>JAOTON010001085.1:0-505000 GCA_034440635.1 Lepas anatifera | reverse complement strand
AACTACCAAAAGCCAAAGAAAATTAAACAATACAGGCACATATTAAACAGAAAAGGAGAGAAATACATACGATACCGGAAACATACTTGAGAAAAATAAAAAGACAGAACTAAATCATGTGCAAAGTCAACAGTTAATTTGTGTACGTGGGACAGCATATAAGAGCACATATAAAGACAAATATGCAGCACATTTAAGAATAAGACATACTGCTTTACGTAAGGTCTTACCCACGGATCGGAAGAAAGACTCCCATCACGTGGCGCCATTGAACTTCATATATTCTATGTGAAACTCGAACCTTCTGTCCATCATCACTCGAGAGCTCATGGACAAAAACGGTCTTTGAATTAACCGGTACGAACTTGTGAATCTTCATGTTCCCTTTCTCGTGATTGCCTTATCGAAGCGTTTTCTGAGCTCAGTAGCTAATTTGAGTACTTTTTGTTGAAGCATTTTCGGTAGAGATCGAGGCAGGCAATGGAACACTGCTTTCCGTTTTCCCTTCCAGGCATGGCTGCTGAGATTGTAGGGGGATGGTACACCCATGCTAGTAAAGCTGGCCCGGGGCCTCATACCAACGTGTGTTAACAAGCACACTGGAGGGGAGCCTTGGAGGCCCCCACCCACTTTTTCTAGGTGGCCGGAGAACCCTTCGTGGCAAAAAACGATATTTAGCTACTTTTGAGAATACTCAATGGCACGTCGATTGGTCAAATAATCTTGAAAATCAGCCCCAAGTTCAAAGTCAAACCCTTCATTTTTAGATCGCCGCAATCGTGCGGTTGCACCAGCTCACGTCCATCAAAGACCGACTGGCAACGTTATAGCGCCATATAAAACGAGATTATATGTCAAGTTCACCCCACATTAAGGTGGAGGTCACAGTTTAAGGCTGTGTCCTGAAATTGGGAATTTTGCGTGGAAACCCACACCCAGACTTAATCAATTTTGACATCCTAAATCTTGAATTTTGACATCCCAAACAAAATCATTCGAATCATCGGCTTGCGAAGTGGTGGCCTCAATGACAGCTTTTTAGTGTGCCCTTATTTGCATCTCCTACTGGTTTTTAGCCTTGTGTTGACATGTACTGGCATGGTCTTTTATTGTTTATTGCTGTTGTCGCAAATACATGTATGGATCTAAATGACTAAAAATGCAGCATTATCAGTTTCATTGTTTCAGAAGTTATGGAATGGAAACAGCGCCAGACCAGTAACTGAAGCCAACATACCATTCGATAAAGATGCTGTAACATTAGCTTTGTGAACCTATTACCTTCATATGGAATGCAGCATTCTTTAAACAGTCCCGTCAGGACTGATTCCATATCAAAATAGAACACAGCATTCATCTTTGGAGAGAAGGAAGTTTGAATACTGAAGGATTCTAGCACAAACATTTTACAATGAATGCTCAGAAGGACAAAACCCTGTACATGATAACATTCCTAACAATTGCTTCTTCACAAGCACACTGAGGCCTCACAGAATGTGAAAGATAATGCCTGACAGACAGCATGTCTGTCTAAACCGGAGATGCAATAAGCTGAATCAACCATATAACAAAAATTAAGTCAGCCATCGACCGCTCACGTCTCTTAGCGTACTAATAAAGTAATACTACTAATAATATACCCCACTTTATAAACCACACTCTTTTCCCCTCTCTCTTCTCTTTCAGCAACAAAAGCCCCCATGCCTCACACGCTTGGGATGTACGCTTTGTCTTAAACATATAGCTGGATTCAAAATAAACGCGATGATTAGCGGCAGCGCTGACTCGCGTAACCATTGGACAATTGAAGTTCAGGGACAAATTAAAAACCTGAAATATTTCTCGTAATTTTGCTAGCGGAAACTGATGGTTAAAACTGCCTTAGGCTAAAGCTGGTATGAGACATCATGACATTCACATTGCTCGAAACCCAAGCAATCGTCATCACACAATTCTTGGAGGCTTCTACTACCCAAGGCCTTGAAATGTAGTGCTACTGACGTAATCTATAGTTTGATGACGTCAGCTCTTTGCGACTGAATTTCGACATCCTTAGAAATCGCGCGGGTGAGGGTGAATTATAACATTTATTTTTGAAGTTTCTGTGCAAAAGAACCTATTGAAAGTACCCGGAATATGAAATCAGAATCTTTTCTATTCGGAAAAAAATATTGTTTAGCCATATTTTGGGCCATGTCACTCGGAATTTTGAGTGGAGCAATGCAGGCATTGCTAAATAATTTCGACATCCTTGACTTTAAAAAGAAATACTGTAGTTATACGATGTTTTTGTGGTTTAACATATATAAAATTGAAAATTCTGCTGTCTTGGTTTGATAAAACGATCCCAATATTGGATATTTGTTCAATAGTTTTTAAACCAATAATACCTAAAGAGGGAATCTTCACGGATCATGAAAATTGCACCTCTATGTATTTCTCGGAATATCTCCAAAGGCAGCCAAAATATTTAGATGAATTTCAGGATGCTTTTAGAAAAATAAAAAAAATTAATGTAAAATTAGTTTTTTCGTTTACAAACGCCGAATCTCTGCGTGATTTAAAGGTGGAGAATTTCGACATCCTTTTCACGCTCAGGGGCCTGCCTGGTCAGTTTACTTGCATTAGAAAACCGTACTTGGCAACCGGTGTCGACAGGCTTGCCTGAATTCGACGCGAGATGTCTTTCTGAGCATTGTGAAAATGAGTTTGCCGCAGTTGAGATTAGTGTTTGTGTAAGTTTCTGGATTGCATGCAGGGTGTCGAAGCTCATACGTACGTTTGAGAGTTGGTAAGTTTTAAGTAGCCAGTGTTGGTATGTCTTATGGCTTACCATAAGACATACCAACTTCAAAATTAGCAGGCTAATTTTGAACCTCAACCTGTTGTTCATTCTTTATTTCAATGAGGGTAATATAATTCAAGTTTGAGAAATCCAGGCACATGGGTAAAGGTAAGTTATTATTTTCATGGTCGCCATTTGACTAGGTATTTTTATTGTGTGATTGCATGCTGCAATTTCTCCATGAATGCAAGTGAAAACAGAGGGAGTGAATCCCGCTGATGTAGGTATAATTTCAAAAATAAGTTTGTTTGAAAATATTTTGTTCAAATGTACAAGTTTTGGATTTTTCCCTGCCTTTTAGACATTTCAGCTTGTGGAAGGTTCTAAAGCAAGGCCTACCTCACCCGAGGTATTGTTTTAGTAGGTAGGTATTCCAGACTTTGCTTTACTTATATCTTAATACTGTAGGTTTGAGGCTTATTAATGTATTCCCTTGTACGTTTCTGATGCTTTTATTTTGGAAAAATGCTGAACCCGGCAGGAGTTGGATTTGTGGGTTTCTCATCACTTCTGTTTTAATATTAGTCATGCCTTATTTGTTTTTGTATTTCATGTGCATATGATGTTTTAGGACATGTATTTTTAGTACATGTACTTGTTTTCCGAGATGTTCTGATCCTACATTTGCTGTTTTCCCGTTTTCTGTCAATTAATTTTGACCTCTTTTTTCCTGAATTTTGACATCCCACACCCTGCAGAAAAGTAATTTCAGGACACTGGTTTAAGGTCATACCAGCATTCTCAAAGTCATTGGTCCGGTGCTTCCGGTCGCATGGCGTTACCCAGTATGACGTACATTATGCTACGCCATGGTTGATATAACTCAAGGTAAAGGTCAAGGTCACAGGTCAAATAAAAATGTTATGGGTAAAGGCCAATCCTCATATCCCGTCCAACGGTTGCTATGGTGCTAGTCATGGTGTAATTATGAGGGATGTGTAATTGTGACGTCATGGGTGAATGACCTTGAATGACCTTAACCTCAAAAGTTAAGTTTTCTTTTTTAGGAAGTTCTCCCTATGACCTTGGTCCGTTTTTAGTGCATTCTGGACTTTTTGCGCTTAATCACGACATTTCCGGATGAATCCCCAGCACGGCTAATACTTGACCTTTATAACCTCGTTTGAACTTGACGGTACTGACCTAGGTCAATTAAAATCGGTCATAATATGGAGTCCCAAAATAGTTGTCATAGACTTTGAAAAATTCAAGAATGTATAATATATTCAAAATTTGATTTTTTTAATTATGTTTCTCATGAGCCAAAATTCGTAATTCGTCCTTGAGAGACGTAGCTCAAGTTTTTATGGTATTGGTAGAAGCATACAGGAAAAAATTCGTCCTTAGAAAAGACATGTAAGTAGGTATGGTCAAAATGCCGGAGGCTATAATTTTCAAACCGTAAGTCAGGGAGGACAATGAATACGAAAATCGTCATCAGCTCCATCAAAAGCCTCCCTGACACAAAATACACCGAAATCTGCGATATGATGGTGTTACCGACTTGTCGATCTGTCGTGGAATGCCCCACCTACAATAATATGCCGGCGCCACGGATGCGCCACCGTCGGCGACTGGACCTGACTCAGTCGCGCTTCCCCGTCCGGCGGGCGCGCGTTTCGCTGGACACACCTCTGTGGTGGCCGGCGATGCGCCGCTCTGCTCTAAAGTAGCGGCTATGGTGGCTGCGGCACGAAATGAACCTCCGCTGGCTGGATCTGACGCTACTGCACCAACTGTGTTAGCCGAACGACCCCATCCAGGAGTTTGAGATGCCGGAGCGTTCTCCCATCTGGAGTGACGACTGCGACGGCTCGGCTGACGAGGAGTGGCGGTGCAGCTGGATCGGCCGACGACAACTAACCTCCGTGTCCGAGCGGCTCTTGGCTGCTCCAGCCCCAGCCTGTGGTTTGGCGACAGTCTCGCGAACCGCTGCTTCAGACGGACTATGGGGTCGAACGCCCATTCCTGGCATTTATATTTGCGGTATTCTTTTGTTTTTCCGTGTCTCTTCTGTTTTTATGTCTGTTTGCTGTGTACTTGTTTTGTTTTTTTCTTTCTTTCTTTCTTTCTTTTGTTTTTTTGTTGTTTGATTCGATTAGTGTAATAACGTGGCCTCACCGAACATGTCTTTTCTGTTCGTTTGTTTAGATTTGTTAGATCTGTATTTGCTTTGTTTTGTGTGTGTTTTTGTTGTTTTTAGTTTTGTTTTGGTTCCATTAGTTTCTCTCACTGATCGCACGCTCTGATTAAATGTTTTTGAGTTTGATGAGTTAATACACTGCGTAAGTGCTTGTCCTTATTTCTTATGTTTATTTTTCTTACTTTTCATACGTGGTTTCTTAGATGTGATGTGCTAAACATATGTGAGCCCCCTTCTTATAACTTAATTTTGTTTGTTTTTGTTTTTGTCTCCTGTTTTGTTGGTTCTTAATCTTATTTTGCTGTTACGTGTGTTTTGTCTTTATATTTCGGTTCAATTTCGTTATTTAACACGCGCATTGACGGGAGGCGGGTATCCGCCCCCTCGGGTTTTTCTTTCCCTCATCATTTTTACAACTTTTGTGAAAATTTTAAGGTTAGGTCATCTCGGGTCAGGTCACCAGTACAGGTCAAGTGACTTGACGTAAAAAAGTTTAAGATAGCATAAGTCGGAGCAGGGTGAACTTATCCGGTTGAAACTCATATCACATAATGGGCCCACCGAGTTCTCTAAAATATGTTCCGATGTTTTTGATATCGATGGCCTAAGGTCATGTACGAGGCATGACCTCTCCATTGGAAATACATGGAAAAATGGTTTTTACTGAATAACTCAGTAACGTATGGTGATAGACCGTTTATTTTAGCTGTATTAGACTCGCCTTGGCTTTGCGGTTCTAATGATATGGATTTCATATAATTTGACCCTGACCTGACCTCAGGTCAGGTCAAATCCTGGATTTGACCTAGCAAGATCAAATTATATATCATTCGATTTGACTTGCTGCGAGGGTTCATATAGCTTAAGTCGTTTTGCTCTATCTTTACTTGTTCAGATTTAATGGCCGAAAAACTTAATTTACATGTTATCCGTATGACGGCATGTTTTGACCTCTCGTGACCTCAAATGTGACCTGACAAAAAATGGTTCAATTATTTCCGATGGAGAAGTGGATGGGCTACCCAACGCCGTTTACCGTTTTTCGCTACCTACCGTGGTTCTCGAGATATTAGGGGGGCTGGTACCCGCCCCCCTCGTCAAAGCGAAGATGTTTCAGACCCCGTCAATGCGCGTGTTAAGGTCCATCTCGTTTTGCTATGTCCTGTTATTCTCTCTGTTTTGTATGTTTTTTATATTTTTTTCTCTTTCCACTGTTGCTGCTTCTTTGCTGGCGATTCCTGTTTTGGTCCATATACCTAGGTTATAATCGTTTGCTCTAATCTAACTGGTCGCCTACTTCCTTTTATTCTCTACTGTGTGCCTGCGACGTTCTGTTCCGTTGTTTCTTATTGCTTTGCCTTGTTCATGTCTTC
This sequence comes from Lepas anatifera, assembly GCA_034440635.1. NCBI lineage: Eukaryota > Metazoa > Arthropoda > Thecostraca > Lepadidae > Lepas > Lepas anatifera. The sequence continues at coordinate 498,639 of JAOTON010001085.1, read as the reverse complement.
TTTTACTGGTCTCTTCTTTTGCTTCTGTTCCCTGTCTAAGTGAAAATGAAATAAAAAGTTGATGATGACGATGATGAATAACTGCATGTTCTGTGTCGCCATATTTGTCTGGGCCACATCATACTTCGTTGGGACGTTATGGTGCGTACCAAGGGCCTGGGTACAGAGGCTGCTCATGTATCTGGGGTAAATTATGGAGTCATTGAGCCCTTAAAGTGCTATTTCACAAGCTCTTCAGTACAGACCATGCTATAGTGCTGGGGAATTAGTCCTTGATCAGTCTTCAGAAGGTGGTAGGGTTCAACAAGATCTTGTTGGGGCAGCCTCAGGACAGACCTACTTTTGGGCCAGCCTTTGCCCACCTGTGGAGCAGGCAAGGAAACTTTGGGACAGAAACTGACACTTGGGGGGGGGGCACTGACACAATGAGGACACAGAAGCACCAAAAGGAAGAAAAGAGAAGGGAACAGGGAATTATTGTTTTAAGTGACCTTCTAGCATTATCATATGAAAATATAAGGCTACAGTGGAAAGAAAAGTCTGCTCCAGCAACTATGCCCCAATTGGGGCAGGATTCGAGCTGTCCCAAACACCTTGTTGAGAGGCCTACTACTTTCTACATACTGGGCCATTGATGAACTGGATCTTCTGTGTGATTCTGAAAATATTTTGACCATGGAGCCTAGGTCACTGAGATGCTGGGCCCCTTGTGTACACTCATGAGCAAGACATGTTTGCATGACATTTGATACGTTCCTATGTCATACTATTATTTGCAAAGGGGATATGGCACCTTCATAATGATATTCGGATGGAAATTTTCATATGATAGAGCTTGACGAGAAATCACTTGATCAATATTTTATTTGTCTCAGAATTAACTGTTCACAGATAAAAATACTGCCAATCGAGTTCTCCCTGAGTGTTCACATGGGCCCAATGTTATGTCAAAGTCGGGTCTCAGTATCAGATGACAGGAAAATGTATCAGATTTAGTGTAGTTAGAATGGGGTGGCAATTTCTGCATGTTACATGGCTTTTCTATAACTGGTGAAATTAATCCTGGGTAAAGAGTTGACATTCAGAATCTGATGTGATACACCTGCTGCAGAACCTGAACCTGATGTGATGATCAGATGTGATGTGCAGATTAGAACCTGATGTGATGATCAGATGTGATGTGCAGATTAGAACCTGATGTGATGATCAGATGTGATGTGCAGATTAGAACCTGATGTGATGATCAGATGTGATGTGCAGATTAGAACCTGATGTGATGATCAGATGTGATGTGCAGATTAGAACCTGATGTGATGATCAGATGTGATGTGCAGATTAGAACCTGATGTGATGATCAGATGTGATGTGCGGATTAGAACCTGATGTGATGATCAGATGTGATGTGCAGATTAGAACCTGATGTGATGAAGACCTGCTGCACATACACATTTCTATTGCTTGAACCTGCTTAAAACCCATGTGCTAGGTCTGGTTTCAGTACTAGCAACTCTAGGTGCATACAACTTACTTTGATGAATAATAGGATCCTTGGAGACTTTTAACACACGAAGAGAAATGTTGCAAATTAAAGAGATTCTGTAAGATAACTCACATGTTTATAAAAAAGCACATTAACCATACACACTCAGCTCAAAAACTTTCTTCATCTTACAAAGTTCGTGATAGGTTTTGGAGTGCTGAGGCAAGGAGTATGATTGTAAGATGATGGATGGTTAATGGTCTGAGTTAAGGATAATTTGACCCTGATTACTAAGGATAAACGTCTAGTAATTATTGAAAAGCTTCATTGGAAGGCATGTGTAGCCAGCATTTATATTAATTTGATCAATATTAATTAACTAGTTCAAGCAAAGCATGCCTATTTAATACAAGAAAACTTTTCTCTTACAATACTTGTCTGGTATAACCATATTTATCTTGTCTATTTCAGTGATCGACTGAAACATGTTTTCTTCTCTTCGTTGAATAGAATCTGGCATATTTATGGGCCCTGCCGCCGTCCCTCAATACCCCTTCTGCTTATGTGTGCCTCCTCTGGTGTGATTTTCTCTCTCTACAGTGTGACAAACCTGGCATATTACCCCCCCTTCAAACGCACACGAGAATCGATTGTATCTCGGCGTTTCCCGCGTATCGCGTCATAGACCCATGGCGCCCGCGCCGCCGCGTCTCGTCGGACTCCGCTGCCACCCCCCGTCTCCTGCCCATTAGGGTGCCCCATTTTGTACCGACTTTAGAAAATTGTAGGTGGGTATGTCTTATCCCGTGCATTCGTACCTGCTGAGTTCAATGACACCAAAATTTTCGAAATCTGAAAATTTCTAGGGGTCGCAAATTTGATTTGAAATTTAGAGTTTTTCTTAGAATGGCGGAATTTTCACCTATTTACGCTTCTATCTTTGTCCATAATTGGTTTAGAGTAACAAAATAAAGAGCATCGTTTTTTTGTCACCAGAGCTATCATTTGATGCCCAATTTAATGCCTTTTTAGCACTTGGTCAGATTAGGGGTTCGGTAATTGTTCCAAATGGGTCAAAAATTACTATTTCCGGCGAGAATCAATCTTTTAACCGTGCTTGACACGAACACATCACAAAAGTGGATGTGGTGTACTTTTTCATCATCTAGATATCCGAACTAACCGTTATCATTTTCTTGCCATGTACAATGCTCATTTAATCAAGTTATCACAACATTTGTGACCAAATTGTGGTCTAAGGTACACCACACCGTGCTTCAGAAATCAGTTTTACATACATGTTATGTCGGGTCCGTTTTAATTCTACCGGAGATTGAGTGTGCCCAAGCGAAGTCTGTCGATGTCAAACGTGAGTCAATATGAAAAGACATACAACTGGTTTAAAGACTAAATATGCAGTGCGAGATCATCTCACGACCCGCGCACCTAGGCTAGCGCCCAAACAGGTCCCGCAGGAAGCCGAGTGATCTTGGGCAACGAGACTATTCGCGCGAGTGCTACGACGGGACTGTACGCACAGGTTTTACGACTATATTTACGCACGAGTGCTAACACAACTTATTCAACTGTAATTCTCGACTAATAAAGTAGACGGGTTTACGTGTTCAGAGGTCCCCCACATGGAGGGCCAGTGGTCCGATGCCACGAACCGCTATCTTCAGGCCGCCAATCATGGTTGGTGTTTCAGCTCCAAGGGTCTCGGAGCTTGAAAGGTTTGAGATTCACAGGTCCTTTCGACGTCTATTCTACAGTTTCATGAGGTCAGACTTTCCAAAGCTCTGCATATTTTTCTTATTTTATTCAAGAGACTGCAGAACACCCTGCTGCAGCTTCTTATCTTTTGCGAATCCTGCACAGTCCCGCATTAAGTTTACGCCTCATTCTGCAACATCGTTCGCGACCTTAAGTAAAGCGAGGAATTCCTGAAACTTCCAAAAATCCTCATCGAAAGATTGCTGTTTTACTGGCCTCTGAATCAGTCTCACATACTCACTCACTCAGTTCCTGATACCTTCAGCCTGTGGAACACGAGCCACAACCGTTCATCGCCTAGATCCACTAGCCACGTGGACTCGTCTATCACAAGCCCATCATACTCATCATCCGTCGGATACTATTCGCACAGTCTGGCTACCATCTCCTTGTTTTCTAGATCAGTCACTTTTCTGCTGCGCAGTGGCATAATGGCTGCCTGTGGTTTCACATACCATAGATGTCGTTTTACCATGCACAACGATGGCTCAGCCACTGTACCATAGAGGACGAGATCCTACTAAAGCTTTTTCCAGCTTCTGACACAGGTATTCGCTCAGTCTGAGTTGTTGGCTGAACATGAACAGTGGTCACCAGTATCCGACGTATGATTATTAGTATGATGGGGATGTGACAGACGAGTCCACGTGGCTAGTGAATCTAGGCAATGGACGGTCGTCGTTCGTGTTCCACCAGCTGAAGGTATCCCAACTCCAGTAAAACGGTGGGGTTTCGATGAGGATTTGTGGAAGTTTCAGGCGTTCTTCGCTTCATTTAAGGGCGCAAACGATGTTGCAGAACGAGGCGTGGGTTTAATGCAGGATTATGCAGGGTTCTCAAAAGATGAGAAGCTGCTGCAGGGTGTTCTGCAGGCTCTTGAATAACATAGGAGAAAGATGCAGAACTTCGGAAAGTCTGACCTCATGAAAATTTAGATTAGGAGTAGAAGGGATCTGTGATTCTAAATTCTTTCAAGTTCCAACACACTTAGCAGCTGGAACACCAACCATTATTAGCGGCCCGATGACAGCGGTTCGTGGCATCGGACCACTGGCCCTCCACGTAGGTGACCTCTGAACACGTAAACCCGTCTATTTTATTAGCCGATAATTACAGTTGAATAAGTTGTGTTGACACCAGTGCGTAAATCTAGTCGTAAAACCTGTGCGTACAGTCCCGTCGTAGCACCCGCGCGTATAGTCTCGTTGCCAAGATCACTCGGCTCCCTGTGGGGCCTGTTTCGGCGCTAGCCAAGGTGCGCGGGTCCTGAGATGATCTTGCACTGAGTAATTAGTCTTTAAACCAATTTTATGTCTTTTTATATTTACTCATGTTTGACATCGACATCGACAGACTTCGCTTGAGCACACTCAATCTCCGGTAGAATCTAAGCGGACCTGACATAACATGATGTAGGCCTGATTTCTGACGCACGGTGTGGTGTACCTCAGACGGTAATTTGGTCAAAAGTGTTGTGGTAACTTGATTAAATGAGCAATTGTGTATAAAATGAAAATGACAACGGCTATTTTGGATATCTAAATGATGAAAAAGAAAACCACATTCACTTGTGTGATGTGTGCGTGTTAAGTACGGCTAAGAGGTTGATCCTCGCTGGAAATCGCAATTTTTACCCATTTGGAACACTTACCGAACCCTTAATCTGACCAAATGCTAAAAAGGTATCAAACTGGGTATCAAATGATAGCTCTGGTGACAACAAAGGCGACTTTCTTTACTTTGTTGTTCTAAACCAATTATGAACAAAGATAGAAACGTAAATGCCTGAAAAATCGGCCAATTTAAGAACTACAATTTTCAAATCAAATTCGCGACCCCTAGAATTTTTCAGATTTCAAAAATTTTAGTTTCATTGAACTCAGCAGGTCCGAATGCACGGGATTAAACATACCCACCTACACTTTTCAAAAGTCGGTACAAAATGGGGCACCCTACTACCCATGCTACCCAAGGCCCTAAAAGATATAAAGAGCATACTACCCCACCCTTTCCGCCGTGTCGCGGTACCGTAGAACGTCGGTTTTCGTCGCCCCGGCAAATTCGACTTTGTCTCCGGAGCGGACAGGGATTCTGCAGATTTGGACCGGCCACTCGTGCAGCGGCGTTGATGGGGCTAATGTTATAAAAAAGCATCAGGCGTAGTAAATGGAAAAAGCCTGCAATCATGTACTGGTCTAGCATGACATGTACTGGTGAGCTATAGTCGGCAAAAAAAAAGAAGAAGAAATTATAAGAATAAATGAATAACCCATTGAAATATATTGAAGTGATTTTGCTAATAAAAAGACAGTGACCGGCTGAAATTAATTGAAATTCTGTCACACAGCTGCTGATCTGCTGTAGTTTTGTTGCATTGTCGAAATAATCCTTAGGGTAGAGGTAGCCAGAGTATTGTTGTCACAAAATACAATTTTTTAAGGAATCATTCTAAAAGGCATTCATATGAAGCTCAATTCGAGGTATTGCTAGGTGCACTATAACCAAGAATTTGTGATTTTACTTATCCTTTACCTACCTGATCCTGATGAAAGGCTGTGCCTAAATGTATAATCCTAGTGTATTAGATCGATTTTTGTATGCAGGATTTGAGGAGGCAGGCCATTGATAATCCTATCAACTCTCAAAATTCCTGTTTGAATTACTTAGTTTCGTGACATGCTTATTTCTTGTGTGTGAAATTGCTGTAATGCGCCCTTTCTACACTTTCCCTGACTTTGAAGTCACAAAAATTCTTTTGGACGAAACTTATGTTACAAACTGGCTAGGTGACGAAGCTTGTCTGGCTGGTGGGACTTTTGTGGGAGCGCAGCTTCCGCACGTGTCGCAGGACGCGTCACACCCAAGAGGGCTCACAATTTCTGTTTCAATTATTTAGTCCCGTGCCCTGTTGATTTCTTTCACGTGAAATCACCCTAATGTGATCCTTCTACATCAGCACCTTTCTTCTGTTTGCTGGCATGACCACTGTCGCTTCTGGCAGGGCAAGGATGGAGAGCAGTCGCGTAAGCTGTTTATCGGCGGACTGGACTACCGCACCGACGACGACAGTCTGAAGGCGTTCTACGAACAATGGGGCGAGATTGTGGACGTCATCGTCATGAAAGACCCGAGGTCGAAAAGGTGAGATCTTAAACAGCATTAGCGCTGCGTGGATTATAATCGGTCCAAGTATGCCGTGAGATAGGAAGAAGCGATTTGTTGGATTCCTTTTTGCATTTCATTTTTCGAAAATGCGCATGTTTGGTACCGTCGCGAAAAGTTATGCTTAAAGACAGGATCAACAGTAAATTTTAACTTAAACTTACGCCATAAACCCAAAAACAAAAGACCAGCCTTTGCAATCTGAGAAACAATGAAATGTGGAAGCCACTGTACCACAGAACCCAGCAATACCACCGCGGCACAGTGCTTCATTACAAGAGATCTGACTTTGATTGCACGTGACGGAGCCTACAGTGCATCCCGTGGGAGGCACCGTTCCGTGTGGGGGTGAATGAGGCTGTGGATTTTCGCTATTGTGCTGTAAAGACCACCATTGATGATCCAATTTCCGCTGTCGCCCCACGCCGTCAGTGCCTTAGTTCGACGCTGACGTTGGACGCGCGCTGAAAGAAAGGGAAACGGTATTCAGACGACTTAAAGTAGGGCAGGACTGGCAGACTATTGGAAGCTTTGAAGGAGAAGCTGGAAGCATCTAATGAATTTCAGATGACCGGTATTTTTTAACACCTCAAGGACTGGCCGAAATTGTCAAAACAAATCTGAAACTACTTTGACGTTCTAGAGGGAATGCGGCACGTTCCTAAGAGATTTGAATGCAGATAGCGATGTGAAAGAGCATGCCGAGAAACCGCCGGATCCAAATTTCATCTGCCCCAGAACTCACCGTTCGCGGAGAAAAAGGTAAAAATTCACCCCCTACCCACCCCATCCTCCCTGGGTAAACACCCCGTAATTCGCAGCTAAAGGTCATTTCACCATTTCCAAGGTCATTGACTTCAGTGCTTCCGGTCAGATATGGTCGCTTAGTATGACTTAGGTTATGTGATGACGTCATTGGTGAGGTTACTCAATGTTAGGGTGAATTTCATGGTTCAAGCCCATAGGTCAAGTTCAAAGGTCATGGATCGAAGTAGAATGCTTATGTCACACCCACTGGTGGCTGTAGTGTCAGTTATAGTGTACATTATGGGGAGTATATTGGATTGTGACGTCATAGGCCAATAAGCTTGAATGAGTTTGACCAAAAATTTCAGTTAATGTTGTATTGGACATTTCCTCCACGAACTCAGTCCACTTTAAAGGGAAGGTGGCACCTTCATAACGTGATTTTAGCTGAGATAGCCAAGTTTTAAAGCAAGTAGGAAAACCTGGTACTCAATATATCATTTGTCTTGGAACTCGAGATTTCCTTAGAAAAAGGCTAAAACCCACCTGCAATGTACCCTCCATGTACCCCTAGCAGCAGGCCACAGTTGTCATGGCTGTTGGTGTGACGACATATGCTGACGTCACGATGAGCATCAGCCAATCGAAGCCCTTGAAGCTTTTCGAGCATGGTGGTGGCTGCCAGATCATGACATCATCCACAGGCAGATATTTATTTCTTTTCCTAGAGGAGTATTTTAAAAATAAAAATATTGAGCCTATTGTAAATTTTTTGCAGAGAAGTTATGAGTGGTTTCATTATTTTCGGCTAAAAGTACGCCTAATTACACTAAATTCCAGGATTCGACCAAGGTGCCACCTTCCCTTTAAGTGTACTCGCGACTTTCTCCTGCTCAATCCGGCATTTCTAAAAAGATTCCTTGCACGGTCCAGGTTTGATCTTCTTAGCCTTATTTCACCTTGAACATATTGACGTTGGTGAATGAAAGTATGAAGATGAAGAACCGTATAGCTCACGCACCCCGAAACGTGCGCGTTCCTAGCCCTCTAGGTTTTTTTTTTAGATCTCGGGGGGGGGGACTTTACGGCCCCTCACTGTCAGACACCTCCACCACCCGTGTTGAGGGAGGGGACCATCAATGGTTGTGCCTCCATGGTCCGTCCAAATGGGACATGGTGCCACAGGGCCCTCATCTCCGCCGCCTATGACCTAACCACCAGATGCACGGCTAGATTTAGGGTGCTTATCAGAGCCGCATGGCGTAATCCATGGAGCGAAGCGCATTGAGATTTCTCAAACGGCTCTATTCTGGCCGCTCAGACGGGTCTCGTCGTGGTCTGTTGTTGTCAGAAGCCGGTGACGAACGAAGTGAGAAACGGCTTCTATACTGACAGTTTTTTGTCAGAGCCGCATGACGAAATCCATGGAGCGAAGCGCACTGAGATTTCTCAAGAGGCTCTATTCTGGCCGCTTTACCGGTCTCGTCGTGGTCTGTCTGTCTGTCTGTCTGTCTGTTGTTGTCTGTCCCGCCTGAGAATTGATGTCAGAGCTGTGGAATTTTGTAGGGTGATAGCCCTTCTGCTCCAGACACCCAAACTGAAGCCCCGAGTCGAAATCCAAAATAGTTTTTGAGAAATTTTGGCTCAAACTTTTTCTGTTTTATATTTTTCTTATTTTTACTTCTTAAGCTACAAACTTGAAATTTATGTCCTTTTCAATGGATAACAAGGGCCAGCTAGGGGGAAAATTGAGCTGATCCGACAATATTTATTTCGTGAAAACGCGGCATTTCTCACGCGAGCAAAAAACCTGCCAAAAGTTGATGGCCGACTTGTGCGCTCGAAATGTCAGAAGACAGGCCTCAGTTAGCTGAAAGGCAGTTACCTAGGGGTAGCTAGGCAAATTTTGTAGTGCTTAGGCATAGTTTTGAGTGCAAAACGTAAAATTTTGACCTACTTTTTACAGTTCTTCCGGAAGACTGAATTTTGGTTCATTTCATTTTACGTTAATATCTCACAATCTAATTGACTGATTTGAGTTTTCATTTCAAATAATGAAAGAACATTGCTTCCGCCTGATAATATTTGGAGATAGAAATTGTGAATGTGAAATTCTTTGTTTTATAGGCATAAATAGAAATTGAGTCAAAAAACTTTTTATTTGCATCTTCCTGGTTCCAAGCTCATGTCACTCACAAACTCAGAACTGACATGGTTGAATAGGAAAGTTACTTGCGGTCATTTCGCTCACTTATACTACCCACCTATCTCTAATGGCTTTCGAGTAATTAGTCCAAAATGTATTACAAGACGCTAAATTTCTCGGACCACCTTTGCTTCTCACCATGGTTTCAAGTCCGTAAAATGGATGGAAGTGGAAGAAATTTGGCATGAAGCTAGCTTAGGATCCTAGCTCGACGATACAAGTAATTTCAGCCCAAAAGAATGTTTGGTTCGTCTTCTAGAAGCACCTTTATATCGTGCCTTTTCGGGACAAGCACAGCACCCGGTGCCAGCGGCCCGGCATATTCGGCGGAGTTGTACCAGCCAGTGACCTCTTGACGGGTCACAGCTGTTCAGCTAGTGGGAGGGTGAGTAGTGTGGTACGGTGGTCTAGTGGTTAGAGGCCCTGTCTCTTGATCAGGTTGGTCCGGTTCGAATCCGGGGGTGACCGCGTACTCTTTATTGGTTATTTCAAAGAAAAGAATGATAAAACTGACTTGCAGACTTATGAAGAGATACATTAAGAACGAAATATGGTTTGATTTCAGCACATTGTCATGCGGCTCTCCTGCGCCGGTGGGGCGTAAGCCCAGGTCGCAGACCGGAGTTTATTTGAGTTTTTGCTTGTATTTAGTCACTGAAACAACATGAAAAATTATCAAGTCCAGATAAGTCATAAGACATAAATATTTGTATTGAGCTATCGCCCATCACTCCTTTAAACGTTTAGAGGTAATCCAGCACACATTTTGGATGTGACTGGCTGCCCTTACCCAACTGCACGCCGAAATTTTACAGTCCTGCAGCGGCCTGCTACACAAGTTCAAAATTGTGTCTCTGCAAAAGATGATTGCAGTATGCTGTCCTTCTCGTTTGTAGTATTATGGTTGGCAGAACTGACTTGCCTTCCTCTTGGGAATTCGCTATTGCGTTTGCTTCATCGTCGAACCAGGACGATCCGCGAGGCAGCCAAGAATGGCTTGTTCTGTCATGCAACTCAAGCGTCCAGCTCTCATATCAGCAAGCACCCATCTGTCAACCTTTCATGTGTACATTTTCATATTTTACGTCTACTGTTGTTAAAGATGTTCGGGAACATGCATTTGATAGTTGAACATCACTTAGGCCGTTTATTTTTCCTGCACATTTGCATTTTACCCTTAAAATGCTGTATTGTGCTACTGCTCTAGATTGCTTTACATGCATGCGTTCGCATCTGATTATGCTGTCTGACATAACATTCATTTTAGCCTCTTAACGTACGGTGTGTTTTGTCGTGTCGTGTAACATGCATGCAACTCTTTGCGCACCTTGACATGAGCTGAAGTAGGAGAAACGTCCTGTTGCTCACCATACGTCAATGAGCACCAATAGCTGCCTGTCGCCGTGATCTGGAGAGGCCGCTCCGGGTCTGGGCTGGCCTGACCAGCTGTCGGCCCTGTGACACCCAGGTCCCGCGGCTTCGGCTTCGTCACCTTCGCCGACACGGCCATGCTGGACACGGCCATGGACTGCCGGCCGCACGTGATCGACGGCCGCGAGGTGGAGGCCAAGCGCGCCGTCCCGCGCGACGAGGTCACCAGGTCGGCCAACAACGTGGTCACCGTCAAAAAGATCTTCGTGGGTGGCATCAAGGACAATATGCAAGAGGATGACCTCAGGGAATACTTCTCGGTAAGCCTCGTGGGCACTGAAATGGAACATTACCTATGACATTTTGGATGTCGTATATTCTGGTAGTTGCAGAAGATGTTAACGCTGTGACAGAGGCCGTCTATCATCAATGTGTATATATTCTGAGTGAGATGCATATCACATGGTGAGTTTCCAGTGAGTATGCACAGTATCAAGCTATTTCCTAAAACACAAAAAGTAATCCTTTGGTATTCAAGCCGCTTGGTTTTCATGACTTGGCCTCTAATGCGCTGCTCGGTTAATCCTGCGCTCTAAATGGTCGGCGAATCACTGAGCGCTATAAGGTATAAACTCATGCCATTCAATAACGCGTAGCATTTACTGCGCCCTTAACACGCGCCCCGCTGGGGTCCATGGCATGACCTGCCCCGCTGGGGTGCGTATTTCGCGCCCCCTCCGTATCTCATTTCTCAGGAAAGCTAAATAAATACGGAGAGCGTTCGAAAGCTCTTGACGGGACGAAGAGAAATTATACGAAGTATTTTTTTGTGTCAGATCGATATTGAGGTCAGCATAGGTCCAATGTACACGGTCCAAAATGTACACTGTCCAGGCTTACAACAGGACAGTGTACATTTTCCCTCTAGATTTTTACTCTGCGGAGCTAGAGCAAATATTAATGCATCATTGGATTCCTGTCATCGTGGCGAATTGAATGGTGTATAATATGACCTAGCTAGGTCAAAGTGTGAAAATGGCCTGACCTCGAGCTAGTTTTGGGTCACAAAGTGACCTGGTATGGTCATGCTGCATATTAATGGACTCCTCGTGACAATATAAGCACAATGCAAGCAAAATAGGAGCGTTATCTCAATTCAGTGAGAAGTTATTGGCAAAACAATCACTGTATGCTCCTGTGACTTGACATGACCTTTGAGAGGTCAGATGGTCAAAAACCAAAGTTAATGTTCAAGATTGTTGTAAGAGTACACGGTTTGAGGATTTTCAGCTTTATATATCCAGTTTTTACTGAAAACGAGCCCTTTCTATTTTTCACCATATACTTCTGATGGGGTGACCAAAAATTCACCCCACCTTAGGTTAACAATATCAAAATTCTGAGTTTCGAACTGATCGGTTAGCTGATGTTCCTTAGGCGCCGCTTCAAACTCGTGATTTTAGGTTTCGAGGTCAGGCCACTTGACCTCGGATAGCTCCATGACCTGACATTACCTAACCTAAAAGAGTTGGTCAGATGCGTAAGATTGATCAGGGATACGGTACTATAAATTTCGTCGTTCTGCGTCTCTTCGTTTTTGCGTTTTCTGGGTGAAAACCAGGAGGGGGAATTTCGCCCCCCGCCAGCGGGGCGCGTGCTAAAGGAAATAGACCACTTTCTCGAAATTCTAAACAGAACATTTTAAGAACAAAAGTGATCTGAAAATCAGGAAACATTTTTCCCCACTTTAATACGCTAAAAACAGAAATATCTCCTCTTTTCTAACAATAAGTGACGCCATCAAGATAACAGTTTTAATAATAAGTGAAATTCCAAATTTTGATCATAGACTAGCTGTAAGAGGTGATGTGTAATCCTCCGTTTGACATCCTCAGTCGTTCGGGGAGATCACATCAGTCAGCCTCCCCTTCGACAAGATGACTGGAAAAATGCGTGGGTTCGCGTTTATCGAGTTCACCGACTACGATGCTGTCGACAAAATCGTCCGTAAGTGCCAGTGCGTGCCCGTCAGTGGGAAGTGTTTTCCTCGTTATTCTCGGTGGTATTTTTGTTATCTTGTGAGTCTGGAATATTTTTATGAACTGGTGTGAGGGGTGGCTGCCAAATAGTTTTTTCTATTACTTTACTTATGTGACTTGCAGTCACGCCAGGAATGACGTCATCAGGGCCATCTTTATCTAAAGCCGGCAATCAATTTCAAATTGCTTTAAGGTGTCACCTTCCCTTAAATGTGGTTCTCTCCACTTCCGTCTATCGAAATACTCCTATACATATAAAGCCAAATCATTATCTTGCGCAATGTTTAAGCTCCGGCTGAACTCGTAGATCCCTCCGAATTCCTACGGCTACTGCCCCGCTTCTTCTCACCACTCTGCTGGAGAAGTTATTCGCTCTCGCTTTTACCTGGCTCCCTGTCGTGGTAGTTACCACGGCGTTCGCGACAAAACACCAACTCCAGTCGCCTGTCTGTCTCCAGTGAGGAAGAGCCACTCTGTGAACGGCAAGTTCGTGGACGTGAAGAAGGCGCTGAGTAAGCAGGAGATGGCGGAGGCCCGGAGCGGCGGCCGGGACGGTGGCGGCCGCGGCGGAGGCCGCCGGGACGGAGACCGTGACCGCGGCCGCTCCTGGGGCGACGGTGGTCGCTCCGGCGGACGCTACGACGACGGCGGCTGGAGCGGCCAGAGCAGCCCCTGGCAGGGCTCCCAGGGCGGCGGCCAGTGGGGCGGATACAGCGGAGGCTACAGCCAGGGCGGCGGCTACAGCCAGGGCGGAGGCTACAGCCAGGGCGGAGGCTATAGCCAGGGCGGAGGCTACAGCCAACCGTCAACCGGTGGATATGACTACAGCGGTGGTAAGTCGCGATTTACGGAAGCCGCTAATGAACTATAAGGCCAGCAGCTGAAAATTTTGTGTTCTGTTAGTTTCGAATGGCAACGGATTTTGGCCCAATTCTTTGCTTGATAGCGTCGCCGACAGTGATGTGGTTTGACTGGCTGGTCGGGTGACTGAGTCGTGTGGTTCATTGTGTTTGACTGACGGACTGACCAGGGCGTGTGTGTGTGGCAGGCTCGCAGCAGGCGTGGGGCGGTCAGACAGCAGGCATGGGAAGCTACGGTCAGCAGTCGTACAACGGCGGCGGCGGCCCCATGCGCAGCTACGGACAGTCGCAGTGGAGCCGGCCGGCGCCCTACTCGCGCGGAGAGAGAGGTACCACTGACGCTGCCTAGATTACCGCGGACCGGTCGACGTGAGTCTGTGGCTGCGCTCCCCGCTCCGACGCTTCGCTCGGCTTCTTCCTCTGTTCACTTCCTTGTTCTTTTTTATAGCATACATGTACTGCATTACTTTCCTTATTCCTGTCCTCGCATATTCTGTTCCCTGTTTGGTTCTGGTCATTCGTGTGTGTGTATGTGGGTGTGGGTGCGTACGTGCGGGTGCGTGCGTGCGTGCGTGTGGGTGCGTGCGTGTGTGCGTGTGGGTGCGTGCGGGTGCGTGCGTGTGTGCGTGTGATTCCCCTTTTGATGTGTGAGAGCGACCTGTCTGAATTCGACCGTGCGATGTCCGCTGTTTTAGAATGCTGGTTATAATCCGTTACGGTGATAGGGGGCGTGCACGGTCTGGTGAGCACATGGACGCCGGTGTTGTAGACAGCATTCCTCCCCGCCGGGGTCGGTGCCGGTTGGTGTTGACGCTTACTCTGCTCTTTGCCAGGCTCAGGGGCGGTTACGGCAAGTACTGAGCACTCGCCGGTGCAGCGGGAGGCGACGGACCCGCGTAAGTCCCCACATCAACAGTGCAGCCAAGCTGAGCGCCTTAGTTCGGTATATTCGACTTGTGATTCGCGGCGCTTACATGCGTGTTCATCGGCGTATTCGATCTTAGAATTCGCTGCAGTACATGGTCAGTTTGGCTTTTGGTTTGATTCATCACATACAAGACTGCATCTGTTCATAAAAAAGTTATTGCATTTTTGTCAGGAAAGACTCATTACCACCGTTTTGTAACCCATACGCAGTAATGGTTTTGGGGAAGTGTTTTAGTATTTGAAGGACGCCGACGAAGCCCTAAGTCAGGGCGGTCTGTAGTAAGGGCATTGAACAGTGACCTGTGTGCGTGTGGCGTCCCGTTTCTGCCGCGTCTGTTGGGCGCGCGTTCTCTGACATTCCGCCTCCCTGGTTCAGTCTCAGTGTCGACCGGTGCTCCCCAGCCCCAACCACCAGTGTCAAGACCCCACCCCCACTGTCGGCCCAGCGAGTGGATCGATCCAGCCCCACTCCCCCGCATCATTACCGATCCATACATCCCCAGCTGTCTGTTGGCATATCCACGGTGCGGAATTCCGCACCGGTGGGACTGGTGTGCCTGAGCTCATGCTGTACATACGATGAATAAATCCATCTTGCCCCTGGTTAGCGCTGGTTTATTTGACCCTGGATGGTTGAGTGGTCTTCTGACTGAGTTTAGAAGCTACTGAGAGATCCGAGGAAGACGGCCGAGCCAGGCCTCAAGTAGTGCAAGACTGTGCCCCTGTTAGCCACCAGCGCAGCAGCAGGCAGGCAGGCAGGCAGCTAAGGACTGAGAGCCATAGACTTCTAGGCAGGATGCATTCGCCTAGGCAGGAGCCGCGCCACTAGACCTAGGTCGGTAGGCAGGGTAGGTGGATACTGCTAACTGATGTGTAGTCATACTTCTTCACATGTGCTTTAACTTTTCACTTCGCCTCACTCTCATTGTGTCAGTTGTAGATTGAGATTGTTTCATTTACATATGCATCTGATTCCGTCACTCGGCGCAGTGACTCAGTGTTTGGTCGCTGTCTTGTTTCGCCCAGTTGCTAACGATGAGCTCGTCCATCATGACAAGCGTAGCCCGTTCAATAGTTTGGCCACTCAAATGTTTTCATTTATAGCTTTAGCCATACTTATACATATTCCATCGCGTATTTTTTTACCCGTTTTCTTGTTTCCTAGAAAGGGCAATACATTTGATTTAGACCCTGTTTGCGGCGTTTTCTTCCCCAGTTTGCCGTTCCGCGCTATGTAACGTCACTAGTGTGGAGCATTGGGCCGCGTTAGCGCTGGTCTCGCGCAGATAACTGAACTTCCTCTCTGCATCTACTGTTGCCGTTAAGCGTGAGTGGCAGAGCGTGCCGTTTGTCTGCCCAAGGTCGCAGCGTAACGCCGCGCTGTTTTGCAGGTTCGGCGCTCCAGGACGTCAGAAGTCACGTGCATCACTCGCTACTTGACGTCAAACGGGCTGTGATTATAGGTACAAATGTAGTTCCAACTCACGGAGAACCAATGTCTTTTTAACTGAATTCGTTCAAACATATATTTTGACTGCTAAGATGTTTGAAAGGTGTTTTCATAATATACGTACTGTTTTTAACGATTTGTTTTTAGGAAGAGCCCGCCCTGCAAATACGCGACTGGTCTTATGAAAGAGACCGCGGTACCTGCGCAGATGCTGCGAAAAATTGGAAAAGCTCAAAATCCCGGGTGCGAAAATCCACGATTAAAGTACCAGCGGTGGGAACCCGACTAGTAGCCAGAATCTCAGGTAAAACTACTGCAGTAGTGCTAAATGCTCATTGGATTAAAGGGAATGTGCCATAGTAGTGCATATCCACAGTTGTGAGCTTATCGGGGCTTTTTAAATAATCAAGTGTCCCTTCAGTTCGCCTTGCGAACTTAGGTCCGCATGCAAACTGCTCCAGTCAAATAGTCAAATAGTTTACTTTTTACTTAAAAGTTCACTTTACCACCGGCGGAGTTTCATGAAAGCGATGACCGATGTTACTAGGCCTCCATCGGCGCTGAACCAGTCGTCTTCCATCGCTGATTCTGTCTCCTTTCCGGCGCGGCTCCCCACACTCAGAGAAATACTGACCCTCTGTACGGGCTTGTGGTTTGTGTACCCTCGGACCGCTTTTTGGGCCTATCCTAAAAACCTCGACACCCGAAACCAGGTAATTCGCCTCAGATTTTGGTGTGGGAGGCAGCCCCAAGCCCCCTATATCTGGTGATTTTTATGCTATTTCCAGCAAATGTGGGGAGGGGTGGGATGCCAAGTTTTCGGAAGTGGGGGCCCGGCCTTCTAGGCACCTTCGGTACCCAATGCACCTCGCTGCTACTGCCCGCAACCAAATATGTCACAGTTGGGGAACGTTCGCGTATTGCGGCATCTAGGACAACATGGAGAACTTGACAGCGCTATCGATAACCATATCCACAACATTCTATGGAACTAATGGCAATACTCCTCTCCAACCACCCATATACGGTGCACATAATCTGTATGTACCTTCCAATAACCTCACTATCTCGATTTGAATTACTGCTTCACTAGGGGTTCTTCTGTGCCAAAGCGGCATGCTGCAGTTGTATGGGTTCAGGGGCGTAGCCAAGGGGGCGGCAGGGACAGCCGGCCCCCCCCCTGAGGGCCCTCCTTAGGACATGATTCTGTAACAAGCAGGGCACTTTTTAACCATCAGGGCCCTTTTGGCGCTGTCGCAGGGGCCCTTTTCGGAGCACCGCCCCGCCCCCTGAGCGAAATCCTGGCTACGCCCCTGTATGGGTTCTTTTACATAGCTCAAGTTGAAACACGAGGGAACGAGCATTGTTCTATCGGAAAAGTCTGATACATTTTACAGCTGCCATAATTGCAAGTTTGAAATTTGTACGCTTTTGAAAAATCTGGAGTTCGCTTTAGGTCCGCTTTTCATCAGTTTTCCAAAATACCCTTTATAGGTCTAGACATGTGAAAGTTCACTTTAGCGGAATACAACACGCCTGCAAAATGCATTTTGACGATATTTATGTCGAAAACGGCTATTAAGCTGAATATTCGGTACTATTTCCTCTCACTTTGCTAGGGGTAATCAATATGCACAGCAGCATGGCACTTCGTGGTACAATTGCATAGGCGTAGGAACCGAGGGGGGGCCAGAGGGGCCCACTGGCCCCCCCCCACTTTTCTGGGATGGCCCCCCGCAACGGAGATAAGAATATCAACAACTGTAATATCAAGCAAGAAACTCAAACTGTCCCGATAGCTTGCCCCGGAACCCCGTTAAACTTACCTGTGCCCCTAAACTAAGTTGAGGTCCTATGAGTTGATTTTAAGGTCCCCTAAGCTTCTCGGGGCCCCTGAACTGGCCTCTGATGCCATACGAGCTAATCTGGGCCCTTTGAGCTGAACTGAGCGCCACTGAGATGGTTTGGGCAGCATGAACTGTTCTAGGATGCCTAAACTGAGCTAGGAGCCGTAACCTTAAACAGGGCCCCGTGAGATGGCCAGAACCTATATCCACCGACCTGGGGGGCCCCTGAGCTGAGCTGGGACCGTAAAGTTAATATTGCCCCTTGAGCTAATCTGGATACCCTGTGATGCACAGAAGACCCTAAACTTATCTGAGGCCCCTGCTCTGAAATTTGGTTATAAGCTTTAATTGAAACCCTAAACTCTTCTGAAGCCCCAAATATGCCGACAAGGGGCCATAGATGAGCCGGGCCCTTAAGTTTATCTGGTCATCAGAGCTAATATGGGCCTCTGTGTTGAACTGAGGGCCCCTGAGATGGTCTGGGACCCCTATAAGGCTTTACAGCCACTGACCGGGCGGCCGAGAGCTTGAATGGGCCCCCTTGAGATGTTCTGACAGTGGTGTAGCCAGGGGAGGGGGTCTCAGGGGTCCGCAGACCCCCTTAGGCTGACCTTATGCACTAAAAACACAAAAATTGATTTCGGGGGCCCCTGAGCCTGGTCTGGGGGGGCTCCCGAGCTTGGTCTCAGGAGGCCCCCGATAATCGGTATCAAGGGCTCCAGAGTACCGAATATTGATCTTGGGGGACCCCTGTGCTCAGTCTCAGGGGTTCCCGGAGCTTGGCCTCAGGGCCCCCGAGCTTGGTCTCAGGGCCCCTCCCCCCGAGCTCGGTCTCACGGGCCTTTCGATCTTGGTCTCACGGGTCTTTCGATTTTGGTCTCAGGGGCCCCCGAGCTTGGTTTCAGAGGCCCCGAGCTTGGTGTCTGGGGGCCCTCCGAGCTTGGTCTCAGGGAGCTCCCGAGCTTAGTCTCAGGGGCCCTTCGAGTTTGGAATCAGGCCCCCCGAGCTTGGTCTCAGGGACCCCCGAGCTTGGTGTCAGGGAACCCTCCGAGCTTGGTCTCAGATAACCCCGAGCTTGGTCTCAGGACCCCCGAGCTTGGTCTCAGGGGATCCCCGAGCTTGGTCTCAGGGAGCTCCCGAGCTTGGTCTCAGGGGACCCCCGAGCTTGGTCTCAGGGATGCCCCCAAGCTTAGTCTCAGGCCCCCCTCTCCTCGAGCTTAGTGTCAGGGGCCCTCGAGCTTGGTCTCAGGGAGGCATCCGAGGGCATCTGATGCATAAGGCTGACCGTATGCACTGGAAAACACGAGCATTGGTCTCGGGGGCCCTGATCTTGGTCTCAGGGGGCCACCGAGCTTGGTCTCAGCGCCCCCGAGCTTTGTGTCAGGGGCCCCGAGCTCGGTGTCAGGGGCCCTCCGAGCTCGGTGTCAGGGGCCCTCCGAGCTTGGTCTCAGGGAACGCCCGAGCTTGGTCTCAGGGGACCCCCGAGCTTGGTCTCAGGAGCCCTTGATCATCGGTATCGAGGGTTCCAGAGTACCGAACATTGATCTCGGGGGCCCCTGAGTTCGGAGGGGACCCCGATCATTGGTATCGAGGGCTCTGGAATACCGAATATTGATCTCGGGGGCCCGTGAGCCTGGTCTCAGGGGCCCTTGAGCTTGGTCTCAGGGGACAACCGAGCTTGGTCTTAGGGGGGCAAGCTTGGTCTCATGGGCCTTTCGATGTTTGTTCTCATGGGCCTTTCGATCTTGGTCTCACGGGGTCTCGAGCTTGGTCTCAGGGAACCCCCGTGCTTGGTGTCAGGGGACCTCGAGCTTGGTCTCAGGGAGCATCCGAGCTTGGTCTCAGGGTCCCCTCGAGCTTGGTCTCAAGGGCCCCGAGCTTGGTCTCAGGGGTTCAGGGCCCCCTCGGGGTGCCCCCGACTATTGATATCGAGGGACTCATGAGTGAGGCACGAGCATTGACCTCATGAGACCCAGAGTTTGGTCCCAGGGGCCCCCAGGCCCGGTTCAGGACCCCCGAGCATCGGCATCGAGGGGCTCCAGAGCACCGAGCATTAGTCTTGGGGGGCTCGAAATATTGATCTTGGGGGCCCCGGAACATCGGTGTCGAGTTACTCCTGAGAAAAGCGCGAGCATGGGTCTAAGGGTGCCCCTGAGCCTGATCTAAGTGGGACCCCGAGCTTAGTCTTAGGACCCCCGGGCATCAGCATCAAGGGGCTCCGGAGTATTGGTCTAGGGGGAGCAATTATTTTAGGGGCCTCCAAATGGTGATTTCAGAGGGCCCCTGAAAGTTTGGATGCAGTGGTGTAGCCAAGGGGGCCCTAGGCGTCCGCAAACCCCCACCCCTTGGGCCAATCTGAACCACTGCAAAGGATTCTCTGATCACGGGGCCCCTGAAGATTCGTTCTCAGGGCGTCCCGAGTCGGCCTCACGGCCCCCGCCCTGAGAGTCGGTCTCAAGGCCCCCTGAAAGTAGATTTTAGGGGTCCCAGAGGGTTGGTCTCAGGGGCCCCAAAATTCGGTATCAGGGGCCCCGGGAGTCTGTCTCAGGGGGGGCCGAGCTAGTCTCAGGGGCCCCCAGAGAGTGGTTCTCAGGGCCCTGCAACATAGTCTATTTCAGGGGGCCCCTGAGAGTCAGTCTCAGAGAACCCCAAGAGTCGGTCAAGGGGACCCCAAGAGTCTGTCTTAGGGGACCCCGAGATTCGGTCTCGGGGTCCCCCTGAGAGTCTGTCTCAGAGAACCCCAAGAGTCAGTCTCAGAGCACCCCAAGAGTCTGTCTCAGGGGCCCTCATAGTCTCACGGGCTTCTCTCTCAGGAGTCAATATTTAGTTTCAGGTGGCCCCGAGAGTTAATCCGGGGGTCCGAGAGTTAGTCTAATTTGCTCCGCAGAGTGATGGTTTCAGGGGGCCCCAGAGGGGTAATTTTGGGAGCCCTCGAGATTTAGCCTCAGGCTGTGCCCCCCCCGAATTTTGGTATAAGCGGCCCCGAGAGTCAATCTCAGGGAGCACCCAAAAGTTGGTCTCAGAGGGCTCCCGGTTGTCAGTCTCAGAGACATTCGAGAGTTAATCTCGGGGTTCTGAGAGTAATTTCCAAAGGTGCTCCCGAGTTTTGGTCTCACGGGCCCGGAGTTAGCCTTAGGCCCGCGAGAGCTAATCTGTAGCCTCCGAGTCAGTCTCAGGAACGCCAAAGACTCAGTCTCAGGGGTGATTCCACCCCCCCCCCGGAGTGTTTGTCTCAGGGGCGCCCTAGTGTAAGTCTCAGAGGGCTGTCGGAAGTCATTCCCAGCCCCCTCCCCCACCCCAAAGACAGCCTCAGGGGACCCCAATAGCTAATCTGGATGACCACGATACTCAGTCTCAGCCCCCCTCCCTCCAGAGCAAATCTGGGGGCCCAATAATTAGTCTCAGAGGTGCTGCCGATAACTAATCTCAGGAGCCCCGAGAGATTCTCAGGGGCCTCCAGTTTTGGTCACGAGGCGCCGTGAATCGGTCTCCGAGACCCACTGAGATCTAATCGGAAGAGCGGCCGAAAATTAGCTTTGTGAGCGCCGCCAAGTGTTGGTCTTAGGTGGCCCCAGAGCTCAAATAAAAAATTTCAAAATCGTATGCCTCGGAAAAAATGTACCTACCCCTATTGCGTACTGAAAAAGCACAAATTTAAACATGTCGATCAGGCACCATTATCGAAGGAAAGGCAAAAATTAATCTAATTTTACCATAAGAGCAAATCGAACAGGGAATTGGGCACTTTAGTCAATTTTTAATATATTAGCTTAACACCAATAACTACATTCCTAAATATTCTGAAATAAAGAACTTTCCAATATTTTCGTAGGAAACCAGACAAACAAGGGTAATGACAGAAATTGATGAGCATAATCCCAAAAAGAAAAATAGGTATGAAAGGTTGAAAATAACAGTAACAGAGTGAGCCAAGGCGATAGATATCTTGGGCGCCTGTTGTCTTGGTAATTTGCTCGTTTACAAGATAGCAAGGGTAAGAAAGTAACTGGATCTCAACAGGATCTGTCGACGGAATAGAGGTTATGTAACGTTCGGGACACACTACCATATCCCTTGTATCTTTATTCGTTTTTTTCGTTTCTTTGGAAATTTCCTGATTAAGAGTCCATGGATTCGACACCGGGATATAATTGCTAATCATTTCCTGTAGAAGATCATTTCTTCGTACTCAAAACGACTGACCTCCAATAACTTCATGTCTGATTACCCGAGTGATTTGAGGTAGACTCAGGTTTAACATCATGCGTGCATCAACATTGAACTTCCCGAAATATGGCTCAAAGCTGTTATTATAGCCACGCTACCATATAAGGTATGGGTCATCCTTAATATTTGGTGACCTTAGTTTACCAACACTTGGTCGGATCGAAAAAAACCAAGCTATAAACAAAATAAGAATGAATGCTTAAAAAGGCACAACAAAATTTCCTTCGTGTGAATGTTATAATGTTAAAATACTATACAAAAGATATAGGAGATGGGCCCGGTTACTAAGGGGACCCCCGGCCTGGGGCCCCCCGACGGTAGTCGGACCCCTCCTTGGCTGAATCCTGGCTACGCCACTGTGTTCTGAGACTCTATATCAGCCACCCTGGGACCCCCTAAGCCTAGCTGGGGCCTTGAGCTAATCTGGGTACCGCTGTGCTTAACTGGGGCCTCTGATCTGGTATGGGGGCCCTGAACTGTTCTAGCATCATTGAGCTAAGCTGGGCTCCGTGAGCTTGAACAATTCCCTTGAGCTGTTTTGAGACCCTACATAAGTCGACCTGGGGACCTCCGAGCTGAACCGGGCCCCTAAGCTAATCTGGCACCCTGTGCGAATCTGGAACTCCCCTGTGATGAGCTTCTAGGGGTCCTGTGCTTATGTAGGGTCCCTTGATAAGCTGGTCCCGAGGCTAATGCACTGGTCTAGGCCCTTGAGCTGACTGATCTGGGTTCCTGAGCCATGGTCTGGACCTTGGGGCCCTCCGAGATAATTTAGCGGTCCCTGGGTGGCATAGGCATAGGAACCGGGGGTCAGGGGAGATACTGCCCCCCTTTGAGGTAGGCCCCGCAACGAATATACAACTATCAGCAACTGTAATATAGAACAAGAAACCCAAACGGGCCCGATAGCTTGCCAGGGAACGTTCAAGTTCAGTAGTTCGCTGCCTGCAAGCCCCTGGAGGAGGAGAGCTTCGTAAAAAAGCCAAGGCACCTACTACCCGAGTGTTGCCAAATGAGTCCCGAGAACTGGGCCCAATCAAACTCCATCCCAATCCCAACACAAAATATGAATCGAACACAGACCTCGCACCAAATGCCGAGCAACAGTCGTCCCTGAGCCATCGAAAGGCGCGACTTCTTTCGATGCCAGGGTTATATTGCGTCGCCAACTCTTTCCCTGTTGGAGGGGTTTCTTGGGAGTCAAATCGCTCCTTGCACAAGGAGTCTGCCGTGCCTTAAACCCGAGTTGGTCGTGTGGAAAGCAAGGCTGCTAACCACTGCTAACCACCATGCCCACACCTCCTCGGCATCACAAAGCTGGCCATCAAGTACCTACATTGCACTTGCAGTCATGCTGGAACTCTGCATTTTAGGCATCGAAATATAGCTTGGCGTATTTATTGTGATCAGGCTTCACCTAAATCAATCTCTAATGATGGCAAGAAGAGATCTGTAATAACATATATAAATGTTCCCATTTTCGTCATTGAATAAGAAAACACAAGTTGATTAGGCACAGCGAAGTGAGGCTATCTGGTATCAAAGCATTGTCTGTAGTTTTCTAAACAGTTCCTAATTTTGTAAATGTGATGAAAAGTTATGTAGATGTGATGTGTACTTAGCCGCGCCAATTTGTTTCAGTAACAAAATTGTCCCATTTTTTGCCCAATGGCTAAATATCCTTGGACACCATGCAAACGTTACAAGCTTGCTTATGGTCTTGCGTGATGTCCAAGGAGATACCTGATTTAATGCTGAAGGTAGGAGGATGCCCTTTGTTCATAAGCGTATTTAAATTTAAAAAGAAGAAAAAAAAAGAAAAAGGGCCTAAACATCTGAAAATATAAAAAACGCGCTCGCGGTAAAAAATGATTGAAATCCCCCAAAAAAGCTTAAAAATGTATTTCGTATTTGAAATGGGTCTTGGTAAAAAACAAATGTTTTTTGGCGTTTTACTATGATTTGGTATCAAATAGGTACAACTCGAAATCATAGGGCAAAATTTAATTTCTCAATTTTCCATATATTGACATCCTTGTGTGCATGCGTGCCTTATTGACACCAAACGAGCTAATTTTTTTATAATTATGGGCCCCCGTGGACTGGGGCCCCTCTAAGGTTGGCCCCCACTTTTCAAACCGTTCCTTCGCCCCTGTACAATTGCACAAAGTTTGGGGGTTGCGCCACAAATGAAGCGTTTTGAGGTAAATACGTTACTGTTAGGACCCAAAGCAACACCCATTATTTTTTTGTCATTTTCTTGATATATTCAGAAATGCTTCATCTTTGAAACTCGTCATTGAAGCAAGTTGTGCATTTTCAATAGCCAGAACTAAAAGTCACGCCTAGCACATAGGCTTTGAGAAGGTGAAGAAAGGAAAGACTTGTCCGCTCGGGGAGCGTGGACATAACGTCACGTTGCCATGGTTCATATGATACCCCATGCCACCTGTCCCCCCCCGCGGAGGACGGGGTCGACGGAAAATTTGACCCTTTTCTCCACGAACGGTTAGTTCTGAGGCGAATGAAATGTCGGTGAAGCGGTTTCTCGGCATGCTCTATCACATGGCTATCTTAGTTCAAATCCCATTACGAAGGTGTCACATTCCCTGTAACACACTCACAATGGTCATTTCGCTTATTTTACGGGATTTACTATACGTCCATAGCCGGCAAGAAAGGTCGGTGCGCACGTGCTCTGTGTGATATCGAAAACAGTCTGGTACAGTTGGCGAAATCTGGCGATGCATGTATTCGCAAGAAAAAGAAACAAACTAGACCTCCGAACATATCACACGAGATCAAGCCGATGCGGGCCAAACTCGCCACAACCATCATTAAAAAACCAACCCTTCCCGCACATCAAAAACACACAAACGCCCATCCCCAACACAAGAACGGATGCAAACAATAACAGATCGCGGAGACCGCTGACAGCCGAGGCGGAACGGAGTGTTGTGGATCATACCATATGATCAGAATTATGCCACGCTTGCTAGAAATCCCGTGCCCAACGGAACATATTGACTATAGGAATAAACCACGCGGTGCGAGGCTTCTCGTCACCAAGCCCACTCCAAGGCGAGAATATCCCAAACCCTGCTAACTGTCAGTGCAAACACACCGTAATTTTCGAACGGCACACGGACAACTTCAGACATGAGAAACGCTCAAAGCGAAACCTAAAACACGCGATGTGCAGTGTGGGTGAGTAAGAGGCCACAAAACCCTGGCGGCGAAGTTCGCCCCAATCGGCCTTTTTAGCCAGCCGTTGTAATGCCACATTCTCTGAAGATTCGTAAATCAAACAATCCACCCGACTTTTCTTTCACATACAGTCAGATATCGGTTTTCATACTATTAACACCTATGCACAGATCGTTTTCATTGTCGGTACTGTATGCATTGGTACTTGCATAATCTGCGCGTTCTGTCCGAGAGACGCCAGAAACGATCGGTTTTAGAATCAACCGTCTAGCTGACTCCGCTGCGGCAATAAACTGGGAATTTTTCAAGTATCGGTTCGCCAATATCGGACCCCGAAAGTGATGAATGACACCTCCACCTAACATGGCTCGGGTAGAAACAGCAGCTGATTTGTTAGCTTCGAGCTTATAACCGAAATCTTAAAATTACCGTGACAAGGAAAACAACCGTTGAAAATCAAACTTCCTTACTGATGAATTTTATCAAAAGGTACGGAACGGCTGCATCCAGTCAAGAGCTGTCTGCACTGAAAATGCTCGGCGAAGGCTCATGTCGAAACCTGCCCTGCACGGCGGGATGGTTTAACTATTTAGCGCCTTCCGGCAACGTTTCTGTGTTGAAAATTTTAAACTTTTGGATGCACGGGACAAGTATACGCCCACGCAGCATGCACGCCAAAACTGCTATCAACGATGAGAGTTATATGAAAGCACACAGGCGTGCGTGCAACTAGTCATTAGAAACACACGTTCGGTGCCGTCACCTTTCACTCTCGACCACTACAGATGCTGTGGCTTGCTATTTTTAAGACTAGCATCGGGAAAGCGAAACGAGGGGCTCTCCTAAGGTGTGCCGAAAATGTAAGAGTTTACTCCATGTCAAATGGATATATAATGAAAAAGAAAGTATTTCATATTTAGTTCCATGCGGCAATGATTGCACAGCCACCCCGGGAAAGTTGTGCCAGAATTTCTGACGTGAGAGCACACATTGCGTGAGTTTAGAAAAAGCTGATTGATATGAACGAGTGTAAACTAATTGAAATAAATATAAATTTGGCGAGCAAATAGCTTGAAAGGCGTAATGGAGGCAGCTGGATTTGCAATTAATAAAATAGAAAGCTTCACGAAAGCGAACCCTCGCAGGGGGTTATACATTCGCAAAGACCGCGCCATCCCATGCCCGCCGCGAGTACTCCTGCCCTAACAAGCGTGCCCAAAATTCATAAGCCCCGCGAACACGACCCACAGGTGATTGGCTGACGTGGGCATGAACACGGGGCAGGCTATCCAAACAAAGTGGCGGCAGAAAATTGGAGGGAACCCCTCCCCGGACGGCGGCTGCTTCAGCAGTTTTCGGCGCGGCAACCAGTTACCAGCTGCAGTGCCCACCTTGAGAACACGCCCCGTCCCCACGCAGCACCCCGGCAAAACAGATCCCATTCGCCGCTCAAGCTGCCCTGTTAAATACCTACACTGCGAAACCGTCGGAATGTGGTCTTTTCTCACCGCTGTGAACGCTCGCGAGCGACACCGCCCACTTCCAAAGCCACGGAGGCCTGTGTGCGCCCCACTCAAAACAGAACATTGCCACACGGTGGATCTCAGTGCGCTGAGTCCACGTCTTCACCTTTCCGCACTAAACGTCTGCGCTGCGCCTGCCTGGCTGGCGGCGGCGCTGGCGATCTCAGAGTTTGCACAGACAGAATAGCACGGGCACGAAGGCGCCCACCGCCACGAACACAGGCAGCATGGTGGAGGTCTCGTCGCTGGCATACGGATCGGGCGTGCGCGGTCCACTGGGCCTGCTCGACTTGGCGGAGGTTGCGGCGGTGCGCGCGGGCGGCGGCGGCTCCTCCGCATCCGCATCCTCCTCCTGTACCGGCTCCAGCGACTCCGGCAGGGGCGGCAGCAGCGGCGCATCTGAACAGGATCAGCCGGTCACAGACAGGACACGCCCGTGACACGCTCAATGGATAGAATCATGTCAGGCGGCAATTAGCTGGCTGAATACAATGGTGCTGATCTTGAAAAGTTGGCCAATTACCAGAGGTGGGCGCCACTACCAGATTTTTCAAACTGTTATCGCCCTTTGCAAACTTGGCTAGCTGAAACCGATGCTGCTACAAGAGCTTTTAAAAATCAAAGAATGGTTACCCGCTACTGTACTATCACTACTTGTTATTACAAAGCCCTGATCAAATTGTTTCCATAAATGGATGTGGAGGCCGAACTGCCGTCATTTGTGTACAGCTCCTAAAATTAACTGTTGCATCGTAAGATATGAAATTCCTCTTAATCCCTCCAATATCTTTAGGGGTGATGGTACCCTAAACAGGGCGTCGATGACAGTAGCAGTTTTATTTCGAGTCCGCTACCCGCTTCTTTTTGATTGCAGAAACCGCTACCGCCACTCCGCTTCCATTTAGCGTCCGCAAGTGGCGGACTTTTGAGTATGAGACCGCCCTGCTCCGCTGATTACCAGCAAAAACAAAGTTACGGAGGGGTGCAATCCTTAAATTACCGTTAATATATCACAAGCTATCGTTTCAGGGCATCCTCCCCATGTGTACCACACGATATATCTTATTACCAGACCCCCACCCGTGGTCATGTGTAACGGGGAACACCGCACAAGATGAAGTGAACACGTCACGAAGCGTAATTACCCTCGATATTTCCTTTCAAGAGAAGAATGGCGTTGATCTTCGGGTTATCTCTGTAGCCCTGCAACAAGGCAAAGCAGACAGAGTTAACAGGAGCCACACTGCACGGCTGCCATCGCGAAGAAAAGAAACCGCGGTGTCTCGACAATTTTCCTTTTTAGGGGCAGGGAGAAATTGGACGCTCCATGAATGCATTGAGAGCCGCTTAAAGATTTATGCCGGGCACACAATGATACCCATATCTTCAGCACGTCTCTTCTGCATTTGTTCTCACGCCATCGTATAGACGAAATACAGAAATGCTACGACCCGAGTTATTTTCTGACCACGAACAAACGAACCATGTTTAGTTTTGACCGTTGGATACGTTCAAGGTATGACAGCCAGTGTCCTCTGTCTGTCACTGTCAAGACATGTAGAAAAATTAATAAACAGATCATAAACACAAGAAATGTTCACGAGTCGTCACATGCACAAATCTAAAGAAGAAAAAACACGAGCGTGGATCGCTCGTGTTTTTTCTTGTACATCAGCACAACAGCACATCTCCTCTGACCAACCACAGCGAGACCACTACCTTGATGAACTCGACGCGTATTTTTCCACCCTGGATGTCGGATTCGTCGCCTCGGTAGGCCAGGCGTCCGCTGCGGATCGCCAGTGGCACCACCTCGTCGTGCGCCACGCCTCGGCCCACCCGCTGGTAGATGTCCAGGTCCTGCACCACTGTGTGGTCGCCGTTCAACACCACGTCAAACACCTGGCCGACAACAGCAGCAGTGGTGAGATAAATTGCCAATGGGTCTGTGCAACGTGCACAGATGTGACAGATACAAGATTTTTCCACTACACATAGGAATAAACCCAGGAAGCCATGGCTCCTCAATGCTTTTGCATTTTGAACACTAACCCCGAAGTGCTGTATACTAAACATGAACCAAAATAATACCACCTGTTCCCTGTACCCCATGAATTTAACTTTTTAAGTCGGGAGGGGGTAAGATTCCAAAGGAGATGTGACAAGGCCTCGCTTTGAGAACAGGAGTGTACTACCGTCACTTTCCAAAAATGGTAGAACAGTATTCAAGAGCACGTCTTATGGTTGTTACAACATTCAATTTCAAAGCAAACTTGAAAAAAATATTTTGGGAAAATCAGGGGCGGATCCGGAGGCGACTAAAGCAGAGGAGGAAGACTCATGCCAGCCAACCTCAGGCACTAAAATGAAGAAAAAACGTTGACCGGCAGAGGGGATGGCTGGTGGGCTTAAACTGGTGCAGTTGATCGATTTTTCCAATCGGCACCTAAGCAATCTCTTTAAAACCCTGTCCCCCAATTCTCTCAAACTCCTTGGAAAAAAAACTGTATACTGAATCACTTTTAAACCAATCACGCTCGGAATACAGAAAAAGCCTTCGATTTGTCTTCCTCTTCAGGAAGGATTTCTTTCACAGTGCTCATTTTACTGTGAATATTTTTACTGAATTTGTCCTCCCCCAGTCAACAAATTATGATTAACTAGTTTGCATTTGGGGGATGACAAAGGGTTTGGCCCCTCTTTTCTTTGAGGGGGAAGGCATGGCTGGATTTGCCTCTGGGTCCACCCCTGCTTTGAACGGTGTGTGTCAGCGTCTCCTCCAACCTTTTCCAAGCTCCTCCCAAAGTTGCAGAACACCACAGAAGTTAGTTTTCAGAAATGAAACTTTGCAAATGGTATTGAGGATTCAACATCTGAGATCCACTATGTTTGGGTGAGTAAAAAGGCTGTGCATCCCATGATTGCATCACTGTAGATCATCTACCTGCATCCTGGGAGAATCAACTTTTCAGAGGGTGCTATCGAGAAGGTGTGAGTCAGAGTGAGGCACCATTCAAGTTTGGCACACTGTAACTGAAATTAAACTGGCTTCCTGGCTCAACTGAATGATTCAGAAGGCTATCAAAATAATATCTAATGGTTTGCCTCTTCGAAACCTGGACGCAAAATGAAGGAAGTGAAGGAGGGCTGAAACATAACCAATCCTCTGCGATCATTACTACATCTTCACAATGGGTTTCCAAAACACTCTTGATTAAAAATAACCTCACATTATCTAATATTCCAGAGCAAGACAGCTTTGTAGGCATATCAACTAGATGTTATAAAAATCCAGATCACTGTGCAAGCAGCTTGTTGCATCAATACCATTATTGTCCATGGGCAATGAACTGCAGTCTAGTAGGTTTAAGAACTCCAGGCTTTAATATTACAGATAATCATCATCACCAGGTTGTCCTCAAAACCCAATAATGATGATTAGGAATGAAATTCCAAAAATCCTCTGCCAGATTGTGCAACACAATATTGATATGACTGGAACAATACTTATCCAACAGACCAAGCATTGCAGAATAATTTTAGTAATCAGCAGTTATACAAAGTGGCTACTGGCCATACTTTATGTCTTGACTTACCTTCATGTTTGGTGCATCAAAATATACTTCACTGAATTTCAGTACAAGGACATAATTTCCGTCTTCCAAAACGGGGATGTCATAACCAAAAGTGCTGTGATGATACCTTTCTGTTTG
The DNA here is from genome assembly GCA_034440635.1 of Lepas anatifera. Classification (NCBI taxonomy): domain Eukaryota; kingdom Metazoa; phylum Arthropoda; class Thecostraca; family Lepadidae; genus Lepas; species Lepas anatifera. The sequence goes on along the minus strand of JAOTON010001085.1, from coordinate 468,107 downwards.
ATAAAGAGCCTTGTCTGTTTGAGGTGCACGTTGAATGTCCAGTTGCTTTCCATAGTCTGATGCTGTACCTATTTTTCCCATAAGAGGATCTGATCTGTACACAAATCCATTTGAGTCTGTGTGGGCATCTCCACCGCAATTGACTGCATACATTACTTTCAGGCTAGACCCGCCAATTGAAATTCTTGGTAAGAAAAATAGGATGAGAGGCAGTATGCGCTGATACATTTTCTTCCTTCTTTTTCAGGGTTGACACCACAGAATGAAATTGAACCGCCGCAATAACACAGGCCACAACCGGTGAACAATATCCCCGGGCTACAAAACCAATCAAAATGTGTCAGCCCCTTTCACACCTGGCCGAAAGACAACTACTCACAACCAAATACAGTTAACCGTTCCGAAGGTTTTATTCTTGATGGGAGCACAGTATCTTAAGGATGATGGAAAACCACCGCCTATCACAGTTAGTAGACAGTCTCGATGCTATGCCGGTTAAAACATTTTGCCGGCTCCAAGCTGCAACAAATAGTGTATATTTTGTCGTGTGGGCTTTAGGCGCGGGCTCTATGCGCCGATTTCGTCTCTTTGGCTTCACTTCTGAATGATGATTTGTTCTTGAACTGCCAGCTGATTTTGGAGGCTATTTGGAGGTGAATTGGAGGCTACTTAGAGGTTTATAAAGATATCCCTCTAGGTTTCTCGAAATCCCCTACGATTCCCGGAGAAAACCTCTAATTGTTCCTCCATATCAGAAATGACGCCGAGGCAGTACAATTCCCACTGAGCATTGGGGGACAAGAAATTCAGCCTTATAGCAATTAAACTTCGCTCCCACCAGGAGAGTGATCATGTACTTGAGAGGTAGCTTATTAGGTCTGTCGGGCACCCAAATCGCACGTTCCACCCCCCCCACCAGGAGGAGAGGCAGACATGGATTGGTCCCCCCAACCTCGGGTCTGCGTCCGCCCCTGCGTAGGGCCTCCTTGATGAAACGGGAAGCGCAAAGCCAAGTGTCTCCATTACTCTATTGCCTTGAGTGTCTCTATGGATTTGCGAAAAGCGAGGTCCGCCCGCAGCGTAAAGCGACGTACAGTGAAAGTGACAGGAACGGTATTCCGGGCCTCAGGCCAGGAGGGCACTATCTGTCAAGGAAGGCCCTCTATTGCCTTCTATTCCAGCACAGATCGACCAGACCTCAACATCGCATAGTCTCGGATTTCGTTCCAATTTTGTCCATTGGGTTGCCAGGAGCGTGGAATCCTGATCTAAGATTTTTATTTCCTCAAACGTACGGTTTCGGAGTTATAGCTTGAAGAAAATCGTTAAAATCGCCGATTTCGTCAAAACATGGTGATATATCCCGCGCCCCACCGGGGGTCCGGCGCCACCTTCGCCCCACCGGGGGGCCATCGATGGCCCCCCCTCTAACTCCGAAAATATGGGCGTTAGCGCAAATCTGCAAAGTGCAATAGAAAGCTCGCGTGAATTCAGTAAGAAATTACTTCGCATGTTTTAGTGCTTAAGTCAATGGTTTGACCTCCAGAGGTCAAATTAGTTCAAGATCGGCTATTTTCCAGAGCTGCAAAAAATCTCAAATCTGTCGGGCACTTTCGAAAAAACCTCCAAATCTGTCGGGTGGTTAGGATAGGACTATTAAAATTGTCTAAAACCCATTCAATTGGTAAAATGTTCCTACTCTTTTTCCACATTCTTAATAGAAAATACTAAAATTAGCATAAAAAACTTCAAGTTTGGCACCAATGGATATCATTATCCTTATTTTTGTGCTCTGATCCTTATATGTGTGATATCCTTATTTTTCGTGCTCTGAAGCCGCTTATGGAAAATCTAAGTGGAATGACACAAGTCTATTAATTTTCAAAACTCTAGAACTGAGACTGTTCTTCGGGTTTTCAATTATCAGACACGCTCAGGAAATTAAGGTTATCGGCAGAAACCTATAACAAATTGAATACCGAACCACCAATTCCCATTTTCTGGAGTCACCATTGGTAAAGGAAATTTATTATTGGATGTAATTTGAGATTTGTGGACGTACAGCATACAAATAGTGTCTGTCAAAGTCAGCTAGACTGGGTCTTGAATAAGACTCAGTCTTGAATTCAGATGATTTAGGTCACAGGTGGAAATATACAATAACATGAAAAGCAGCCCCCCTTTTTCAGTCCTCTGCAGCCGCCATTGACAAAATGCTGCACTAGAATGAGAATAAGTGATATTTTGTTATTATGTTACATAGTCCAGCCCAGAATACTTAAAAAATAAAGTTTGCAATGGAAGAAAGCTGACCTGGTTCCCATACCATGCGGTTACTTATGCCAGCTTCTGCAGATTTTCATGATTTCAGTTTTTTGGAGGTGGGAGGGGGTAATTTGGAAGGAACCCCCAAAATTTATATATGGATTTTGCTCTGATGGCCAGACAAACAAGATTGGAGGGGTACTTTTTTGATATTCGAAAGTGTTTTTAAGGATCATGGCTACTTGTAGTTGAATACAAACATGTAATATTAGCTTTCCATGACTTTAAATGCATGTTTACATGAAAAATCCTAAATTTTGAAGCTGTTGGCTATCTCAAAGTTTTTCATGCATTGCCGTGCTCATTTCCATGAGGGTACGTGGTTTAGGATCTGAAGTTCATGAGGCTAATAAATAACCTTAAGTCAGTTAGATAGTAAATGTCAAATAAATATCATGTTTCCAAGGAAGTTAAGAGTAAAAGGAATGAGTAAAGGTTGCACTAGGCTGTGTTTTTGTTATATCTTTGTCCCCTTGACATAGATCATAGGCATATTTAGGTAAGTGAATAAAATGAAATAGGAGAAATAGTTTGGTACTTAACCCTCGCCCCACCGGGGGGCCATCGATGGCCCCCCTAAGGTTTTTCCGGGATAGCAGAAAAACGACGAGGCGCAGCACCGCGGTTGAGGGCTCTACCTCTCACTGCATCATTTTCCCATCATCCCTGAAATTTTTTACCCCGGGTCACCCAAGGTCAGTTCACCAGACGAGGTCAACCAAGGTCACCTCACTTCACCTTTAGAGCTTTGTAAGAGCTACATTTCAAAGTCGATCAATTTGAAACTTCCTACACTTCATAACCCCTCCAGGGTCTACAAGGTGTATATCCGGGATTTTTTCGATTTCGTGCCCTGAGGTCAGGTCACGAGGCAACCTCTCCCATTGGAAAAGCATAGGGAAAAGTTGTTTCATGATATAAAAGCCACAAAAATGATTGCAAATACTCAGACTGCTCAGAACAACGTTTTTGGACATCCTTTCACGGATCCCAGGGGTCATATTTGCCCTTTGACTTTTCTAAGGTCATCCAAGGTCACCAGAGGTCAAAAGCAGTATTTTGGCAATAACTTTTGACCTAATTAAGCTAGAGCGGTGAAACAAACACCATCGTGTTTGTCTTGTCACTGGCTTTCATTTGATATACGGCAAGGTCACTTTTTGACCTTTCGTGACCTCAGGTCATATTAGGTCACGAGGTGACCTCTGGAGGTCAAACCACTGGCGGGAGGTCTTTACGTTCCACATAGCGGAAAAAGTACTGGCAATTTGCTATCAAATGTACTTTACCAGGCCTCAATAGCTCTAATGACATAAGAGTTATGCCCAGTTTGCTTAATCATTGCATATTTGAGTGAAAATAGCCGATCTTGACCTAAATTGACCTCTGGAGGTCAAACCATTGACCTGAGCACTAAAACATGCGAAGTAATTTCTTACTGAATTCACGCGAGCTTTCTATTGCACTTTGCAGATTTGCGCTAACGCCCATATTTTCGGAGTTAGAGGGGGGGCCATCGATGGCCCCCCGGTGGGGCGAAGGTGGCGCCGGACCCCCGGTGGGGCGCGGGTTAAAACTCAAATTAATGTGGAAACGTGAAGAGTTTTGTTTCTTTGGCATCTACAAATCCACTGATGAAGGTATGCAACTTTTGTGGTTAATTCTGGACAAACAGGCATTGGATTTAAAAGAAGATGGAAGGGAAAATCAAATGTTTTAGTCTAATTTGACCAGTCTGCTGGTAAAATTCATTTTTCCCTTATTAATATCATTTAAAATTATTGATCAACAGTGAGCATAACATACTGTGTGGAAATAAATGTAAGCTGCCGAAATTACAACGAACACCACATCACTTACTTCTTTGTTTTCTCCCCACACTGTTCTGATCTGCCCGCTGTTTGATCCATGCTTCAAAACGACCTCCTTGGCCAAAACCACTGTTCCTGAACTTGCAGGGCAGCCCAGAATGCTTGATTCGCTGATGCTCCTTAAAAAACGTTTCTCGCCAAAATACCCACATCCCTCAAATCCACATTTAAGCTTGACACGGGACGGTGGAAGGGGCTTCAGCTTAATCGGAGCCATTTATCAGCCCTTCAACTATGGACGATGAAATCCAGGCTCAACCAGTTTACTCAAGATGTATACCAAAGTAATGCAAGAGAAAAATAATAAAAAACACAACCTTGCAACGCATTGCCTCCACCACACCACGGGATTCTAGGGCCTTGGTCTCCGCCATATCCACAAGGCAACACACCAAACCGCAGGGCTGCTTTTCTTCAAACCAAAGATACCTTTTACACCGGCTTTGCCGCAAGGGCGCTGTTCAAACAGCGCCCTTGCGGCAGCGTTGAGCGTACTTCCAAACGAAGGAAACGAAGGAAAATAACTGTTTTGCCTGTCGCCTTTACCTTTACGGCGGCCTGTCGGGCCAAGCTGTCGCGTGCTATGGAATACAAATCGGGCCCGACAGGCCGGTGAAGGAATTTTTCCAGCAGAGGATTTTCTGGGTGACGTTTAAAAGGCCCTCTGTGCATAAGGCCCTCTATTCAAAGGTTCCTCGATTCATAAGTCCCTCGAAAAGACCCTCTGTGCATAAGGCCCTCTATTCAAAGGTCCCTCGATTCATAAGTCCCTCGATTTTCCATCGGTTCTTGCCACACACTGGCTTGATATGGGAGAGGTGCAAATTCATGAAAAACTTGTTGAGTGAAAGAGGTGACAATTCTAATATTGAGTTTTTTTAGAACAAAAAATATTTTCTGCTTCCTTTCAAGATTTTTTCTCACAGATTGTAAGATCTGTCGCAAGACCATACTGGCCCTAAAATCTGTCGGGCACTTTATGACCCGAGAGCCCGACTTTTTGCAGCTCTGCTTTTTTCACTCAAATATGCAATGATTAAGCAAACTGGTCATAACTCTTATGTCATTAGAGCTATTGAGGCCTGGTAAAGTTCATTTGATAGGAAATTGCCAGTACTTTTTCCGCTATGTGGAACGTAAAGACCTCCCGCCAGTGGTTTGACCTCCAGAGGTCACCTCGTGACCTAATATGACCTGAGGTTACGAAAGGTCACAAAGTAATCTTGCCGTATATCAAATGAAAGCCAGTGACAAGACAAACACGATGGTGTTTGTTTCACCGCTCTAGCTTAATTAGGTCAAAAGTTATTGTCAAAATACTGTTTTTGACCTCTGGTGACCTTGGATGACCTTGGAAAAGTCAAAGGGTAAATATGACCCCTGGGATCCGTGAAAGTGTGTCAAAAAACGCTGTTCTGAGCAGTCTGAGTATTTGCAATTATTTTTGTGGCTTTTATATCATGAAACAGGTTTTCCCCATGCTTTTCCAATGGGAGAGGTCGCCTCGTGACCTGACCTCAAGGCACGAAATCGAAAAATCCCGGATATACACCTTGTAGACCCTAGAGGGTTCATGAAGTGTATGAAGTTTCAAATCGATCGACTTTGAAATGTAGCTCTTACAGAGCTCTAAAGTTGAAGTGAGGTGACCTTGGTTGACCTCGTCTGGTGACCTGACCTTGGGTGACCCGGGGTAAAAAATTTCAGGGATGATGGGAAAATGATGCAGTGAGAGGTAGAGCCCTCAACCGCGGTGCTGCGCCTCGTCGTTTTTCTGCTATCCCGGAAAAACCTTAGGGGGGCCATCGATGGCCCCCGGTGGGGCGAGGGATATAGCAATTATTTTCAGCCTAACTTTCATTTCTTAGCTTCAAATGACACTCGGGATTAGATTGAGCATGTAACAACTAAAGTTTGACCATCTTGATTTTTATTTCCAAATTATCAAAATTTTTAGAGATGTTTGACTATTTTTTCCAACGATTTTTAAAGTGTGCCCAGTAATTCACGTTGAAGGTACCGAAAGCAAAAGTGTGCATCTATATCTCCCCTGCTTAGTAAAGTCAATAAATGTTTGCATTCTAGACTTAACACGCGCACTGGATGGGGGCCTTGGAGGCCCCCCCCACCTGTTTTTCCAAGGTGGCCGGAGAACCGCCCGTAGCCGAAAAACGATACGTGACCACATTTGACAGAATTTAATAGCGAGTCGATTGGTGAAGACTTTTTGAAAATCGGTCGAAAATTTTTTGACTCATAGGCTTTTCAAAGTCAGACCTGCATTTTGAGATCACCGTAACCGCGCGGTCGGACCAGTTAGCTTGCATTGGAGACCGAGTGGTGACGTCATAACGCCACCTGGATTATATGTCAAAGTCACCTCACATGAAGGTCGAGGTCAAAGGTCACAGGTCAAGGTCATATCTGCACTTTGAAGGTCACTGACCACCGCGCTTCCGGCCAAATGACGTTGCCCATTCTGACATATATTATGCTATGACGTCATCGATAGGGGTACCCCAATACAAAGGTCAAGGTCAAATGTCATTGGGAAAGGTCAATCCTCATTTCCCACCAAACAGTGACTACAGTGTTAGTCAAAGTGTACATTATAAGTAGTATACCAGATGGTGACCATAAAGGTCAATGACCTTGAATGACCTTGACCCAAAAATTGCGGGGAAGCCTCTTTGAGACCTCTTCTCTATGAACCTGGTCCGCCTTTAGCTGATTCCCGCCATTTTCCCACATAATCACAGCATTTACCAATCGGTCCCCAGCATGGCCAACCAGGGGGGCCTACCAGGCCCCCTCCAGTGTGCGTTAGTGCCAGAGCCCCTCCAGTGCTCGTCTTAATCAATGTGTAATTAGCCATAGAATGACGCCATGCGCTCAAAAAATCGACCGCCCGGCGCGCCCAGCCGTCGTCGGCGCGGCTGCTGGTGGGTGGGCACGGGCAGTAGATTGACTCGGTAGCGTATGAACTCTTGCAATCGTGATTAAAGGTGGGAAATAAAAGCAGAAAAACACGTGTTCAACAAAAAGCTCAAATCGATGCAATTTTAATTCGGTTAAGGGTGTACGGCTCGCCACATCATAACGTTACCCATTTTTTCGATTACGGATTTGAGCCAATATATTTGGATTCTGAAAATGAAGAGACTTGTGTATTTGTGCAAGCCTAGTCTGTTCTGCGTATTAACACGCGCACTGGAGGGGGCCTCGGGGGCCCCCACCTGTTTTTCCGAGGTGGCCGGAGAACCGCTTGTAGCCGAAAAACGAAACGTGGCCACATTTAACAGAATTTAATAGCGCGTCGATTGGTGAAGACTTTTTGAAAATCGGCCGAAAATGTTTTGCCTTATAGGCTTTCAAAGTCAGACCTGCATTTTGAGATCGCCGTAAACGCGCGGTCGGACCAGTTAGCTTGCATTGAAGACCGAGTGGTGACGTCATAACGTCATATAAGCGGGACTATATGTCAAGGTCACTTCACATGAAATTTAAGGTCAAAGTCAAAGGTCACAGGTCAAGGTCATATCTGCACTTTCAAGGTCACTAACCACTGTGGTCCGGCCAAATGACGTTACCCCGTCTGAAATATATTATGCTATGACGTCATCGGTAGGGTATCCCAATGCTAAGGTCAAGGTCAAAGGTCAAGGTCAAAGGTCATTGGGAAAGGTCAATCCTCATTTCCCGCCAAACAGTGGCTACAGTGTTAGTCAAAGTGTAAATAATAAGTAGTATACCATATGGTGACCTCAAAGGTCAATGACCTTGAATGACCTTGACCCAAAAGTTGTGAGGAAGCCTGTTTGAGACCTCTTCTCTATGAACATTGCCCGCTTTTAGCTTATTCCCGCCATTTTCCTGCATAATCACAGCATTTACCAATCGATCCCAGCATGGCCAATATTTGACCCTTACGACCTCGTTTGACCTTGAAGATATTGACCTAGGTCAATAAAAATTAGTCATCATGTAGATCACCATAGCCCCCACCCACTTACTAAGTGGCGTTTTTCTAACCCTTTTAGTTTCCGAGATCTTAGGGGGCCTACCAGGCCCCCTCCAGTGCGCGTTAGTGCCAGACCCCCTCCAGTGCGGGTGTTAAAATGACATCGTATCCAAGACGGGTGAACCTTGGCCGCAGTTAGGTATGCGGTCTCCACCCCGGTTCATGCGTCAGAGCCTTTATGGCACGCGCAAGGTGTGAGATGTCCAGTGCGCAGCTCATGAAGCTGAGAGCACATCCTCCACAGTTAGTATGCCATTGTTACTTGGGCAGTTGAGTGTCAAATGGAGATAAGGCGGTTACTTCAAGGTGGCTACTTCGTTTCGGAAGCCAGTTTTCTGTTGTCGGTGTTGGTGTTCAGACTTTTGCCCGACATAGGGGCGGTAGAATGCCACGGGATAAGATGACTTACAGTGCTGACTAGAGGATTTACTTTTTTAGATTCTTGGTGCCGGGGCCAGTCCCGGCGCCGGCAGGCCTCGACTGGTCCCTGCAAGACCCAACGTGTTCCTGGCATTGGTCTCGAAAAAGTCGGGTTAATAGGAAACAATTTGCAACCTTGTCTTATACGTTTCAACCAGTGACTTTGATTTTCTATTTCAGCCATGAATTATGTGTAATTTTGGTATTTCACTTCATTTTCGAATGGAGCTTATGACAACTTAACTAGTTCTTGTATTGCCGTGCCAGCGTTAATTTACCCAAAACCACCTGGATCGAGAAGAGATCTCCAGCCCTGGCCATGGTATGTTACTTTCTGCCCCGATACCTCTCCCCGTGATGTCATTTATGAACGGCCCTACATAGGTTTAAATAAGATTTTTTTATGTGTGTGTAGTTAGCCATATTAAGTTATTTATTCGTTAAATGCAGAGGGGAACTAACTTAATCGGTGAAAAATCAACTAATCTCAATCTGATATAGGCCCCAAGGAACATAGGTCCTGGTTAAGATTATTACGCTCTCCAATCATCAGAGGTCCCGGCGCGATCCCGGTCCAGACCCAATTGATTCCGGAAAAGTCCCAGCCGGGCCCAGCATCTGGTCCCGGCCCTGGGACGCCGGGAACAAAAAGAGAACCTCTGGTGCTGACCCCGCCGAGTGTTCTCCCCAAAAGATACCATTGTACAAGACAGAGTAAATGTAAATTTGGAAGATGTCACAATTGCTCAAGAAGAACTAGACACCAGCCGGAGGCAGTTACTGAAGAGCTGCTCGCTGTGGAGACACAAGTAATTTCATAAACGGAATTCCATGATTAAGCGGGAACACGTTAGCTAACAAACTTACTAGATAGGCCCTAGACCCACCTCCATGTCCCGCCGGCAACAGACGCTGCTTCTGCTGCATGGTGGTACTGGAAGGTGGATGCCACCAACGGAACTCCGTTTGTGAAATTACTTGTCAACTCTGCTCCAAAATTCACATTGGTGAAAGTAAGAGTATGATCAGAGAAAGATACATGGAACATCTCAGAGACGCAAGAAACAAAACTAAAAATACACCCTTCGGCGAACATTTAAAAAACGAGCATCCTCAAATTACTAATATAGACCATACTAAACTAAACATTAAAATTCTTAGGCTCTGCAAAGATGTTGCAGAGGTTAAAATCAGCGAATCTATTGAAATTCGAAAACATAAACCCCAGCTAAACATAATGTCATCCTCCTGAAGCCCATGCAATACCAATAGTGATCATCATATAGGACTCTTCATGTATCATGGTAGGTTTCAAAATAGGCAAGTTGTATAAATTGTAACTGTGTGTTGAAATGTATGTGAGCTGTTTATATCTAAAAATGAATGTACGGAGAATGTGAGAATAATTGAATGCTACTATATATATATATATATATATATATATATATATATATATATAAGCTCGGAATGGAAATTTATGTACAAGATATAGTAAGAATTGAAAGTGTATTAGGCAACCACGCGTGTGTATCATAATTCTAAATTTTCAAATGTTGTAAAATTCTGCCACCTGTCCATTCGCTGTCGTGATCATGCCCCATGGGCGAAATATATTGACTGTTAATTTTCGAACAAGTTTTATATAATATAAGCATCAGGCTGTTATTCCTCATTTACATATCTATCATCATGCTGAAAATACCTCTCCAAGACATCTTTTTTGCTTTACAACTTGGCTATCTCAGTTAAAATCACGGTATGAAGGTGTCATATTCCCTTTAACTAAACCTTACTGAAGCCGAAAACAAAAGATGAAAGAAAAAGAAAGACTAGAACATGTTTTTTGTCAACGGCACAACCTACCCTATGAAGATTTCCACAATACCATGTGCTTATGTAGATGCACGTTTCCCCAGCAAAAACTTCTAACCCATAGTCTCCACTAAGCACCACACGCGTGCGTGTCGTTGGTTGGCCGAAGTTCCAGTCGGCTATCGGTGGGGCGCGCCGGGCGGCCGATTTTCGCGCGCATGGCGTCACTCTGGCTGATTAGACATCGATAAATTCAAGAATGCAAAATTTAATTAAGGTTATTAGAAACCACAGGCAGAGGGAAACATTTTTACTGGTATCATTTTAAGGTGAATCACTAGCCACACTTAGAAAAAAATTGTTTGAAACATTGAATACAAATTTCCAGAAGCTTGAAAATAATCTGATAAGTAGAACATTTATTACTGCACAAAGCCTAGCCTGAGTATAATACCCGACCGGTTTTGGGAGCATCCCGCCCCCGTTTTCATGGGAGATGAAAATGACACTATGAAATGAACTAAGCAAAAAACACGAAGACAGTACACTTTGAAATAACAATCTTAGCTGTGAACAAGACGAATCATTTTAGAATTATGATCTCTAAACACGTATTATTTTTCAATTCAATCTCTTGTTTGACTGGCGTTTTAAGAGGTCCAAAAATCCAGAGAAGGTGGTGACTTTGCCGATATTTCTATTCATTTTTGGAGCTCATAATTTAGATATTTTTAGAGCTCATAGTTCTAAAATGATTCGTCTTGTTCACAGCTAAGATTGTTATTTCAAAGTGTACTGTCTTCGTGTTTTCGCTTAGTTAGGTTCATTTCATAGTATAATTTTTATCTCCCTTGAAAACGGGTGCGGGATGCTCCCGAAACCGGTCGGGTATTATACTTAGGCTAGGCTTTGTGCAGTAATAAATGCTCTACTTATCTTATTAATAACCAAAGCCATGAATAGTAACAATATTAAAAATGATAATTTCTTAAAAACTAAACTCTGAAAGCTGAATAATAGAATTTTAAACACAATCACGTGTTAAATGAACATCCATAACGAAGGACTACACAGAAAATAATGATTGTATGCCACCATGTTTTGCCAAATAGGGGAAGTCCGTGCAAGAGTACGCACTTAAATTTCTAAAGGCTTTTACTTTTATCCTATAAGTCTAACAGCAAAATTTTTGCAAAATTTTTATATGGTTGTTTAGCCTGAAGAATTGTCTATGCATGGTTCATGTTTCAACTCGATGTCTCTGAAAGGAACTCGCCACAAGCCCATCAAAAATAAAAGTCACGTGCGTACTCTTGACGGAGTGGGTCGGTAAGAGTACGCAAGAGAGGCGGCTGGAGTACGCATTGATGCCCCGCTGTGCTTTAGGTGCATAGGCCATGTTGCCAAGTTTTTTTGTCGCCAAACTAGGCGATTGTATGATTTTATATCGTGCTGAATATACAAGAACTATGTTGCAGCATTTGGTTTTCCAAATAGGAGAACGGGCTCTGTCCCGAGTGAAAATTACATTTTCCTATCTCTTAAGCATGCGCACTCTTGCCCAATGGTCCACTGCGTACTCTTGCCGGACATGCTCCCTTGGGAAGAAAGTCTTCATAAACATGTTGGCAGGCGTTTCAGCATGAGCTCCGGTCCTTGAGCACACTCCTAGCTCAGCTTTCTTACTGATGACAGACCGTAATACAATAGTTTTGATAATAGAAACATGGTCTACAAGTTTACCCAGTTAAGAAATATTACTTCAAGGGTGCCCAGAAACTTATTTTGCTCTGTACTCCCGTGGAAAAAACAGGAGCACGTTGAATTTTGGTGTGCAGCCTAGGCACTGACCTCGCTTTTTTATGCCAGAGTATCAGCCATCTCAGTGGTTGCTAAGTAACCAAAACAGCTGCTGCGTACTCTTATCTCCTGCGTACTCTTACCCGCCCTTACCCTACACAGATTTTCACGATTTTCAGCAAGCTGTAGCTCCAAAAATCGTATTTTGAGAAAAAATAAATATTCTCAACTCTGAATTCTGAGCCAGTGATAACCCTGTGTACGAAGTTGGCACGAAATCTGAGACTATGCTATGTACAATCCAGGTGGTGCCTGGTCGATTTGTCCTGGAACGCCCCTATAGCCAGGCGGATCCTCTAAAACTGACTGGGTAACTTGAGCTAGTACGGTCCTCTGTGGTCCGCGAAACCATGGCCAGTCCGGCACTCCCTGGCTCTACAGCCAGGTGGACTTCTATTACTAACACAGCTATGGCGGCCCTATTTTATCAATCAATCGTTTTTTACACATTTTATGCCAAAGAAATTCTCGCCAGACTAATCATAGCCGTGATCCTTCTTAGCTTGTTTGTGGTGTTTACAATTCAGGCAGACAGGGGTCAAGACCAGTAGCGCATCAAAGGGAGGAGGGAGTCAGCGGGCCCCAAACCCCCGAACGCTTCGGATCTTACCACTCGCCTCGGTGGGCCTCCGAGTCACCTTCGCCCTGGTGGGGGGAGGGGTCTGTTTAAACACCCTCCTCCATCGAACTCGGCTCCTATGCGGAATAGCGAATAAACGCGAACGCTGGTGGATAGCTCATACAATTTCATGACGAAACTGCACTAGTCACATTTTGGCTCGGGCTAATTTTGAGGTCATGACATGCCAAAAAGGTGGCATGTTAGAAAAGAGTTTCTGGGCTCTAGCGTCTAACAGATTTTATTTAGAATCATGTTTTAGGTGCCATTCACTTCCTCTCGCTACGGCAAATCGAATATGTAACATATGGCTATACTGTGCCAAAAATAAGAATGACCTGACCTAAGGTCAGGTCAAAGTCACTATCTGATCTGGCATAGTCAATAAGCACATCAATCGACTCGCTATAGCAAGTTTCAAGAAGGTGGCATGCTACACTTATGAAATCAAATGGGGCTAAGAGAACCCTTCGGAATAATCGACCTGAACAGGCAGTGAAATTTCCCATGAAAATAAAAGGATTTTCATTCAGATGACAACATCGGATGCGTTTCACACGCTACATTAGCATGTCTGAACTGCATTGGGTTTGGGAGATGGGTGGGTGTTTTTGAACCATACGTACGTATATTCGCACTTGCACGGTACAAAATGAAGTGCCATCCAAGCGCCACCATCGGGATGAAGCGCCCACACATATTGGGACACAGGCGGCTCCTCGACACCCGTGGCCGCCGACACGGCGTGACCGGTCTAAATAACGCCGCCCAGTAAACGGCGGCCCACAGTGTTATAAGGGGCCGCGAAAACGGACATAATTGAATATCTCGGGAACTAAGTGACGGAGCCTCATGAAACAAAACTGAAGTGTACTATAACACTCACCACACCTTTTGACACCAAATTTGACACTTACCCCGCGCCCCGGTGGGCCTCCGACCCACCTTCGCCCTGGTGGGGGGTGTTTGAAAATCCCCCTTCGAACTCGGCTCCTATGCGAGATAGCAAAGAAACGCGAAGCCTGGTGGATAGCTCATACAAATTCATGACGAAACTATATCGGTCACTTTTTGGTTCAGGTCAATATTGAGGTCATGATAGGTCAAAGAAGGTGGCATGTTAGGGTAGTGTTTTGGGCTCTAGCGTCTGACAGAGTTGAGCTAGAATCATTTTTTAGGCACCAATCTCTTCCTCTCGTCACCGCAAATGGAATGATGTATAATATTAATATGCTAGGTCATAACACAAAAATGACCTGACCTGAGGTCAGGTCAAGGTCACTTTCCAACCTAACATAATCAATATGCATATCGATAGACTCGCAAAAGTAATCCAAACGTAATGGTTTTCATTTTCCTTCACGGACCAAACTTTAAGCTAAGACGATAGCCAATGTGAGCTCAAAAAGTATAATCCACGCATGGAGTGTTGAGAGGCCAAACTGATAAGCCTCTTTGTTTGCCACCTTCTGACGAACTTGTTCTAAGTCATTCATCTCAGTCGGCTTAGCTCCACAGATGTGACATCTTTGAGATGACGCTGTCCCAGTCAGTGCATTCGCAACTTTTCCATCTACCATTGTCAACTGCATACTGTACGATACCAAAACAGTGGTCCCAGCGACGAGGTCGACTGCACAGGGCTGGAGATTCTCTATCTGGGTAGAAAAGTTGTTCATTTATTGTCGGGAGACTGCGGTGGTTTCCTTGACATATTGAAGGTGCATTGGGCGGCAATACCGAGTTGACGACGGCTTTTCGTTGATCCACACGCATTTGTCGTTAATCTCCAACCGTAGAGGGACTAACGATGAGCAAAATATGCTTCTTTATCCATAGCAGCACCACCCTGCGCCGCTTGCTTATATATACTCTGTCCAGTGGCGCCATGAAATCCCCATTTACGGTACAGTTTTCCAGATACAGATTCACTGCGGATCGGCTGTTGTTCTGATGTATGTACCTGGCTGAGGCTGGCTGACGTCAGCTCCGACCTTTGTGGGGTCAACCTCGGCCTCTATCAGTCTCCTTGTCGTATTGTATAATATGACTTGCAGTGGCACATCGGCAGAGCTGTCGGTTACACTGATGTGTTCGCCAAGACAACATCTCTGCCGGGCGTTAACAACTTTATAATGGGGCGGGTACATTTATTTCGCACTTACTTGACTTGTCATCTTCCTCAAGATGTTATAACTTTTTGTTGACATGTCCCCCGATACGGTACCAGCCAGGGCTTCATCTGGAGTTAGAACACAAGCCTTCTGTAGCCTGGCACTATCACGCATTCTACGGCGAAGCTTGGAGGGCCGAATTGGAGTAGCGATGCTTTCCTTAAGCACAGCTGTTAAATCTGAATCCTCGTCTGTTTTGGCACTTCGGGCGGCAGCCATGACGAGCTCGTGGGTGCCATGCTGTTCAGCAGTACTGGTGACGCGATGTCTCTTGCTCCGCTCTCCGACTATGTCGTAGGGAGTAGGAGGCCGGCCTGGGTGGTGTTTTCCAGTAGAAACTGTAGCCCGTTTATCCGCAAGTGTAATGGGATCACATGTGTCCTCCGCTAACCAGTCGGTTTCTTTGCTTTCGCACGCCACGATTGATCTGGAACACTGTTCCACTTTTCTCTTGAAAATGACATGGAAGGACACCAGCTTCTTTCGGAGTTCATCCTCTGAATTGCGTGAAATGCTCGCTCTTTGAATACCTAAGAAATCAACAGTATCATAAAAAGCAGCTTCGACAAAATCTCTTCTGTTCTTCCAAAAAGAGCGTTTTCCTTCAGGCGTTTGAACAGCTCAGCGTTGCTCACTCGGAACATTATCCCCGCACGTAACCACGACACTGTTCTTCGCACGAATGAGGCTAAACCTGAAGTATTTCTCTGTACCAGGGAAGTATTCACAGAGCAGAGGTGTCACAATACTCTTTGACCTGTTACAGGACTTACCGTACACACGGATGGAAGTATATCTCTGACCAGCACTTACCCTAACTAAGCCTAGCAATGCATGCCAATTTCCGGGGTAGTAACTTTCTGAACTGTTGTGGAAATCAATGAAACTTTCCCTCTTTCGGTGAAATACCGCCAGTGCCAGATACAACCCCAGCCCTAAGGCATCAAATTCACCCGTCGAAGGGCAAGAGCGCCGGTGTAAGCTGAGTCGGCGCGCGACGCGTTCGTGCCTTAACTGCCGCCGAGATCGGGGCACCACTGTCTCCAATGCCGTCTCAGCCGTATATATGCAAAACTATGCAAAAAAGTAATGATGGCTCCTGTCCAGAATTTGTTGGGCTTTCTTTTGATATGTAAATTAAATTGTTCACTTTTGTTCACAAAAGTGTGAGACTAGTTGAACAAAATACTCCGAGTTGAAAACAGAAAAAATACATAGCGTTATTTCGGGGGTCAATGATCCCTCGGCAAATGGTGCATGGCTTAATAATATAGCTGATTCTATAAAACAGACATCAAACTATCAGTTGATACCACACAATAAAAAATCTGCCGATAAACCTAGGCGCAGCAGGATTAAGAAAAAAGCAGTATGAAAACGACGTCGTTCATCCGCTGGACGAACATGAAGAAGTGGCAACTTTGAAGCTATATAGCGGCAGAATGAGATCAGCCACAAACAAATGAATATCAAAAACGCATGCACCAGACAATTCTGTACGAGCCAGTTAAGGTTATTCACTGAAATACGCAAGTCGATTTCGGGATATTCTGTCCGTTTTCACGGCCGCTTATAACACTGTGGGCGGGTGTGACCGCGAGGACGGGCGGCGGGTGATCCAGGCTGGGATCGCAACCGGATCGGTCAACCACCAGCGCACCAGAGCATATTATAGAATCATATAACGGCGAGGCAAAGGATAAACTGAGACATGCACTAAAACACGACAGGTAAAGTAAAACGAGTGACACAGCTCGGCCTTCGCTCGTCACAGGCAACTGAACACGGACATTCCTTTAACCCTTCCCCCACCGGGGGCCATCGATGGCCCTCCTAAGGTTTTTTTCGGGATAGCAGAAAAACGACCTGACGCAGCACGCGGTTGATGGCTCTATCTCTCACCCCACAATTTTCCCACCATCCCTGAAATGTTTTACTTGCGAGGCGAGTGGTAAAAGGCGAAGCGTTCGGGGGTTTGGGGCCGCTGCCTCCCTCCTCTCTTAGATGCGCTACTGCGCAAACGTCAAGATCAGGTCACCAGGCGAGGTCAACCAAGGTCACCTCACTTCAACTTTTGAGCTCTATAACAGTTACATTTCTTAGTCGATCGATTTGAAACTTCCTACACTTAATGACTCCTCCAAGGTCTACAAGGTGTATATCCGAGATTTTTCGATTTTGTAACCAAGTTCAGGTCACGAGGTGAACTCTCCCATTGAAAAAGCATGGGGAAAAGCTGTCTTATGATCTAAATGCCACAAAAACCATTGCAAATGCTCAGCTTGCACAGAAAAGCGTTTTTGAACACCCTTTCACGGATTGCAGGCGCCAAATTTTTCCTTTGACCTCTCCTAAGTCATCCAAGGTCACCAGGGGTCAAAAACAATATTTTGGCAATAACTTTTGACCTAATTAAACTAGAGCGCTGAATTAAAGATCATCGTGTATGTCTCGTCATTGACTTTTATTTGATACATGGCAAGTTCGTGACCTCAGGTCATATTAGGACACGAGGTGACCTCTGGAGGTCAAACCACTGGCGGAAGGTCATTACTTTCCACACAACGGAAAAAGGTCTGGAATTTTTCCTATGAAATGTACTTGAATGAATGAAATGAAATGAAAGGTTACGGTTACCCACTGGATCGGCCGAGCGAAAACAAATTGGCCGTATTTGACCAACTTTATGTAAATCGCTCTATTCTCCTGTACCAGTGGGGGATAGTAAGAAGGCTTCTCTCCCCCCCAAATATGCGACCCACTGACTTATCCGCGCTATATACGGTCATCCAGTAGAAGTCACGGCACACTGAGCCAGGTTGCCCGGAGCTCCCCCCCTACACAGTGCCCCGTCTAAGGATTTTTCACTCAGTGGGATTTCAGCTAACTCAACCAACCCTACTCGATACAAAGGCAGAAATGCTAGAGCCAAGCTTCAGTTTAGAGGCAGGCCATGCCAACAAGCAAAAAAAAAAAAAAAACGATGCGCGGTGAAATCGGTGCGTGACGGATGCAAGGAAATTAAAACTTATTTTCGCGTTAAAACTGTTCTTTTTCATGATGAACTTTATCCACCCCATATACACCGTATGTAATGCAATGCACCAAGACGGAAATGGACGCAGTGGCTAGATAGTTAAGAAACATTTTGCTTTGAAAAACAATACCAGAATCGTGAAACTGCACCAAATTCGGCCCATGCATGGTGCGTGTCCAAAATACCATTCTCTCCAAAGCTGGGGCAGGGCAATGCCCCTGCTCTCTTGGGGGCAACTGCCCCCTACCTGCCCCCGGTTCCCAGGTCCTTTACGAAAGGTGATGAAATACATCGTTTTATGGAGAATATGAAAGATGGTAATGATCATTTTCTGCCAAATATTATTTTGATCGCGTATCATTAGTTGATCATAAGTTGCACTCGGAATCATGACTTGCACTCGAAATTGTTGACTCCTCTTTGGCTAATTAAAATATTGAAAATAAATGTGGCAGAAAACTACCATTACCATCTGTTCATATCGACCATGTCGGCTCTGCCAAATTTATATGTGCAACAAGTGGTTTTATGGAGCGTCAATATATAAATGCTAACGTGGGGACCACATAATTTGTTGGTGTTATTTCCATTTGTGAATACCAATTACCTACCACAAACGTGATGGTTCCTCGGGGCTTCAAGGCTGTACCCATTTAGGATCATAGCTTCCCTCTAAAGTGATCCCTCGGAGCGATGAAACTTTTTTCACGAGTTCCCACCGCTTGTAGGTCACCGGTTCAGCCCTCCGTTCGCGCCTCTTCTTTTTGAAGAATTTATCCGTGGCCGGGCGGGGATCGAAGAAGGCCGTGCCGATGACGTTAACGCCGATTGTCAGACGGTCATACACAGTGCCATTTGCCATGCCCCTTCGATGCGACGACTTGATGCAGTTGAAATGCGACACTGCTCTCTTTGTAGCCATGCTGTGCGGGGTGACACAAATGAAGGCTGACAGGAGGCGCTGCAGCACACCACTGGAGACCCTCTGCATCTCTGTAAGCCTTTCACTAGGACTCCTGTGCTCTCTCAGGGTACGTTCCAGGGCAGACCAAACATCACAAACATCACTGGGTATGGTATGCCACGCGATGTTTGCCGAAAAGACCAGAGCAGAGCTCTTTGCTCGCAGTGGTGAGATCACCCACAATTTTCGCGTCCAGCACCTGTGCCATACTCTTCACGACTTCCTCCTGCTCTAAATTCAGCCGCTCATCGAGAAAGTTTTTGGTAGCCCCCGACACTTCCGTCCGTATAGCACGGAAGTTCTGCGCAGAAGTGACCGGAGTGTTGCGCACCTGCCTCTTGCCCGGCGTGTCTGGGCATTCTGGGGCACTAGTCTTGCACAGTTTTTCCTCTCGGCCACCGGTGAGTGGAGAAGGCTTCATTCGCTCAAGTTTTCGAAGGGCAACGTCCTTGTACTTGAGAACTTCGGGCATTATGAGGTCACCCCTTTGCAGCTGTTTTTGGAGCTTGCATAGCACGTTGGTTATGTCAGCCAGGGGGCGTCATGCTGGTGGTGTTACTGGCACCCAGAGTTGTGCGTTTCAGAATTTTCTTGAGTCGACTCAACTCAACTCAAGTGCTGAGAGTGGTTGACTCAACTCTGACTCAACTCATGATCAAGAGTTCAGTGGGTTGAAGGCTTAATTCATCTGACTCAACTCTGACTCAACTCACGACTCAACTCAACTCAAACTTCGACTCATTTTCAAAATAAAGTAAATGATAAATAATTTTTTTAATTAAGAAATAAATCAATAAACCAGCAGAAAACAAACTGTTCAGAAAGTCTACACGAAGCTGAAGATTAATAGAAGCAAAATTAATTAATTGGCATTCAAACATTGGTTAACAATTAGCCAGCAACCATGAATAACTTTTCAATTCTTTCAGACTGTCACTGCCCCAAAAAGCTACCACATGCTGCAATTATTTCTAAAAGGAGCATTGCATATTAAACTAGGTGGCTCGCCAACTAGGTAAATGAAATGGAAAGGGACCTAAAAGGGAAAAGGTTACATCAACACAGGCCAAAATTGAGCCTCCATACTGCCAAAAAAGTCCAAGCTAAAAAGCATGATATAAACTGTATTTTTAGGGGTGGTATAGGTATTGTTTTTTTCTGTTAAAGACGATACTAGGTAATTTTTATAAGTTAAACATTACTATGCCATGAGTTTAATCAAAAGCAAAGCAATAATCACTAGAGTATCTAGTTACAATTGCTAATTCTAAGAACTATAGCAAACCCTAAAAAAGTATACCACCTATGACAAAGGACAATAGAAATGGAAATTCTATCAACGTGTTGGATTTTAATATATTCATATTTTAAGCCAAATCCAATTTTAAGCATGAAAACCTCCAATATAGTACTTACCTATCGCTCTTCAAAATTGAATCACGATTTCATAGAAAGTTTATGATGTACAGCTTTCTAAATAAAACACGGACGCCAGGCGAGGGTCTCTGATCAGACAAAACCAGTAGCATGAAATTATTCCTCTGATTATTGTGATAAAGTCATCTCAACATTTCTGTCCAATGAGGAGTCCCATTTTTTATGCAAATAGCAGTATCTGTTTTCATAGGCAATATGAAAAGAGCGGCAGCAGACAGCGCATTTAGGACAAAAGCAACAATATAACATGTAGGTATACAACAAATATTTGCATAACTTTATGAATTATCACGTGATATTTACACTTTTTGGCCTTGAGGCTAGTTAAGCTTGAACCTATACTCAGTTGAATTTATTCTTCAAAGACAGCAATGGGGCACACACTATTTTCAGACGACGACCACTGACGACAACAATCAGCGACGACGACGTGTGGTGTTGTAGGAGTGGTTGAAGAAAGGAATTGATGTTAAATATTGAAGATGATAAGTTTTTGAGAGATTTGAAATGTTTTTTTTTTGGGTGCGTTCCACCACATCAAATGTTAAGACAAGGCGAGTGATAGGAACTGTTAAATTTTTCGAGCATATGTATTATTTGTGCCTAGGGATTTCTTCAGACCGGATGGGCCTTTAAAATAAGAAATTGAACCATATACTTATTGATATAATGAACCAAATTGAAAGTTTGATTTCAACAATTGAAATTTTGGAGGGAAAGGTATTTAAAGGAGGTTAAAGGGCATGTGGCACCTTGGTCGAATCCAGGAATATAGTGAAATTAGGCGTACTTTTAGCCAAAAATAATGAAACCACTCATGATTTCTCTGAAAAAAAATGCTCAATAAGCTCAGTATTTTGTTTTAGAAATACTCCTCAAGGAAGATAAATAAATATCTGCCTGTGGATGATGTCATGATCTGGCAACCATTACCATACTTGAAACGCTTCAAGGGCTTTCATTGGCTGATGCTCATCGTGACGTCAGCATATGTTGTCACACCAGCAGCTCACAACAATGGCTGCCCGGCGAGGGGCTGATGAGGGGGCTGGTGTCAGGTAGGTTTTAGCTTTTTTCTACGGAAATATCGAGTTCCAAGACAAATGATATATGGAGTACCGGGTTCTCCTACTTGCTTTACAACTTGGCTATCTCAATTAAAATATCGCTATGAAGGTGCCACATTCCCTTTAAAGGTATTTAAAGGAGGTTAAAGGAGGGTTGCAAAGGGTAGGCAAATTGAAACATTTTTTCTTGACGTCATGTTTACTTGTTGAGCCAACTTTTTTGTCAGCTCATTGACTCGCTGTCTTCACAACTCAACTCATTAACGTGTTGTGAACCGACTCAACTCAACTCAACTCACTTGCCAATTTTTTTCGACTCAACTCAACTCAACTCAGAGTCAAATGAGTTAGAATTTGAGTTAAACTCCGACTCTGGCTCGTGAGTCGCACAACTCTGCTGGCATCACTCCAGTTTCTGAGGAAGCCACGGACCTCAGCTTTCTCCGTCTTAGATGTTTCATTTGACTCTAGAACTTGTGTTACTGGCATCACTCCACTCTCTCAGAAAGCCACGGACCTCAGCGTTCTCCGTCTTAGATGTTTCATTTGACTCTAGAACTTCCTTCCGCACGATCCTACACCCAGGAAGATCTCCCTCAGTCCAACAACAGGTAGAACGACCAGCATTCGCAGCACCAAGTGTGTGCGTTTTGTAATCCGCCACGCGACCCCTCCCCACAGAGCCTTGAACTCGGCGCCAGCGGCGCCCAGCGGCGTGACCTTTCTAACCTCTGTGCCCCGCAGGCAAACGGAATCCAGTGGATTGCGGCTGATGATTGGCGGAGGTTGTAATAAAGATTTTATTCACCCCTTTGAAACTACTAATTTCTGAATTCATAAAGCTTAAAAACAGCCCTCTCCATAGACAAACCTAATGCTTTACACCCAGTCAGAGCATGCTTGAGTACCTGCACCGACGTGTTCGCAAACTTGCACCGACATGTGCCAATCCACGTGGCCGCACCGGGCGTTAACCCTGCTTAGAGGTGACCGCTTCAAGGTCAAGACGCCAAATCCTCGTGCCTTTGGCATGGGAATGGCAGTCACTGAGTTCATAGCGCCCATAAAACTAATGGACTTCCATTAGTGCTATGCAGATCTGAAGTGCCGACAGGATATTGCATTAAGATTAGACCCCATCACACCCCAGTTCGCAGACACCTGGCGTACTCTGGTACCCAGTATTCTCGGAAATCCACAGTTGCCCTCATTTCTGGATGATGAAATGTTCTCAGTCAACTCGTCAGCATCCGGTATCAAACCGTATGTAAACAGCCGCCTTCAGCGCTGAATAGACAGTCGTGTTTCGCATTCGCCATTGCGACGGGGAAGTTCTGCCGGTCAGCTCCGTGACATGTGACCAGTGGTGACGAGGAGGCTGCTGACAGTGCAGAGTGTTGAAACTGCTGTTGAGTTACGGCCTGTTCACAACGCCAGGCTAAACGTGGGAAAATAAATCGGACTTAGTACAAAAAGTATCTTCATCGCCCACGAAGAGGTCCTAACCGCTACGCAACCATAATTCACAGCCACACCAAAGAGCCCATCTTGGTGACAGAGGTGCGTTCACTTGTGTAGCGAGAAATTCAACGGAAATTTCTCCATGAGAATGCTGGAGCTTAAGCCATAAGCCAGGAGATATATTAAGATAATCTTTTCCAAGCATTACTAACCATATTTTGCCCTAAATTGGCTTGATTATCTGCGCCACCATTCAATATTTTTGGTACAGGCGAGACAGCGGTAGAGCCAGCACAGGCTAGCTGGCGGCCGGGTTTGCTGAAGTCATAGTCTCCATTGGTGTGTTTCTGATGAGTGAAAAGGAGTGGGACCCGGCCCGAAGGTAACCGAAGAAGGAGAGGAGAGAGACGTAGCTATGTACATGAAACCGTCGGAGGAGTTATAGAGAGTGTGAAATCATGATAGCGCTGCCGAAGTAAAACCAGATAATATACCAGAGGAGGAAGGCACGTGCTGCTTTGTTTCATGTTGGATGGTTAAAGGGCACTAGGCTTGATTTAGGACTCAAAACATTGCCGATGACTTAGCGCATTTCACATTTAAGACGTCATTCCACGGCATCTAAAATTATATGGTGAAACCCAAAAGTTACAGGCAACGGAACGTTGTTGTCTAATGAGGGCACTCTAAATCGATCCACCGCATACTAACGTGGATCTTCGAAATCCATTGGGGGCGCCTAAGTCCGGCTGTCAAAAAAACCTGTCAACTACGACAGCGTTAGTTAAGAAAACCATCATAGTATAAACACTGTTCAATACCTCCCTTATTAAATACATAAAAATATGCTGCACTGTCTAACATGAAAAATAAGAGGTGACTGGGCACTTTACATTCAGAGATAGAAACCCATAGGTACCATAGACCTGTAGGTAATTTCAAAGCTTTATTTGGCTAGGCATTGAGTATATACATAGGAAATGTAATCCTAAAGCATAACATATTTTGTAAAGAATATGCCTAGGATAAAGGACAGTGGAAGAATGATATATCCACCAATCAGTTATAACTTCTGCCCAATGGGAAGATTCATCTAAGTGGTATGAGCACTAATAGCCAAGTAGCTGCAGCATCTAAAAACTATAATTATTATGACAATGGGGTTCCTGGCCATTTTAAGGCCAGCGTCGGAAAGTTTCCCTAATCGTACGAGACAAACTGTGATGTCCCCCCTTCCGTCTATCCACGTATGCTTCGAAAATTGTTTCCAATAAATTTGAATTGCTATTTTCTTTGGGCCGTCATGGTCTAAATGAAGGTAGGTTGTAGAAACAAACACATTATTATTTGAAACACAGACCCTCTTACCACACACAGAACTGCGTTCTGTTTTTATTCGCATATGGGGCGCTGCATGTGTCGTTATTAAACCCATCATAAATTCTATAATTTAGCCCTGTGAATGAATAATACCCAAATAACTATATTTAAAAAGTATCAAAACATGCTTACCAATAATTATTATATGTATTCCTAACAATTCGTAGGGCATACGGTGAAACAATCTCAAATATGCCTTTCTTGTAGTGTTTTAGTGTCATTTCTTGAAGTCGTGCTTAATTTTCCTCACCCTCGTTCATTTTTTGACTTATGTTTGGTAGGGAAAGCAATCGACAAAGCGATCGGGCAAAAAGCTTCTGAAACATCAGGCGAACAGAGGATAGTGATGTCTGAATTATCTTGCCCAAAGATTTCAAAGGAAGTTTGTTGGTCGATTCATGGAATTGTTTTTCAGGTGGAGGTGGGATCAGTGTAGGGATAATAAATAACCAGCATTTTATATTGGGAGCGTTGCCGTCCTGGATTTTTATTTGTTCTTGGTGGTTGGTACAATGAGTAGTCGTGTAACCAGCTTCTCATGTTACATTTTTGGTAACGCTATTGCTCTTAATAAAGTGTGTAAGCCCTCGGACTTTCACGTCATGGCATGATAGCAGCCAGCAGAAACGCAACAGAAGAGGCATTGCTTATTGATATTGAACATTGGCGGACGCAGGGGGGACATTCCGGCCATGGCCCCCAAAGCGCTGGAGGGGGTGGGGCAAATTATCTTTTGGCCCCCAAACGAGGGAGAAATTTTTGGAAAGTGTGTACACTAGGTCTGTAGAGCAAAACATTTTTCGCTCCCACTCCCCCCCAGGAGAGGAGGCAGACATGGGTTTGCCCCCCAAAACTCAGGTCTGCGTCCGCCCCTGATATTGAACAGTAGGTAATATGTCGATACATACAAATATTCACAAATATGTACAAATGTTTGAAAATACCTGACGCTACAGAAAAAAATGTTCCCATGATGCTGCGCCTTTCGTTGGCTTCAAACACTTTTTCAATGTGTGAACAAATTGTGTAGCTCTCAACTTCAAACAGAACCAGTCAACTTCAGTGCAAACGTTGGGCCTCGGATAGCAAAACAAGCAACTTGTGGCCACATATTTGACCCCGCGACGTTTTTTTTGGCTTGTCGACTCTTGGGCTTATCAATCGTGGCATACTCTCAACACGTGGCGCTTTTTGTCGACTTTGGCTTGCCCCCAAACCTACCAGCTAGATCCGGCACTGTCCATTATGTCCGAGGATTCCGTTTCTTGGTAAACCATCAGGCTTTAGGTCTAATGCAGAATGTCATTATAATACTGTAATAAGTAAGCGGAGCAATGTTGGTAGCAGCATAATAATTACAACTTTTGAAGCGGTGTTAAAACTGGTCATGATCTGCCAAGTTCTTATTTATCTCAGTCCTGAACTAATATTGGATGAATATACACATTGACAGGAGCTTTCGACATCACGTCATCTTCAGCTATTACAAATTTTTAAGCAAATTTAACAAATCATTTTAAAACAATTTTCATACTTTGGCTGAACTTTATACTTGGCTATTTTGACCTGAATTGAGGAGCATGGTTTACGAAGATAGGCTACGAAGCCTTCGGCTACCATCCTTATTGTACCTACCGCAGAAGACGAGGTGACATGATCTTGATATTCAAGATTATGCACAGGCTGATCGATATTCCCAATGAGAGTTTTCTCTGCGATCCACGAGTTTGAGTGACAGGAGGTCATCATCACAAAGTCGACAAACCCAGAGCGGACCACTCGCGCGTACACCGCTGCTTCTTTGGAGTCAGAGTCATCGACGACTGGAACAAACTGCCCTGCTGGGTTGTCGAGGCGACCTCTACAAACTCATTCAAATCAAACCTTGACAAACACTGGTCGGGGCTGATCAAAGTGCAAATTTTTGCACACTTCAAGAATATGGGGGGGCACACATTGGTGGGGGACACACTGAAAACTTGGCCCCTCTCGAAATGAAATCGTGGTTGCGCCACTGGAGAGGGGCTGGGAGGTAAAGTCAAAAGAGGCATAGAAAAATCTAATATGGCCAATGGGGGAGGGGCACATGGTTGGGGCACCATACGGACCAGGGGGTGTCACTTTTGGACGGAATAACTTATCAGATGGGCCCCAAATTCTATCGTGGGGGCGCCGAGACTCTTAAAAATGCAAACGATGATTTATAAAATGCATACATTCTGGGAGGGAAAGCAGCATTTTTAAAGAAAGCCATCAACCTTTAGAGGGCGCCTTGACAATTACAGGGGGTACGGAGGGTCGATCGGGGAGGCTCAGGTGCCCTCTTGTCACCCTGGATACGTCTATGAGAGCAGACAGTTCTGGAGAGCGATATCAAGGCAGTTCACCTGCAACCAGCATGACATTTGCGTAGGTTCATGTTTATATGCGGGAGAAAGGGAGCACCGAAATTTTGAGTAGACCCACATACCTCTGTTTGCCAGTTGGCGGGGCGGTGTCATTCTACCCCCACCCTCCACCCTTCCCCATTGGCGGATCCAGAAGCAGCTTTTGAAGGGGTCAAACCAACGTTTCAGGGACTAAATGGAGAAAAAATCGTGAAAACCTAGTATTTCTTCAGAAAAACTCTTAAAATTTGGACCTTTAAGGGGGAGGCACGGCCCCTTTGGCCCCCTGGAACTGCCAATGATCTACTCCAGAGGCGTCGCCATGGAATTTTCGCAGGGGGACAGACCCGGGCTGGTGCTGACCGGGAGAGGCGAATTTTGAGCATATTCGGTAACTGACAGCATTAATGACCATTGACCCCACAATTGGGGGACAGCATTAATGACCATTAACCCAAAAATTGGGGGGACGTCCCCCTGGTTGGCCAACAGGGGGGACGCGTCCCCCCCGTCCCCCCGCTTTCGGCGCCCATGATCTACTCCCATGGTTTCAGTGACCGTCAGTTGTTCATGATACCAGGGTCTCCGAGTCTCAGGGAGGTTTTTGGATCGTTAATCCAAGGCACGGGTGATCGCAGGAGCGCCGTTTGGGGGACTCGAGAAAACATCGTAAAAACATAGTTTTTTTAGAAAACTGGCAAAAATTTCGTCATTTGGGGGCATGCCCCCTTGCCCTCCTCCCTCTGCGTCCGCCAGTGATCTAAGGAGTCTTCGATTATTGGTCTCAGAGACCCCGATTTAGTAATATGACTGTGGTGTTAACTTCTAAAAACGATTTAGGGTGCACATCGTTGAAACGGTGTCAACGACTACCATGCTGAAAGAGATAGCATAATATAAGCGGAACTCGGATTTACGGACGGGGGCCATATGGTCCGAAGGGGGCGCCATCCGGACCAGGTGGCATCTAAACCTATCGCGTTGGTGCTGATACTTACAAGGGGGAGTTACATTTCAGGGGTGCGCCACCGAACTTTCAGGGAACACCGGAGGGCCGAATGGGGAGGCAAGTGCCCTGACTTGCCCCCCTGGATCCTCCTATGTAATATAATATAAAGCGTGGTTTGAAATTTCTCAAGGCGTGTTGAAATGCTTAAAACCAATTTCAAGTCCTTAGAAATGAAGCACAAAAATAGGAGTTATTGGCATTTTTACACTACCTCTTTCGGTGTTTCATTCAGGGTGTCCGGGCCCATGCAGACGCAGGCAAATCCACACCCTTGTAATATGAACCCAATAATTGTTTAAAATGGACGAAGAGGATATTTGCCCCCTCGACACTTGCCCCGTCAGGATATTTCACCTGTACGAATACCTCTCCACGCCACTGAATGGGAGCATCTGATCATCAATGATTTCTTCAAGACTCCGCATCAGGTGGGTCACACTATCTTTTAGGGCCTTGGGTCACACCAACTGCCCTGGGTCACACCTTTCTGTGGGCATCCGCCCCAGCCAGTGTGTAAACAACGCCATGAGGGACACGGCGCTGTATTTACTCGTCCTGCGCAGCAGCGTAGGTCTCTTGACTATCGGGGTGGGCGGGGGCGGGGAAGGGACGCCGTCTGCGCGCGCAGCTTATCTCGCGCTCCCCTGTTCACTTCAAGGCCTCGGGGCTGTCCCTCCGGCGGTTGTTTCCTTCCAGCGGTGTTGGGGCGAGTCCGCGCGGTGGTGTTCGAGTGTGGGGCGAGTGAGGATTGTCCAGGTTCGATGTGGTAATCAAAGCGTGTTTTTGTCAGTCGTCTAAATTGTTGTAAGTGAAGAAGCTCCGATCAAGTAAGTGCATGCTAGTTTTGAGTCGACATTTTGCCGACAGTGCTGATTGGATGTGGAGCGGAGCCTATCCCTTCTACTCCGCACTCGACAGACGAAGCCACGCCGGCCAGCTGAGGTCGTCCACCGCTGCTGGATACTTGAGGCGAGTACACACCTGGCTGTGGGGTTGTGGGATTTTGTGTGTATGTTTGTTTGTTTGATATGTTCATATTTCACCGACTGCAAGGGCCGACACATGCTTATCACTGATGGCTACTTTTTGAAACCTTGGGGAAGGTGATGAGCAGTCACTTTTGAATTTTCCACTCGCTGACTACATTTTCAAGTTTGAATTTTACGCTCAGCACTTAGCACAAAACCGGTTTTTGGACACTGGAAATTAGATCTACTGTTATTATAAGGGTCGGATATAGGCCGACGGTTTTGGGAGGGGAGGGGCAAAGGGACTAACATCGTAAACGAAATGTTTTTTTAAAGAAAATCAAACAATCAGCGGGTTTAGGTGCATTTCCCCAGCTCAGTGGAGGAAACCGTGGTCAGCGTTTCTAAGAATGGCTACGTTCCCAACAATGGGAACAATGACCCATATTTTGAAACCGCATTTTCCATCCTAGATCCTAGCTGGAATTTCAGACAGCTTGAGGCGAATAAAGGCATATATCTGCCGAATTATTTCATGTCAGTTTCCCGGACTAAATATGAATGGCGGCCATAGGCGGATCCAGGGGAAAAGTGGGCACGTGCCCCATAGGCGGATCCAGGGGGCAAAGGGAATACGTGCCCCCCGATCGACCCTCGGCGCCCCCTGAAATGGTTCCGGCGCCCCCCTGAAATGTCGCTTCCCAAACCCCCCTCAGGATGCGTAAATCGGCTCCCACCGATAGGATTTTGCGCCCATCCGATAGGGTTTTCCGGTAAAGAGTGGCGCCCCCGGGAAGGAGTCCCCCGATCGGCAATCCTGGATCCGCCTATGATAGCGGCCCAAGGATAAAGGCCTACCCCTGCAAGAAGCACGCTCAAAGGAGCAGAAGGAGGAATAGGCGGATCCAAGTTTTTTTCGAAAGGGGGCGTCATCCGAGCAGGGGGTTCCAAATTCTATCACAGAGTGGCCAATTCTCTCATCCGGGACTTCTTTGGTGGGGAGGGCTAGGGGCTCAAGCATCTCCCGCCATTGCCTTCGATCAGTCTCCACGTATGTTTTTACTACATGCACTCTGATATCTTGAGGGGGAGCTTGAGACCCTAGGCAGCACCTATTAGGTGGGCGCAAAATTCTATCGGATTTTTGCATCCTGGGGGGGGCGGTGGGAAGCGACATATCAGAGGGGCCCCATCGACCTTTAAAGGGAATGTGGCACCTTCACAACGTGATTTTAACTGAGATAGCCAAGTTGTAAAGCAGGTCGGAAAACCCGGTACTCCATATTTCATTTGTCTTGGAACTCGATATTTCCGTAGAAAAAAAGCTAAAACCTACCTGACACCAGTCCCCTCAGCCCCCCGTCGCCGGCGGCCATTGTTGTGAGCTACTGGTGTGACAACATATGCTGACGTCACAATGAGCATCAGCCAATCGAAGCCCTTGAAGCGTTTTAAGTATGGTAGTGGTTGCCAGATCGTGACATCATCCACAGGCTGATATTTATTTCTTTTTCTAGAGGAGTATTTTTAAAAACCAAATATTGAGCTTATTGTACATTTTTCAGAGAAATCGTGAGTGGTTTCATTATTTTTGACTAAAAGTACGCCTAATAACACTTAATTCCAGGATTCGACCAAGGTGCCACATTCCCTTTAAGGGGGCGCCGTGTGACCATTTCAAAGGGCGCCATGGTCAATGGTGGGGGGGGGTTGCGCCGAGGGTCGATCAGGGGGGTCGCCGAGGGTCGAGGGGGGCACCGAGGGTCGATCGGGTGGAACGTGCCCCTCTTTCCCCGCCTGGATCTGCGTATGAATGAAGCACCCCAGTAGAAAATATCGAGTTGATGCATTGGCGCACCATAATTCATCAAACACTCCGGAATAAATCAAACAATCTTGGGGACAAAAAACTACAGGATCTAAAAACTTTCTAATACAAATCAATATCAAACAGCTTAGGAAATATGAAAATGCCACTTTTAAGCATTACTTGCTTCCCAAACAGACGAAAGGTACGGTTTCCCATATTTCCTCATTCGTCAGCACATGGTGGGCAGCAACTGTGTGACGCCAAGAAAAATATTTTTGCAGTCTACAATTTTGGAATTTTGTTTTTATTCTACTATTTTTCATTGACTTTCCCCGAAAATTATCTAAAAAAATAATACCTGTCTGGCTGCACAGTTTCAGAGCAATCTTTTCATCGTTCTTTACCGTTGGGGCTGGATCGCGCAGACGAATATTTGAGTGAGCGTTCAAAGACAGATTTTCTAATTCAAAGTAGAACTCTCCCTCAAATTACAAGAAGAGTTAACATTGGCCCGGCAGAAAGATTCCCCTTATCTTTTGTAAGCTAATGTTGTGTTTTCTGAAAACATCGTTCCGGGCGTTCCCATCCTTTGGAACGTGTCTCCATTTGTGGAACAAGCGTTCCCCAATATGGGTCCATATTCCCATTATTGGGAACGAAGCGATTCTTGGGAACGCTGACCACAGTTTCCCCCACTGAGTTTGCCCCCCCCCCCGCTGGAACCGCCAGTAGCTATCGTGCTCACTTGCAGTGGCTTCTTCACGCGAGTCAAGTTGGGGAAAAACAAGGTCAGGGGTGCCGACACTTCAGGCGATTGTCTTCCTTTTTTGCCCTGTCTCAAGGGGCGGATCCTGAGCCAAAGTTTTGTTGGCTTATTAGTTCTGGGATGCCCCCTCTACACTCACAGATCTTGTTTCGGGGGAGAAGGAGCGCTGCAAAATTGGCCAGGTCGTCTTCGACATAATTTTTAATTGGAATCGACTGTTTTTTCTTGGCCGAAATTCCTGGCAGTTTGTGAGGAAGTAATGGACTTTGCATCGCGTGATACGGTACATTTTCATATATAACATTTCCTGCCGAGTGGAACATGCCATCAGAGTCCACAAATACCGCGATGCTTCGAACTGCCTCCAAAATCTACCAATTGCGCTTCGTCTTTCTTTCGCTCCCGCTCCGTATTGCGATACCATAAATATACAAAGTATATAAATGTTGGTTGTGCTCCCAATTGTTGTGTTGGGTCACCGTATTATCAGGGATGCGGAGCCGAGACAATTTTGGACGGCTTCGGCCCGGGGTTATGATTTCGGCTCCGGCTCCGGCAATGTACCTATATCCAAAATATGATCGACACGTTCTCAAGGGCGTGAAAGTCCATCAGATACAAAGTGATTATGTACTTGTATGAATGAAAAATGACGCCTGGATGAACGAACGCTCTTGACCTGATGCCAAAGGCCAGTGAACCTCAAAACTGGACCAACCTACACTACAGTGTATTTGTATGGCAAACTGCACTGCACTGCACTGTTATGGCAAACAGAAATATGGGTCAGACATGCCCGCAAACCCACATAAGAAATTAAAGATACAACGATCAAGTAAAGCTTGGACGGCCTGCAAAGAAAAATTTCGATGGGCTAACAGTGTTCAACATCGAAAAACACATCAGATAGGCTGATGGGCTAATTCCTTTTCGATAAAAAAACATGCACTTTCATAATCAAGGGGGACGCAGAACCGAGTTTGGGGGGCAAACCCAAATCTGCCTCTCCCCCTTTCGGGGAGGGGGGGACGGGACGTGCGATTTTGGTTCTCGACACTGTCGAGTCGACAGACCTAGTATAAACTACTTCTCCGAGTACATGATAACTCTCCTGGGGGAGGGGGAGCAAATTGCTCGACAGACCTAGTGTAAACACCTTTTTCAAAAATTTATTCGGCCTTTGGGGGCCAAAGATAGTCTGCCCCCCCTTCCAGGGCTTGGGGGGGGCATGGACGGAATGGTCTCCCCTGCGTCTGCCAACAGGGGCGAATGCAGGCCGACGGTATGGGGTAAACCGTGAAAAACATATCGTTTTTAAAGAAAATCGGCAAAAATCGCCAAAAATTGGGCAGTTTGGGGGGCAAATGCCTCTCCCCCCAGGGATCCGCCAGTGTCCGCCAATGCTTCCATTCGTTGTAAATTTCTGCCCATGCTAAATGGCCGGAGCGCATCCCCTGCCCGAGAGGGGAGGCCGTCCACGGAACACCCTAGTTGCAATATTTCACTACTCTCGATATACATAACACATTGAGAAAATGTAATATTTCTGGTAAATACATGTGTTTCCATGCAAAATCTCACGAGGTAAAATGGACCATTTCACGTTTGATTTCTGGTAATTTTAGAGCTCTTTGGGAGCCGGACCCGAACCCTTTCTGATGGCTCCGGCTCCGATAAAAAGTGTTTCGGCGGCCCCGCTCCGGCTCTGGCTCTGGGCAGAATGGTCGGCTCCGACCGGCTCCGGCTCCGCATCCCTGCTTATTATCTGAAAGGGGAAAGACAAAACTTTACACAGGGGTGCTGCCACATAATTTTCTTTACAGGGGGACGTACCCGGGCTGGTACTGACCGGGGATGCGAATTTTGTGCATATTCGGTACCTGACAGCATTAATCACGATGGACCAAATATTTTGTGGGGACGTCCCTCTGGTTGGCCAACAGGAAGACACGTCCCCCGTCCCCCCGGCTTTTGGCGCCCATGAAGCTCAAGTAGCCTTATTTCATGAGTTTTATGGAAGTCTAAGGTACTCTTTTATTGCAGCCCTGACTCCATCTTTGGGTCTGCATGACCCTCGGATTCGCCTGCCGAATCAAGTCCGAGAACAGAGGTGCTGCCGCGCTTTATTATTTTCATTTAATATTGCATTATATAATTTTCTGATTTCCTGTCGTTCACGGAAGTTAAAGAGAGATCACACGCGTGTACCATTGCTCCCGGCTCAGGCGGAAATGACCCCGAGGTCATTTCCGCGCGACCTACCGCCAGGCGGCAGCCGGACGGAGCCGCAAGGGCTGATTCCAAAGGGTGGTATAAATGGTAGAGACGAATACAACCTTACGGAACAATTACTTATAACAATACCCATCACAGAACACGTCTTGCAAAACCTGGCACTCAAATAGACAGGTTACTTAAACACACTACCTACTTCAGCTAATGTTTAAAAAAATGAGGAGACTACCTACCTGTGTTCTTTTTTGTTTCTGGTAGAGTTTCATGCGTAGATTCCAAATATGTAGTCCGCAAAATCCTCGTTCTAAGCCTTTTTGTAATCATCACTTGTTTTCCAAAAAAGTTTTGGCCTGAGTAGCGTTAAAAAGAACTATGTGAGATATGTGATGTTTGGTCTTTTCTGAACCACCGAAGTGCGGAAAATTAATGTCTTTGAGCCAATTCTCTTGAATTTTGCCGTTTTATCCGTAATTTTGAAAGAAAGGTGCAAGACTTTTAACATAGAAGTACATGGCAGGTGCCCCGGCAGCCATTTTCTCTCCCGGCAAATGCGCAGTGTGCTACGAAATCGCGTTATCGGTGTGACCTTTCTTGCTATACATATATGTCAGGTCACAATGCAGCGTACTGTATGAGTGACGTCGACGAAATCGCTGCCATTTTTTTTAACAACATTAATAAATCATCGTAAATCTAGGTTCATAAAACAGACTGCAGTTTCAAGATGTCCAGTCCAATCTCCCCCACCGATACCACGCGAGCAGAGCGGGCAAGAAGGGCACAACAACCGGTTTCTAACAAAGGAGCTAATATGGGTGACTGCGATGTTGCCATATGAATTAAATAGCAGATCTAGTTGCATGCTTCGGGGAAAATTGTCTATATTTGATTGCTATTTTTTTCAAGAACGAGGGCTTAAAAACTTAATTTCCATGACACTTTTACCTACATTGCTACAAAATATCTAACTGGATTGCATATCTGAAGATGCATAGCTATTAGAGATCTGCCTGGGACGCTTTTACAGCTTCCATCCCGTTTCATCCCATTTTTCTCTGTTTCAATCTATTCCATCCCATAAAATGTCACCAAAATCCGTCCCATTCCGTCCCATGCCATAGTTTTGCCTCGAAAATTTATTTCATTTCCATCCTGTTCCTAATTAACTGCAAAATTGTGTTTCATTCCGTTCCATTTCCGGAAAATCGGTACAATTCCATTAAATTTCGTTATATTCCTATTCCATGCAGACCTCTAGCAGTTATCCACGCAAAACACTTAATATCAATTTTTGTTATTGACTGCATGAAGGTGCATTTCTATGATTTGATCTAACATGAATGCCATTTATATTATTTCTTCCACTTACCACGATAAGTAGATTAATAATACCACGATAGTAGTAGGTAGATTAATAAATAACTTTTTAATGTAAAATCTGTTCCTGCCACCAAAGCTGCTAAGCACTACCCACGCATTGTCTGTTCTCTTCTAAAATGTTTTTTATTTCGCGTGTGTACCCGGACTGCCACATCCGCCGAAGGTTGGTTGTGGTCCGGTTCTGCTATGGCATCGCTTAACAATAACCAGTAAACAATAGTAAACAATAAACAATAGTAAAAATATCCAGGAAAACCTGCCGCAATCCTGATAAATAATTTTGGGACTATCTTTGATACACACTGAGCTCAATATTGATGGCCTGAAAGTTCCTGAAAATTACGCAAACTTTCGGATAGTTATGTGAAATAATGAAAGGTTCTTAGAAGTGCTCGACACCATCTGCTTATTTCATTGTAATTGCTTTGAAATACTGCATTATATTTTGTTCCCTTTTCCGGAAGCTGAATAGGCAAAAGTGAAATACGCCCTCAAAGTGAGGCACAGAAGAAGTTTGTTAGATCCATATGGGGCGTCCGAAAAAGGGGCCGGTGGGGCCAACCCCTCCCCCATTTTCGTCCAAAATTGTTCTGATGTCAGCCTAATACAGTAGAGTGGAAACCGGACGTTTTTTTAACCATTTAGTGCGGAAGGAAAGGAAACGAGGAACTCAAATCAGAACAATTTTTGGTCCTTCCGCGGACGTTGTTTGTCAGCAGCCAGTTTATTTGCTGCCCCCTCCCCAATTTTCAGCCGGTGGAAACGGTTATGAGCCATTATGCTACGTATCCGTAAGGTGTATGCGAACGGCAATCAAACGCGTCCAATGCGATCGATCCTGTGTTGGACTTAAAACCTGCACGCGTTCCATACTTCCGTCGTATGAAGAAGAGCTCGGGTGGGTACACATTGGTCTAAACGTGACCAGGAGCTGGCGGAAGCGTCTGTGAGCCATCTCCCCGTCCTGTTCTCCATACACCACCGGAGTACGGCGATGTCGCTCACAGAACTGGAGGACATGGATGGAGAGGATGGCTTGAACTCCTTCCAAGCTTTGAGGGTGTGGGGCCATGGCCAGAAAGTAAGGGTACTTATGTCAGGATAATAAAGGCACGGAATAAATGGAACAAATAAAATTGTCCTGTGAAAAAATAAAGGCAACAAATATGCATGATAACAATAACTTCAAAGAACTAAGTCTCAATATATCACTCCTCGCAGAAGCGTGAAATATATACGGTCTGTCAAAACCACAGTACAAGCATTTTCAAACACCTTGCTCATAGAGAACTTCGCAGTACAGCCTGTCTAATACAAGTGAGCTGCAAAGAACGCCTCTGCTATCTTTACGAATCGGTAATGTAATGAGCCGACACCCGCCTCACCCTACTGATTGGCGATACTGATAAGCGCGGCCGGATTCCGGTCCAGTACAGTCTCTGACATGGCGTGCGTGGATATATGTAATCTGCAGTCTAAGAACGTAGATTTCCGACGATTTATTAATGTTGTTAAAAATGGCCGTGATTTCGTCGACGTCACTCATACAGTACGCTGCATTGTGATATGACCTGATATATGTAGCAATTGAGCTCATTGTACATTTTTCAGAGAAACCATGGACGTTTTCATGATTTTCGGCAAAAAATACCCCTATTTACATGGCACCTGGTCGGGCTCGCCCCCAATGTGGCATCTGGGGAAGGCTCGAGCCCTGTATCCCTCCATGAAGTTCTGGACCCGTCACTGCGCATAGTGGTGTCTGCACCAGTGTCAGTACTAGTATAGGAAGCCGACTGGCCACATTCGCTCCGTGCTAAGTAGCGGAGGCAGGTCAAATCAGCACCCCTCCGCCCCACATTCCAGAACCAGACGTTGTTTTGGTTGCATGAACATTCGTCTGTTCTACAGTTGGTGACGGACCAATGGGCCTGGACGGAGCAGAAGGATCGGCACAGAAAGCGTTCTGCGTGTTATAGCATGGAGCCCTAACCTGGTGAGTGGATCTCCGCCTTGCAAGTACTCACTCCTCGCTCATACACTTTTCTTCTTAGCCAGAGCGTTTTTGGCGGAAAGGTCTGACTAGAAAAGTCTTGATAGTGCCTATCCAGGCAGCGTCCAAAACACTGGCATAATCAATCGTTCAGACCAGCGACCGACGGGCCGAACTTTTCAGCCGCCGTGCTGAGCTGGACCGGCCTGGATGTATATGAGGACAAGCCGGGCTGGGCCGGACTGGAAGAGGTACCATTTTTCCGGGCTCAGAGTTTTTTTCTAAGAAAGTATACCATACCTAACTAAGACCTTTAGCGCAAACGTTTTTTCCTTTTAAATGTAAATGTAACGAAACATTTGCCTTGAAACAAATGTGTGTTTGAAATGAAAAGTTGCATGAAGACATCAACAGATCTAGGCGAAATGCGTGGGAGAGCCAGCCCAGGAAACGTTGCGAGAAGAAAAGAAGAAAATTGGCCAAAATTTGCTCCCGGTCATGATGAGGGCCGTTGCTCTTGCTCCCCCCACCTCCACCAATGTAATGCTTCTCCACCACCCTGTGCGCCTTCAGACCGCGCGATGCGTCGTCGGTGGTGAGTGGGGCCGACACGGGGGGAAACGGGTCGGTATCCGCTTTTTTCAAATCTGATTTCTCCGCAAATGTTGAGTTTTAGATCAAATTCCAATTTTCACAGTTCCCTTTAACCCGCGCCCAGGTGGGCCTACGAACCACCTGCGCCCTGGTGGGGGGGGTGTTTGAACACCCCTCGAACTCGGCCCCTCAGCGGGATATCGAAAAGAACGAAGGCTGTTGGATATCTCGCACAAATTCATGAAGAAACTATATCGGTCACTTTTTGGCTGAGGTCAATATTGAGGTGACAGGTCAAAGAAAGTGGGATTTTGAGTAGTCTTTGGGCTCTGGTGTCTGTCAGAGTTGAGTTAGAGTTATTTTAAAGGCACCGTTCGCTTCCTCTCGTCACGGCAAATCGAATGATGGTATGATATGACCATACTAGATCAAAACACAAAAATGACCTGACCTCAGGTCAGGTCAATTAAAAAGTGACCCATTATGTGGTCGCTTTTTAATCTAGCGTAGTCAATATGCATATCAATCGACTTGCAATTGCAGTTTGAACGCAATGATATCAAAGTAAAAGCTGTATCTTCATTTCATGCAAAGTTATTGGCCTAAGTCTTAAAACTGCCTAAATAGCCCCAGGTGACCTCTTAGAAGTCACAGGTCAAAACATGCAGTATGAATCTGGAAAGGGGGCCAGGATGCTACGATTTGGAGAATATGAAGGTATTCTCAGCTGTATCTACACAAATACAGCCCAATTTCTGTTTTTCCCATGCATTTCCAACGGAGAGGTCATGGTCCGTACTTGACCGTAGGTCATCGATATGAAAAATCCCGGAATATATGTGGTAGCTCTCGGTGGGCCCATTATGTGGTATAATTTTCAATCCGATAGATTCACACATTTATTACTTATGCCACCTTAAATATTTTTGGAGGTGAGGTCACTTGACCTGAACTGGTGACCTGACCTGGAAAGTTGCGGAATTGGTCAAGGACAAGGTGTGCCAAGTACGGCGGCGCCTTGCGCCGCAGTTTTTTCGTGCCGCCGGAGAAACCCGAGAGGGGGTGTTCAAACACCCCACACGGGGGCGAGGGTTAATCAAGCTTTTGGTCGCAGACTCGATTCTTAATGATTTGAAATTCGTTTAATTTGGCTCTTAATGTTTTCCGGGCTGAGAGTTCTTATTCCCAAAACGTACCTCATACCTCATTTACACTCTTAAACACGCGCCCCGCTAGGTCCCTGGCATGACGCGCCCCGCTGGGAGCGTTTTTCGCCCCCTCCGTATCTCATTCCCCACGAAAGCTAAAGGAAAATTACGGGCGGCGTTCGAAAGTTCTTGACAAGGCAAATATATTTTATTCGAAGAACTTTTATGTCAGGTCAATATTGAGGTCAGCATAGGTCAAAGAAGGTTCCATAGCCTTACCACAGGCAGTGTACGTTTATCTCTTTAGATCTTCGCTCAGGGAAGTTAGAGCAAATATTTATGCATCATTGGATTTCTCTCATCGCGGCGAATCGAATGATGTATAATATGACCTTGCTAGGTCAAATAGTGAAAATGACCTGACCTCGAGCTAGGTCAGGGTCACAGAGTGACCTGGTATGATCATGTTGCATATCAATCGACTCCCCGTGACAATATAGGCACAATGCAAGCAAAATGGGAGCTTTATCTCAAGGCTTCAGTGAGAAATTATTGGCAAAACAATCGCTCTATGCTCCCGTGACCTGACATGACCTTTGAGAAGTCAGATGTTCAAAACGCAACTTTATAGTCAAGATTGTGGTAAGAATAGACGGTTTGATGATTTTCAGCTTTATCTATGCAGTATTTACTGAAAACGAGCCCATTCTATTTTCACCATAGACTTATAATGGGGTGACCAAAAAATTGACCCCACCTTAGGTCAACAATATCGAAATTCCGAGATAGTAGATTTGTAGACCCTAATGACCTTATCATATTGTGGAAGTTTCAAACTGATCGTTTCGCTGATGTTCCCTGGCCGCCGCTTCAAACTCGTGATTTTAGGTTTTGAGGTCGGGTCATTTGACCTTGAACAGCTCCTTGACCTGACATGACCTTAACTCAAAAATTTAGTCAGATATGCAAAATTGATTAGGGATAAGGTCCTGTAAGTTTTGTTGCTCTGCGTCTCTTCGTTTTTGAGCTATTTGGGGAAAACCAGGAAGGGGGCGAATTTGGCCCCCCAGCGGGGCGCATGTTAACACGCAGCAGCATGTATGTAATGCAGTTTGTATAATTCCTTAACCCTCGCCCCGGTGGGAGATGCTTGAACATTCCCCCTCCCATTGTACCGGTGGTACCAAAAAAAAAAACGGCGGCGTGAAGCGCCGCCGTACTCGGCACACCTTATTCTTAACAATTCTGCAACTTTCCCCAACATTTTAATGTGGAGCCACCTCAGGTCAGGTCACAATTGCATGTCAAGCGACCTCATCCCCCGCAAAAAAATCAAGTTAGCGTAAGTAAGAACATCGTGAATCTGTGACGTAAAACATTGGATAAAGCGGCATTTTTCAAGGTTTATAGGTATTTCCTGATAAAGTCTGGCACTAAAAGCTGCTGGATATTTGCAAGAGAGTATGGACCAGCCTCATTATTATTTACCACTCACAGACAAAAGTTTGTCACCAAAAGGTCTGGGATTTTTGCAAGAGGGTAGGGACCAGCCCCATTATTATTTACCACTCACTGCCTGCCCTGTTTGTACTCTGCTAGTCACCAAGCCATCATAGTGCGCAGACAAATGCTAGTGATTCAGGCTCTGGTAGCCTGAGGGTAGGATTACGCTACCTAGGCCTGCAGATTTTCTTAGGCTTATTAAGTCATGTGGTCGTCTTTTGTCCGATCCGGGGTTAGATTCTTAATGTGTTCAATGCGCGATCTGTTGTGTTTTGCTACAGCTTTTTCAGGAGGACGAGGCAAGTGTTCATCGTTTTGGTTTTTGAGGTGATGCATTATTGTGTGTCAATGCAATGTAGTATTTGTAAGCTAAAATCGTCATGGGATTGTCCAGCATATACTGGGACAGCTATTGCCATTGGATGCCATTTTTATAAAATATTGATTCCTGTTCCTTACATTTGAAACGTCGCTTATTGCTTCAATTATGATTTTGTTCATGAAGGACATGCATTCAAAATGAAAAGCACCCAGACCATTAAATATTGATCTTACTCACCTGTTAGCCTTAAGCATCCTTCTTCATTTCTATAAAGCAAATAGTGTACGTCTTGAATTAATGCATTGTGATTTGCTTAGTGCAGTTAGTAAATAGTTAATGCCATGAATAAATGCATTGCAATTTGCATATGATTAAAGGAAATGTGCATTTTGTGCGTGCATACCTTGCCACCATTCTGAGTAAGCGTCGACTTTGACTCTATGCTTATGAGTCAGAGTCGATTTGACTCAAAATAATTTTATTGATCAATAGAACTACTGAAATTAGACACACCAAATCGTACCTATTTCCAGTGGCGCAGCTACCATAGAGATACAGATACAGATACAGACGTCTATTTCCGTTAATCCATGACGATATTTAAACACATTTTTCACGATTGGTGCAAAAACATTCATGCTTAAAATGAGCACTGCTCGCATTGCCGGTTCCGGTCACATGCCGCCGCCATGCCAGGGAGGAGGATCGCCCTGTGCCGCCGTGCGAGCACGAGAGTGCCGCCCCGCTCCGCCACGTCCGCTGCGACGCAGGAGCAATCTGGTCGAAGCGTTTGCTTTTTCGAATATATCTGAAAACAATTGATGCTATTTTTTAGTTTGAATTGCTTAATGAAGAACTGTGGAGCAGTATTTGACGTTTATCTGAATTTTCGAAGTTGCTAATGTTAATGTTCGTTGCTGCCATTATTTCTCCAAACATGACTGTTCTAGCGTGGTTAAAAAATAGACACATTAGGCACTGCCTAGCCACTTTTAAATGTCGAAGTAGGTATGCACTTTATGTGGAATAAATCTAATTTGATTCGATGTTTAAGTTACAGAGAATATTCCTTTTTCGGATCACTGGGTCAAAGAGCCGAAAATTTGCATCTCTGAGAATCCACGTTCGCAGCTCTTACCGTCAACAAATGTGATATTAGGCACAGGGGCGCAGTCAGGAGGGGGGGTGGGCACAGGGGGCACGTGCCACCCCCCATCGGTGCTGGGGTGCCCTTTTGATTGTCAGGTGGTGTATCCTCTTTGGGCCGTGCGGCTCGAAATTTAGTGCCATACGCCGTTGAGCCTAGATGGAACTGGACTGCATTTAGCGATTTAAACTATTTTTTGACAATTGAGTGCCTTTTTTGGTCAGTTACGGCATTCTGTCGCCTTTCCATGCACCCGGGAAGAGTATAGGCACGTAATTCGTTTCCAGATAATGCCTCATCGTCGCCAATAATCATATGGGCGGAGCTAATCTGGTGCCCCTTGAGCTCATTTGGTGCCCCCTGAGCGCTTGTCTTGGCCCCTGGAGCTGATCATGTATCCTCTG
The DNA here is from genome assembly GCA_034440635.1 of Lepas anatifera. Classification (NCBI taxonomy): domain Eukaryota; kingdom Metazoa; phylum Arthropoda; class Thecostraca; family Lepadidae; genus Lepas; species Lepas anatifera. The sequence goes on along the minus strand of JAOTON010001085.1, from coordinate 425,993 downwards.
AGCTGATCTGATGCCCTCGTTGTCAATCTGGTGCCCCCCCCCAGAGGTGCAGAAACTTGCCAACTCGGCTACCGGAGTTTGTGACACATTTACGAAAATTGAGGTGCATAATTGTGACAAAATAACGATCCTGACTCTATGGCTCAAAATCAAACCGCATATTTTCGAAATAGAGAATGAAGCGTATAGGGAATATTTTAACAGCAGCTCTGTTCTTCAATTGCACAGCGTACCATTAGTGATACAATATTGGTACTGTGTTCAGTTTCTACTAAAACGAGGGACCCCGCTGCAGAAAACCCGCAAACCGCTGTCACATTTGCCAGATTTTAACATGCAGCCCAATGGTGCCGATTGTTAGTAGTTTGCAGAAAGTTGTCGCCTAGATACCGGAAATGTGACAGTCAATTTTTTCGAGAAATACACGATTGTAGGCATATTTAAGACATTAACGATAACGCAGATACTTTATCAAGTACTTCTCTGTCCATTTTTTCAGGTTAAATCAGATTTACAGTTTGAGTCTCTTCGATTTAGCGGTCCCTATTTCTTCGAATTTAGTATTAAGTACGCCTAAAAGCTACTAATAAAAGTACTAGATGAGTGAAAGAAATAAACATAGCTGGGCAGCAATTCTACTTAAACTGCGCAACAGCGACAAGACAAGTTAGACGTGTTTATGTGATGTAGAGCCTGCCAAAAATTTAAACAGGCGGGAGGCCACTTATTTTGAGGGCATATTTATTAGGTATATTTGAGATAAGTGTAGGCTAAAACTAGCTGGAATAAATATTGCTGCCCATGGCTAATCTAAGATGAATGTAGGCCATTGTAAGACTGATGCACTTTCCCATATCAAGCTTGGTTTTTCATTCCTTAGCCTGCTTGTGCCTTAGCTTATTTGTGCCCTAGATTGGTCAGATAGATTTGGAGCTTGAGGAAGTTGGGAGAGTTGGCGCCAGCAACAGGCTGGCAAAAACAGTGATTCAGGTGAGTTTTCATGATCAAATTATCATATCAATATTGTACAGATAGCAAATGTGTGCTAATGCAGTCCTCCACAAAGTGTTAACACCCACACTGGAGAGGGGCCTGGCACTAACGTGCACTGGAGGGGGCCGAGTAGACCTCCTTCTTATCTCAGAAAATCACAGCAAATCTCAGAAAGAAATAGACTTCGAAAAACCCTGGTTGGGGGTGTGTTGCTTACTACCAGTGGTGGTAAGCAACGCACAGGACCTGAGCTGCATGGAGTTAAAGCAGGATTTTGACTACACTGGATCTTTCTTTGGTATGTGAATTCCAATACCTCTGTACCTATTAGGCCAATGGACATAATTTTACATCTATGCAGGCTAGTTGCCTCAGAGTTTTTACTGCAAGAAGGAATGACCAGGCAGGTGATGATCGTGAGTGGGATGCAAATTTTAAGCATTTGATGTGTTTATAAAAATGCTACCTAAGGTCCACTTTACCAACACATTTTAGGTAGATCCAAATACTATGTTGACATTGACATTTTTGTCCCTTTTGTTGATATATGAGATAGAAGTTAAGTGGGGGGGAAGCTGTGGTTAGGGTTCCCAATTGTGTGTACATGTATGCTCCCATTAATAGATAGGTATGTTCCCAGTAATGACTATTTTCATGATAATTGCTACATTGAATCATGTGGAAAAGTACTATAAGTGGAAACACTCCTTCCAAAAATGGAAACTTCTTCAAAAAGGGAAATGCATGTCATTGGGGAAACTGCGGTCAGAGCTGCCAATAAGAGTTATGACCCCAATACTGGAAAAAATGACCCATAATTGGAAATTTTCCTTCCAAAAACAAAAGCATGATCTATAAATGAAAACTCAGTTTACTACTTTCATGCTGTAATGGTTTGTTGCTAGAACCTTGTCTGCTGCAAAAAGTAAGGGACAGGTAGAGGAAATTCAGCATATTGGAAATAGTATTCAAGTATACAATTATTATTTCCAGCTCTGTGTGACAGAGGAGGCATACGTCGCATTGCGTTTGTGACAGCCAGCATACTTTCTGCACCTCTGCCCCCCCCGAGACAATAATTGGGCCTTCTGTGCCTATATAATGCTCTGTGTTCGTCTAATGCCTCCGAGCTTGTCTGGTGCCCTATTAGCTGTTTTAGTGCCACTTGAGCCAATCCGGGCCCCCAGAACTTATTTAATGCCTCCCGGAGTTTATCTACTGTCCAGGGGGTGCAGCCAGGGGGCACAAGGGGCACCTACCCCATTACTGCCGGGGTGACCTTTTGATTTCCAGGTGGTGTACCCAATTTGGGCCGTGCCGCGCGAAATTTAGTGCCCTACGCAGTTGAACCTAGATGCAACTGGACTGCATGTAGCGATTGAAACTATTTTTGGACAATTTAATACCTCTTTCGGTCAGCTAGGACATTCTGTCGCCTTTCCAAGCGCCCGGGAAGAGTATGGGCACCTAGTATGTGTCCACCTAATACCTCATCTTCGCCAATATTCGTACGGGTAAAGCTAATCTGGTGCCCCTTGAGCTTATCTCGTGGACTCTCAGCTGATCTTGGCCCCTTGAGCTGATAACTTGCCCTCTAAGCTGATCTGGTGCCCCTGAGTCAATCGAATGGCCCACTGAGCAAATAATTGTGCCTCCTGAGCCTATATAATGCCCTCTGAGTTAGTCTAATGCCTCCGAGCTGGCTTGGTGCCCTAAGAGCTGATTTAGTGCCCTTTGAGCTGATTCGGGCCCCCGAGCTGATCTCATGCCTCCCCAAGGTGATCTACTGTCCCCTGAATCAATATGATGCCTCTTCAGCTGATTAGGTGCCCCCTCAGCTGATTATGGATGTCTTCTTAGATCGTCTGGTGCCCCCTGAGCTGGTTTGGTGGGCCCTGAGCCCACTTTGCGTCCCCTGAGCTGTTATGTTGCTCCCTGAGCTAATTTAGGCCCCTGCTATAGTCTGGGGGTCTGGGAGCTGATCTGGGCCCCCGAGCGGATCAATCTGGTGCTACCTGAGCTGCACTAATGCCCCTGAGTCGATCTGGTGCATCTTGAGCCCCTCTGATGCCCTCTGAGCTAGTCTGGTGCCCCCTGAGCTAATCTGGTGCCCTTTAAGCTGACCTGGGCCTCCTTATGTGATTTCATGAGCAGCTCTAAAGCCCTGAGCTGAGCTGGGCCCACAGAGGCTGATGAGGGCCTCTAAGATGGGGCTCCTGAGCTGATTAAGTGCCTCCTGACTTGATCTGGTATTCCCGAGCTGATCTGGGCCCCGAGCTGGTCGGGGACCACTGATATGATTGTTTGTCCCCGAAGCTGATCTGGTGCTCTATGCACCGATCTGGTGTCCCCTGAGCAGCTCTGGGGCTTTTGAACTGATTGGGCCCCGAGCTGGGGAGAGATTCCTGAGCTGATTTAGTGTCATTGACTTGATCTTGCCCCCTGAACTGTCTTGAGGCCTCTGAACTGATCTGGGGCCCCAAGAGCTAATCTGGGGCCCAAGAGCGGATCTGGGTTCTGAGAGTACCCTGAGCTGGTCTGGGCGCTGAGCTTGTGAGAGCCCCTTAAGTTGGCTTGGGGCCCCCTGAGGTGATCTGGCGCCTTAAACTGTTCTGAGGCTTCTTGAACTGGTTTAAGGCCCTGTGAGCCTATCTGTGGCCCATTGAGCTAGTATGATGACCTCATCTCTGGGCCAATGAGCTAGTCTAGTCCCTGGGTGAAACATGAGCTGCTCTGGGGCCCTGATCTTCAGGGGTCCCTGAGTGGTCTGGGTCTTGAATAAGAACACAAGGCCAGCTCCCATCATCTCGGGTCGGGGTCACTGAGCTAGTCTATTCCCTGGAGGCACAACTGGGGGGGATGGGGGAAGCTGCTCTTGAGGCCTCTGATCCACACTTGGGGGCCCCAGAGCTGGTCTTGAATAGATGGGGAATAAGAACACATTGGAAACTCCCCTTGTAAAACGGAGCTAAAGAGGAATGAGGAATCTCTAAAACGGCTTGTGATGCCTAGGCACCCCTCGTTATATAAATTGCTTATTATGTTGGTGGATTCTGGGAAGGTATGATAAAAAACATGTGCCCCTGAGCTTAGAGCACAGTTCCCCAAACCAGGATTTCTACTAATTAATTTAAATGACGAACTAGTTTTCACAATTTTCAGCCGTGTCACCCCATCCCCATCCAAACCACCGGCCTGTTCACCTTTTCTTTACTGTTAACTGGGACCGATCCTTGAGAATATGGAATTTAATAAACGCGTTCAAAAGGTATCTCTCAAATTATTCCGGCAGCAAAAATTGTGTTCTTGTAAAGACACTATGCCACTCCTCGTCCCGTGCTGATTGTGGGAGGTAAGGAACTTAATCCGCGTTCAGCCGTCACGACAAAACCAGTGGGCATAACAAATGAATTTTAGGCTCCAATATACCTTAACCCGCGCCCCACCGGGGGTCCGGCGCCACCTTCGCCCCACCGGAGGGGGCCATCGATGGGGCCCCTCTAACTCCGAAAATATTGAGGTTAGCGCAAATCTGCAAAGTGCATTAGAAAGCTCGCGTGAATTCAGTAAGAAACTACTAGGTACGTTTAAGCGCTCAGGTCAATGGCTTGACCTCCAGAGGTCAAGTTAGATCAAGATCGGCTATTTTCACTCAAATATGCAATGCTTAAGCAAACTGGGCATAACGCTTATGCCATTAGAGCTATTGAGGTCTGGTAAAGTACATTTGGTAGGAAAATGCGAGGCCCTTTTTCCGCTATGTGGAACGTAAAGACCTCCCGCCAGTGGTTTGACCTCCAGAGGTCACCTCGTGACCTAATATGACCTTAGGTCACAAAAGGTCAGAAAGTGACATTGTTGTATATCATATGAAAGCCAGTGACGAGACATACACAGTGGTGTTTGATTCAGCGCTCTAGCTTAATTAGGTCAAAAGTTATTGTCAAAATACTATTTTTGAGCCCTGGTGACCTTGGATGACCTTGGAGAGGTCAAAGGGCAAATATGGCCCCTGGGTGTCTAAGAACGGTGGAAGGGTGTCTAAGAACGTCTCTGAGTAATCCTAGCCATTTTCAATCGTTTTTGTGACTTTAGATCATAAGACAGCTTTTCCCCATGCTTTTTCAATGGGAGAGGTCACCTCGTGACCTGAATTCAGGTCACGAAATCTAAAAATCCCGGATATACACCTTGTAGACCCTGGACGGGTGATAAAGTGTAGAAAGTTTCAAATCGATCGAGTTCGAAATGTAGCTCTAAAAGAGCTCAGAAGTTGAAGTAATGTGACCTTGGTTGACCTCGCCTGGTGGCCTGACGTTGGGTGACCCGGGAAAAAATTTCAAGGATAGTGGGAAATGATGTGGTAAGAGATATAGAGCCCTAAACCGCGGTGCTGCGCCTCGTCGTATTTCTGCTATCCCGGAAAAACCTTAGGGGGCCATCGATGCCCCATGGTGGGGCGGGGGTTAACTTGCACATGGTAACAGCTATCACATGCTCCGTTGGTTTCTCTGATGTTAAGTACTTGCATGAGTTGGCTGATTTGCCCTGAAATCTATCCAAAACAGTCGTGTTTTGGCTACTTCCATGATATTTTGGTAATATTTTTTCTATTTTCGGTTTAAACCCGAGTTTTCCTTCTCCGTCAATGATTTATTTGCATTTTTATTGAACCAAAGATGCCCAAAAAATGATATAAACAAATATATAGTAAGTTTTTTTAGGTGACGTTAAAAGTGCTCTTTTTTCCCCGGGTGACCCACAAAGTTGGTGTGCTCCCCCATACCAAAGCTCTGGCTGCGCCCCTGATTAGGCACTTCGCGATTTCGCTGAATCTGCCTAACACTGGCAAACCCAACGTGCGCTTTTTGATTGCCATCTCTAATACCTCATTCATTCAGACGCGAGTACCGGCACATTAAATCACCAACCCAGGCTTGCTTAGAAGCTAGCACGTGCGATGCCACGTCTTGTGACCTTGATTACAGCGGATTCCTTTATTGACATTCCTGTATTTGCCGATGTCAAGCCTTCTCTAGTGCGGGGCAGTTTGGCAGGTATTAGCGAGATATTTAATTTGTGAAGCCCTTATGAAGAACGTGAGTCATGGCAAAACATTTGGCGGATGAAATTTAAAAAAATTTGTTCACAAATCGATCGTACAGCAAGAAACTGGACGTCATAAACAATGAAGTGCCGAAGCTGTCATTGAACTTTGAAGCTCTCGTGAGTACCTTGTCCTTCCCGTCTATCTACCTATCCTTGAATTTTGCCTTGTTCCTTCATATACTGCCGCATAAACCTTTCCACAATCCACTGCCATGTGTTTTTATATTTTTTCTTCAATATGTATGATATTACACATTTAAACATAAATATTATTTTTGCTCTCGACTTGAACTGGCCCCTTCTCCAGCCGACCTGCTGAAATAGCCCCTGTCTAATATCAGGTAAAAAGCTTGGGCGACCTCCTGCCTAGGCTGTCATAATGTTTAAGCGCCGCTACTGATTATGTCCCCTTGTCTCCGCAGTTCCATTTGCGGTGGAATGGTCGCGCGCTGCTGCCGCTGCGCGGACAGCTTCTGCCATCTGTGGGCGGTGAGCGTAACTAATAGATTCTGAAATAGCCGCATGGACTCAGGATCAAGATAACGTTTTCAGCCGTACATGGCTTGCTTTACGCTTAAATTAAATGTGTATATGGTTTCGGTAGTGTAATGGAAAAGTACACTCTATAGCATTGTGTGTATGTATCAGGACACTTTTACAGTGCTTGGGATATTTTCCAAGCTTTGGTTGCGCCAACACTGGGCTTGGTAACATGACTCACTTATACTACATATATACTTACACGGTGTATCATTAGCTTATAAATACTGCCGATTAAAACAATGGTTGTATATTAAATGTACTCCAAACTGGTTTCAACTTATCGTATATGCCAGTTGGAGGTCGAAACCAAAATTTACGTGTCGCCTGCAAGTGGTTGACGGGTAACTGTTGAAATATATATTGAAAAAGTGGATACGCTTCACGATTTTGCGTGTCATCCTTGCGCAGGGGCCATGCTAATCTTCTCTGTATCGTTCCAATTTTATTATATGTACTGCCGGAGCAAGTACATCCACTTCCCATTCAATAGGTATATTTGTCCTCAATTCTTGTCGGTACAGTTTCCGGCGATTTTTTGCAAATGTATGCCTGGAGGCGCTGTTTTTAGCCCATATTGGACTATTTCGTGTTCCCATTAATTTAAAAGCATGTCTACATTATGTGCTTTAATAATTTATACGCTATCACAAGCTGACGTTGCTGTGTAATTCCAGATTAATGTCTGTGGAAGGCCGTGTCTGAAGCGTGGCCAGCGTCCTCTAGCGTTCGCCGCCGCGTCCAGAGTCGCCTGGCGCTCCGAGCTGGCCGAGTCTGGTCTCTGCGGGCTGAGCGGCGAGCATATTCTGCCCAAAAGTAAGTCCTCATAGACACTAGGGAATCCAGAGGGGGTGACCAAGGGGCCATGCCCCTCAAAATGACGAAGTTTTGGCAGATTTGCATCGAAAATACTAAATTTGTAAATACTAAATTCGATTTTTCTCGAATTGGCCCCCAAAACCGCGCTCCTGCGTCCGCCAGTGCTCCCAGGTACGTGTTTCCTACTGTTCGAAATTTGTAGTTATATTGATGTAAAATACTCTCAATATATTTTGGCAGGCAAAAGTGTAAATTGAAGCCATTAGCTTAGTCAGGGAGGGGACCTTGGAGTCGGACTCACCCTAGCGGAAATTAAATGTTGAAAAAATATTGCAGCAATATTGATCCTAATATTGTGGAAATATTGAAATGTTAGCCACTAAAAATATTGTATCAATATTGTTCCGAAACATTGAGGAGATATTTATACTAAATATTGTCCCAACATTAGTCCTCAATATCGAAATGATATCGATACCAATATTGATGCAATATTGAGATCAATATAGATGAAATATTGAGACCATTATTGATGGAATATTGAGACAAATATTGGCGCAATGTTGAGACCAATATTTATGCAATATTGGGCCTAATATTGATACAATATTGGGACTGATATTGATGCAATATTGAGACCAATATTGAGGTAAAATTGACAATATTGGAACTAATATCGACACAATATTGGGGCCAATATTAACACAGTATCGGGATCAATAAATACAAAATATATGAGGACATTGGGATCAATATCAAAAGCAGACTATTGTATTTAAACACGCTTTACAGACTCAGTGGGTCCCGCCGTGACACGCTTCACACTTCTAGAGCTTTTGAGACACTTTGATTCAAAAACTTTTGCTCATCACGGATTTTCTTCAGCAGCTTGATTGAGCTTAATCCCGTTCTCGGCCATTCCACTCTAGTGGTCTGATGGTTTCTGGTGGTTTCTAGTGGTCATTTTCTTATGGTTTCTGGAGATCTGACGGTCTCTGGTCGTCGTTTTCTGATGATCTGATGGTTTCTGGTGGTCCTTTTCCGGCGCTCGGGTGACTTCCAGCGGTCTATGATGGCCTCCAGTGATCCTTTGTGGTTTCCAGTGAAGCACTACATGTGGGCTTCCGAAGATTCCTCCCCCTCCTTTCGTGTCATGTTCCTCCGGGTACTCATCTGTAGAAGAAGAAAACCACATTTTTTATGAGAACAACACCAATGTGTCGATAAATCCTTTAAATCCGCTGCAAGTAAACACAATTGTTTATAATAAGATTAACCAGTCAAATCAAGGAACACTGGGTGGGTTATTCGAATGTGGCTCGAATTGGTACTCACTTACGCCGGAGATGCGTTGCATTAGAACAGCTTGGAATTTTGATGAAGGTGGCAGCTCCTCGCGTCATATCTGCATTGCATGTTCTCCCCCTACCTTACATTGTCAACAAACGTAGTTTGGTCTGGGCCTACTTTTAGCAATGCACCCACGAGTAAATGTCCTGAAAACTTACGGACTCCTCGCCACAGTATGACCGTTCCACCACGACCAGTTTCCTTCTGCGACTGAATGCCTCGCTAAGGCCAACGGAATGCGGCCATACAAAAGACAGCCGTCCCCACGCAACCGCCCGAGGCGCGGTCGGGTGCGGAGGGGAGACGCCGCGCCGGCAGCGCACCCCCGAGCCGCGACGCCAGAGGAGTGGGAGCGTGGCGCGGTAGAGCATAACTGCAACCTCTCCTACCTGCTCACATAGCCATTTGCTTATTTGTTTCTTCTTTTGAAAATAAAACATTTGGAACCATAGGTATGTAAACATTTGCTTAAGATTCGTCTTCATTTGACGTGTGTTGTGCATGCAATGTGCTGCACCTGAATACATGTATGGAAGTACGTATTTCACGGGAATCTCGTTATGACTGGGAAATCTACGTTGAACACCAATGCAATGCGACAGTCCCGTTGGGACAGGTGAAACCCATCCATTGAGCGACATCCCCGGGGTCAGGCAAGTCCCACCTGTTGAGCGAAAATCCCATGGAATGTCCCTGGGGACAGTCCCAGTGGGACGGGTAAATCCCACCTGTTGAGCGAAAATCCCATGGAAGTCCCAGGGGATAATCCCAGTGGGACAGGCAAATACCATGTGTCACACTGGGATTTTTCAGCATCCCATAGTATTTTTTCACTAGGGTATAGCGCAAAATATCCTACTTTGAAGCTGAGCTACACTGACATGAGTCGACCGATCATTTCCAAACAGACACCATATAGGAAAAATATGGGTCTAAAATACCTATTGTGTTTCAACGGTAAAAAATATTAAGTATAAAGGAAAAAAGTATTGAGCTGCAGTATTATATTTCAACATAAGTTTAACATTGAAATAAAAGCAAGCACATATTGGTATAGAATATTTTGCTTCAACATTCAAAAACCATCCTTTCAATATCCAAATATGACTGAAAAGGCTTAGATTGTAATATTGATAATAAAGGTAAATTAGCTCATTTTTCGACATTATCTAACATTGATGCAAACACGAGCGAGAAATTATCGGTCAGGAATGTTGTGCTTCAACATTAAAAATAACATATTTTCAATAACCAAATATGAATGAAAAAGTTTGGATTCCAATATTGATGATCGGTGCAAATTAGTCCATTTCTCGACATTACCCAACATGGATAAATGCTAACAAAATATTGAGCTGCAATATTGAACATCAACATGAATTTAACACTGAAGAGAGCGATAACATGTCGGCCTGTAATATTGTGCCTCAACATTAAACAAACATGTCCAATATCGAAATAATAATGAAAAATCTTAAATTGTAATATTGATGATCGGTGAAAATTAGCCCATTTTTCGACATTACCTAACATTGATACCATGCTACCATAATATTGAGCTACAATATTATATTTCAACACAAATTCGACATTGAAACAAGAGCGAGAAAATATTGGTCTGGAATATTGTGCTTTAACATTAAAAAAACATATTTTCAATATCGAAACGAGAAGGAAAAAACATGGAAAGCTAATATTGATAATCAATGAAAAATAGACAATATATCAACGCCCCTAATATTGATACAATGTTATAATAATATTGAATGCCAATATTGGATTTCAACCTTTAATAAATATTGACCAATATCGATACAATATTTGTTTCCGCTAGGGCAGCTTGAAATGATCGGCGGGAAGTCCTAAAAGAAGCCCCGAGCACATGGTGCGAGCATAGGGCCCTTCGACAGTTGTTTTCAACCCCGTCGGCTAGAAACTCGACATAACGGTTGAGAAGTATTAATCAGACAGCACTAATGGGCGCTCCGAGCTGGCTGTAGCCCGTTGGATTTGCTTGGCCCCTTTTGAGGGACACCTCTGCCAATTCTGGGTCCGCCGGAGCGGGTGGCGTAGCCAAAGGGGGTCCTAGGGGTCCGCGGACCCCTTTGGGCCGATTTTAAGCACTGTTAAGGATTCTCGGATGAGGGAACGATTTGTTCTTAGAGGCTCCGAGTCGGTCTCAGGGCCCCTGTCCCCAGAGTGGGTCTCAGGGGGGGGGCGAGAGCCCACCAAGTTGATTACAGGACGTCTCTGAGAGTTGTTGTCAGGGGGGCCCCGAAAGTCGTTTCCTGGGGCTCCAGAGAGTTGGTCTCTGCCACCCCCCTAGATCCAGTTTCAGGGGCCCCAGGAGTCGGTCTCAGTGCCCTAAATACTGTCTCAGGGCTCCCCGAGAGTCGGTTTCCAAGCCGTTTTAGCGATGGCTCATTTCTCATTAGCTTTATTTTAGAAGGGGAGTTTGCATTGTGTTCCTATTCCCCAGCTTTTCAAGACCAGCTCAAGAGCCTCTAGTATGGACCAGAGCCCTTCAGAGCAACTGCCTCCCAGTTGTGCTCCCAGGGACTAGACTAGCTCAGTGCCCCCCCGAGGTAATGGTTGTTGGCCTTATGTTTTTATTCTCTGTTCATTCAAGACTAGCTCAGGTGACCCCTGATGTAAATCAGTGCCCCCCCGTCCCCGGGGCAGTCCATGCTTCGCCCAGGGACCAGACTAGCTCAATGGCCCCCAAAATTGGCGTCATCAGACTAGCTCAATGGGCCCCAGATAGGCTCATGGGGCCTTGAACCAGCTCAAGGAGCCCCAGAACAATTTAAGGCGCGAGACTGGCTCAGGGTATCCCCAGGGCCCAGATCCGCTTTTGGGCCCCAGATAAACTCTTACGCCCCAGATAAGTTCAAGGGCCCCAAGTCAGGGGCACTAAATCAGCTCAGGAGTCCTTTATCAGCCCAGGGATCCCTCACCAGCCCGGGGACCGAATCAGCTCAGGGGACACCAGATCGGCCCATAGGACATCAGATGAGCCTAGGGGACAAGGGATCAGCTCAGTGGTCCCTGACCAGCTTGGGGCTCAGATTAGCTCAGGTGTACCAGGTCAAGTCAGGAGACACTTAATCACCTCAGGAGCCCCATACCAGCTCAGGGGCCCTCATCAGCCTAATTGGGCACAGCTCAGCTCCGGAATTCACGTAATCAACTCAGGAGGTCCAGATCAGCTTAAAGGGCACCACATTAGCTCAGGGAGCACCAGACTGGCTCAGAGGGCATCAGATGGGCTCAGGAGGTCCAGTGATAATACCAGAGCAGGGCCATACCACAACAGGGACCTAGATCACCTCAGTGAGCACTTTATCAGCTCAGGGGACACAATATCGGCTCAGGGCGCACCAGACCAGCTGAGGAGGCTCCATATTATCTAAGGAGATATCAATAATCAGCTCAGGGGCACCTGATCAGCTCACGAGGCTCCATATTGGCTCAGGGGACAGTCAATCAACTTCGGGAGGCGTGAGATCAGCTCAGGGGCCCCGGATGAGCTCAAGGGACACTAAAACAACTAATAGGGCACCAGGCAAGCACGGAGGCATCAGAGTAGCTCATATATTATTGGATAGGTTTAGGAGGCATAATGCTTTGCTCAGGGGGCACCAGATCAGCTTAGAGGGCACGTGATCAGCTCTAGGGTCCAAGACCGGCTCAGGGGGCACCAGGTGAGCTAAAGGGGCACCAGACAAGTTTCACCCGTACGATTATTCGCGATGTGAGGCATTAGCTAGACTCGGATTAGGTGCCCATACTCTTCCCGGGTGCTTGGAAACGCGACAGAATACCATAGCCGACAAAAAAGTTAGTAAATTGTCAAGCAATGGTTTTAAGGGTGCGTTACCCTCGACACATGCGCCACACGACATGATCCGTCAGAACTATTACCCTGTTTCCCCAACAAGAGATGTCGGGTCATTCGTTCATTCAGCTCGATACACAGATTGCCCACGTGACACGTTGGTTGTAAACCGTAGTACGCTGCGTAGTCCACGCTTTACGGCCCCTCAGGTGACCAAGAACCGCTGTGGGCAAGGTCAAACGGGTCTATATTGTATTGTATTGTATTGTACAGCGTAGGTCCATCCACGATAGAAAACCGGGGTTAACGTGGCTATTCTTGGACCCGAGTCATTTGAAAGCAGAGAGTGAGACAGGTAAAAACTATCAAACATGCGCACTCGCACCAGCATTCATAAAACATGACTAGTATAATATGACTAACTAGCCTAATAATGCCCAGCACGCATCAGGTGTTGCTTCACGACAAGCTTAAAACGGGACACAGTTCTAGAAACTCAGGTGGCAGAGCATTATAGATGGTCACACCTCGGTACAAGAATCGACGCTTGCCAGCAGCTGTGCCACGGCCAGCCGGCAAACTTGAGTTCGTCCTGTCTGGTACTGTGGGAGCGGCCCGGGCGCTCGCGATTGTGGTAAACCTGACGGGACAACGACTCGGGAACGCCACTGCAACGTATCCTATGAAATAGCAATGCAGTCTGGAAGGTAAGAAAATCCGGTATATCCAGCCAACCCAGTCGTCGCCGTTCTTCCGAAATGTGGTCAAATTTTCTTTTGCCAGAAATAACTCTCAGCAAAATTTAGATTTTTTTGTAGAATTGCAAGATTTTTGTTAGATCCATTCCCATAAACTGTGAGACAGTATCTGACATGTGAAAATACTAGGGCTGAAACAAGGGAGGGAAGGATATAAGGTGGGAGGTAGTGCCCCAAATGGGACAAGCTGACGAGAATCCCGGTGCACTTGCGCGCCACTGCGTTGACGTGAGTATCTCATGTTAGGTGGCGGTCAAAGGTTACACTGAGATTCCTAGCTTCAGTGCAAGGTGTGATAGTGGTTTGGCGGAACTTAACGGACAATTTTGGAAGTCCGTGCAGATTTTGTTGAGATCCAATGGCAAGAATTTCGAATTTTGACTCGTTGACTTTTGGACCGTTGAAGTGAAAGTAAGCATCAAGCGAAGAAAGCGTGCTTTCGAGCTCCGACACCAGGTCCGAAAGAACTGATTTTTGCCTGAAACTAGAACTTGGGTGTCGTCAGCGTATTGGACAATGAAAGAGCCGTTTCCGTACAGACCGAGATCGTTACAGAAGATGGTGTAGAGCAAGGGGCCTAAACTGCTGCCTTGGAAAATTCCTTGGTTGATTGGTCGCGCGGCAGAAATTCGTGAAATGGAATTTTGACTCACTGCTGAGCTACTGGGAAGACAAACACTTTGGGTGTGACCGGACAGATAGTTTTGGAACCATTTGATGTCAATGCCATGAAGCTGCAGTTTTGTGAGCAATTTAGAATGATGGATGACGTCGAAGCATTTACTGAGATCTATCAGAAAAAGCAGGGAGATTTCAGATTGGTCCATGGCCGAGAGAATTTTGTCAGACATAGTCAGCAGCGCCGTATCAGTATAGTGTTGAGGGCGAAAACCATGTTGGGTGGAAGCCAGATGATTTGATGCGAGGTAGTGGTGGAGCTGTCTTTGGACAATTTTTTCGACTAGTTTTGAGATCACGGGAAGAACTGAGATGGGCCGAAAGCTTGACGGGTCGGCTGGATCACCAGACTTAAAAATCGGTTGGACTAGAGCATGATTCCATGATGGCGGTATGTCGCAGGTAATGAGGCATTCGTTTACGATATGAAGCAGAACGTGTCAATGACGGATCTAGGATTTCGTTAAGGGGGGGCAGGCTCGGAGGGCGCCGAACCTGGGGGGCGCCGAACCTGAGGGGCGCCAATTTCAGTCGCGGATATAGCCGGTCGGTTTGGAAGGGACAAACCACAGTCGAAAAGCAAAAAAAAACGTCACGCAGTCAAAAGCTGCGCCACCAATTTCACTTGCCGGAAGAATTTTGGGGTATTTCAGACGAAAAGCCAAAAAAGGGCTCGAGATACTTCTTCCTATCCCAGGCTGGCTATACTATGGAGGTCTGGCTATACTATAACTGAGAATTATTGATATTTACTCAATGATTCTGATGAAGGGCTGTGCCCGAATATATAATCTTCAGTGTTTTTTACATTTCCGGATTCGAGGGGACAGGCCAGGGAACGTCTTATCAACTTATGTTCTGTTTGAAGTTGAGAGTTGAAACACCAAAATCTTGCTTATAAACTAAAAAGGAGTAGGGGAAAAAGGAGGTCGATCGCTTTGGGGGCGAAAACATAGTTTTGTCCCGAGCTTTTCCGTTTGGGGAATGCCATTTTTGCCCCCCCCTGGATCCGCCACTGGCCAATTTACCACCCGAAAGGCGGCCAGTGTCAATGAAAAACGCGTTTAAAAAAGGATTTGCAAATGCTTATTTTCATGAAGGCTTCCTCTTAGTGAAGACATCTTCACGTTTACCATCAAGCATATTTCGGGCCAGCTAACGACTGGTACCTTGGTAGAAAATGCTGAAAGCACCCACTGACGCTAACTGAAGCACGATGAGCAAATAATACAGTTATCTTCGGTCATGGCAAAAACTGGGGCGTCGTATCCACCACCTCCACTTATCGCAGTTGTCCTGGCTAACGGCTCCATACTGAAATACCCGATTGACGCTAACCTGAGCCTCATAGGCCGCAGAACCTCTGCGGGCCTGGGCCCCTGAGTTTTTGGTGACTTCCCTGAGTTTATATCGAGTCCCCTCAGCTGATCTAGGACCGCTTTAGTTAACTAGGCTCTCACACTGAACTTGAAACCTATATGTCGCCGCTGAAGCCTATTAAGCTTTTCGGGACCCTTTTATTGATATAGGGCTCCATCAACAGGTCCTGGGCCCTCTGAGCTAAACACTGGACCTCTGAGCTCTGAGCCCCAAGCTGGATTAGTGTCCCTTAAGCTGGTTATTGTCCCCTGGGTTGGTATCGTTTTCGTTTAACTGATATAGATCCCTTCAGCTTGTTTGGGGCCCGCTGTGCGTATCTGGACACTAGTTCGGCGAGCCACCCAGCTAGTCTGGCCCTATTAGTTTTATGGGCCTTCTGAGCTTCTGCAGGTTCCCTTCAGAATGTCTGGGCCCCATGAGTTGAAAATTGAACCCCTGGGTTAGTTTTGGGTCCCTGAGCCTATTTAGAAACCGTTTAGATAGGTAGGCACCCCACGCTGGTCTTGAGAATCCTGTGTTGGCACTGAGGTCAAATGAGCTCGTCGGGTGCCCTTATCTAGGTCCCCTTAACTGGCACGGGCCCCTCAGCTGATTTTGGAGACCCAAAATCCCTCCTACCGGATTCCACCCACGCCAGATTTCCTGACTCCCTGAGGGCCCCTGGGGGCCATTGCGGATTTTTCCAGGGATCATCGCTGTGGTCCCTCCCCCGAGACAAAGCTTACAACATGTCTCTGTCTATATACTCTAGCATCTGCTAGAGTTGAGCTAGAATCATTTTTAGGCACAATTCGCTTCCTCTTGTTACGGCGAATCATCAAATAATGCATGATATGACTATACTAGGTCAAAACATAAAAATGACCTGACCTATGGGTAGGTCAAGGTCACCATCTAGCCTAGCATAGTCAGTATGCATATGAATCAAGTCACAATAGCAATAAAAATGGTATCAAAATACGGGTTTTATCAATATTTCCTGCAAAGCAATTGACCCAAACCTTAAAACCTGCTTAGGAAGCCCCAGATGAACTCTCAGAGGTAATATGTCTAAACTTGCAACATGAACCGATAAAGAGGCCTAGGATACTATGATTTGGGGAATCCGAAGGTATTCCAAGCGGCGTCTGCAGACATAGAGCAATTTTTCGGCAAATTTTCGTTTTACCCCATGCATTTTCAATGGAGAGGTCATGATTCGTACCTGTCCCTAGGTCATCGATGGGAAAAATCCCGGGATAAATCTATTAGTATTTTTTGGGCCCATTATATGGTACAAGCTTGAATTCGATAGGTTCACCATTTTCTTACTTACGCCACCTTAAACATTTTTGGGGTGAGGTCACTTGAACTGCGCTGGTGACCTGACCTGAGATGACACAACCTTAAATTTTGAGGGAAAGTTGCGGAATTGATCAATGATAAGGTGTGACAAGTACTGTGTCGCTTCGCGCCGACGTTTTTCGTGCCACTGGGAGACCTCGAGGGGGTGTTCAGGCACCCCCCCAACGGGCCGGAACGGGGCGCGAATACTCTAGAACAGGGCTGAGGCCAAAAGGAAAGGCTCTAAACGATGTCTGCAATTTTTGAGGTCAAGGTCCTTCAAGGTCATTGACCTATTACGGCACAACCCAACAAATTAGGCCTAATTTACGCTATAACTAGAGCTGTGCCCAAGCTTACCAATGACCTTTGATCAATCATTGGTCATCAAGGCCAGTGACCTTTAAAATTGACCTGTAACCTTGATCTAAACACTGAATAACCTTTACTTTGATGTAATAGCATGCGTCATAATAGGTGTCGTAACATTATGCAACGTCATTTAGGGGCTGTCCAGGAGTACCTGTGCTCATCAGGGACACTTATGCTCTCTGGAGGGGCCTTTGCTTCGATGAGGCACCTGTGCCACCCAGGGGCGCCTTCGCTCCCCAATGGACGCAACCTAACTATCCAGGGGCATCTTTGCTGTTCCGGGGGTGCCTTTGATACCCAGTGCCCAAGGGGAGCTTTTTCTTATCCAGGTTCACCTTGGTATTTGGGGGCGTATTTTTATTCAAGGTAACCTATACTACCCAGTGGCGCCTACCCTATGCAAGGGGCGCTTAGGCTATCCAGGGGCGGCAATTTGCTATACATAGGGCGCCCTTATGCTCTCCATGGGCACCTCATTCAGAGGGTGCCTCTGATATTCAGGGGCGCTTTTCCTATCAGCAGGGTACCTGTGCTATCTTGGGGCTATTCCTATCAAGGGACGCTGCTGTTATTCAGGAATACCTACACCACTGTCGAGGGTCGCCTTTGCTACCCAGAGGCGCCTTTACTTCTTAGGAAGTTTGGCGCCCGTGCTTTAAGGAATGCTTTGGCATCGATTGATTGCTCTATTATTGGGCTTAGGTGCGCGTGAACCTTGAGCTCATGTAGCGCCCATATTGTTGCTAAGGAACGCTTATGCTATCAAAGGGCGCCTTTACTATCCAGGGCCGCTGTTTTATTCAAGGCAGTCTGCTCTATCCACGGGCTTCTGATATTTCGGGGGCGGTGCCTAGGTTATTCAGGAGGCGGTTTTTTTCTCCACAGGGGCGCACTATTGCTTTCCAGGGGCGCCGTTACTGCCCAGGGGTGTCTTTCTATCCAGGGGCGCATATGCTGTCTAGATGTATTTTTCAATCACAGACATGATTGAAATACATGCCACTACGTTATCCTGGGGTGCTTTTTGTCTCCGGTGAGGCGCTATTTTTCTCTTTCGGCACCAGTTTATTAACACGCGCACTGGAGGGGGGCCTCGGAGGCCCCCCACCTGTTTTTCCGAGGTGGCCGGAGAACCGCTTGTAGCCGAAAAACGAAACGTGGCCACATTTAACAGAATTTAATAGCGCGTCGATTGGTGAAGACTTTTTGAAAATCGGCCGAAAATGTTTTGACTTATAGGCTTTCAAAATCAGACCTGCATTTTGAGATCGCCGTAAACGCGCGGTCGGACCAGTTAGCTTGCATTGAAGACCGAGTGGTGACGTCATAACGTCATATAAGCGGGACTATATGTCAAGGTCACTTCACATGAAAGTCAAAGTCAAGGTCAAAGGTCACAGGTCAAGATCATATCTGCACTTTCAAGGTCACTGACCACTGTGCGTCCGGCCAAATGACGTTACCCCGTCTGACATATATTATGCTATGACGTCATCGGTAGGGTACCCCAATACAAAGGTCAAGGTCAAAGGTCAAGGTCAAAGGTCATTGGGGAAGGTCAATCCTCATTTCCCGCCAAACAGTGGCTACAGTGTTAGTCAAAATGTAAATAATAAGTAGTATACCATATGGTGGCCTTAAAGGTCAATGACCTTGAATGACCTTGACCCAAAAGTTGTGGGGGAGCCTCTTTGAGACCTCTTCTCTATGAACCTTGTACGTCTTTAGCTTATTCCCGCCATTTTCCTGCATAATCACAGCATTTACCAATCGATCCCAGCATGGCCAATATTTGACCTTTACGACCTCGTTTGACCTTGAAGATATTGACCTAGGTCAATGAAAATTGGTCATCATGTAGATCACCATAGCGCCCACCCACCTACCAAGTGGCGTTTTTCTAACCCTCTTAGTTTCCGAGATCTTAGGGGGGGCCTACCAGGCCCCCCTCCAGTGCGCGTTAGTGCCAGACCCCCTCCAGTGCGGGTGTTAAAGGGCACCTATGCTGTCCAGAGAACCTTTGTTATCTGGGGCCGCCTTCGCTGTTAAGGGGCGCCTTTGCTACCCAAAGGGAACATTTTACTTTAATGGAGTGCCTATTTCCATCTAAGCGGCGCATATGCTGTCTTGGAGCGCCTTTGCAAACATGGGGCGCACTTTTCTATCCAGGTGCGCCTTTGCACTTGAGGGGGCGCCTCTGCAATCCAGGAGGAGCCCAAAATAGATGGAGAATAAAAATTCTGAAATAAGGCGCTCGAACACTGAAATAAAGTGCCTAGTTATCAGAAAGAGGCGCTCATCTGCTTAGCGGGGAGGACTGCTGGTTGGTGAGGGCAGCGTTCTCGGAAGTGGGGCGCACATACTGAAAAAGACACCCGGTTGCAGCGATGGAGAACTAAGCCTTCAGTTATAGGTTAACGAAATGTGGTTTAAGGCAGTCCATGCTCAAATTGAGCGCTCGAGCCCTGTAACAGAGCACGCGACTGTCGGACAGGTGTGCCAAACCATAGACAATAGGGAAGCTGAAGATGGAAAGGGACACCTATGATATCCTGGGGGCACCTGTACTCTCAGGTGAGGCGCTTGTTTTCTTTCTCAGGCGCCTAGTTTATCCATGACCGCCTATGCTGTCCAGATAATCTATTTCAAGAAGGGTTAACTTTGCTGTCCAGGGGCGCCTTTGCTATCCAAGGGCGCATATGATATATGTAGGGCGCTTTATGCAGAGGGCGCCTAGGCTGTCCAAGGGCGCCGTCCTAACCAAAGGCCGCCTTTCACTTCCATGAAGTGCCTATTTCTATGTAAGGGGTGCATATATTATCTAGGAGTGCCCTTGATATACGGAGACGCCTTTTTGTCCAGCGGCGCCTTTGCTCTTGAGGGACGCTGCTCCAATCCAGGGTAGCTGAAGATGGATAAGGGACATCTATGTTATACAGAGGGAGCCTTTACTTTCCAATGGGGCGCTCATTTTCCTTCTCAAGCACCTAGTTTATCTAGAGAGCGCCTAGGCTATCCAAAGGCGCCTTTACTATCGAAGGGGTGCCTTCCTAGGGGCACCTTTGCTGTCCAAAGCACTTGTGTCCAGGATTGTCTTTGCTGCCCAGTGGCGCCTCCAAAAGTGCATATGATATCCGTGGGCGCTTTATCCAGTGGGTGCCTGGACTATCAAAGGGCACTTTTTCTATCCAAGGGTTGCATTTATTTTTCTGAAGTGCCTATTTCTATCTAAGGGGCTCCTATTCTGTCCAGGGCACCTATGTTTCCCAGATTTGCCTTTGCTGTCCAGGGACGCCTTTGCTATCCAAGGGCACCTTTCTTAACCAAGGGGCGCATTTTGCTTTCCTGGAGCACCTATTTCTATCTAAGGGGCGCATATGTTATCTAGGAGCGCCTTTGATACCGGGAGGCGGCTTTTTGTCCAAGGGCGCCTCTGTTCTTGGGGGGCGCTGTCCAATCCAGGGCAGCTGAAGGTGGATAAGGGACATCTATGTTATACAGAGGGAGCCTGTATTTCCCAGTGAGGGCGCTCGTTTTCCTTCTCGGGCTCCTAGTTTATCCAGGGGGCGCCTAGGCTATCCAAAGGCGGCTTTTCTATCGAAGGGGTGCCTTCCTAGGGGCGCCTTTGCTACCCAGGGGCGCCTTTGCCGTCCACAGCACTTGTGTTATCCAGGGTTGTCTTTGCTGTCCAGGGGCGCCTTTGCTATCCAAGGGTGCATATGACATCCGTAGGGCGCTTTTTTCCAGTGGGCGCCTAGGCTATCAAAGGGCGCCTTTTCTGCTCAAGGTGAGCATTTTATTTTCCTAAAGCGCCTACTTCTATCTAAGGGGCGCTTATGCTGTACGGGGTACATACGTTACCAAGATTTGCCTTTGCTGCCCAGGGGCGCCTTTCCTAGCCAAGGGCGCCTATGATATCCGTAGGGCGCTATTTCCAGTGGGCGCCTAGGCTATCAAAGGGCGTCTTTTTCTGCTCAAGGTGAGCATTTTATTTTCCTAAAGCGCCTACTTCTATCTAAGGGGCGCTTATGCTGTACGGGGTACATACGTTACCAAGATTTGCCTTTGCTGCCCAGGGGCGCCTTTCCTAGCCAAGGGCGCCTATGATATCTGTAGGGCGCTTTTTCCAGTGGGCGCCTAGGCTATCAAAGGGTGCCTTTTTCTGCCCAAGGTGAGCATTTTATTTTCCTAAGGCGCCTACTTCTATCTAAGGGGCGCTTATGCTGTACGGGGTACATATGTTACCAAGATTTGCCTTTGCTGCCCAGGGGTGCCTTTCCTAGCCAAGGGCGCCTATGATATCCGTAGGGGGCTTTTTCCATTGGGCGCCTAGGCTATCAAAGGGCGCCTTTTTCTGCCCAAGGTGAGCATTTTATTTTCCTAGGGCGCCTACTTCTATCTAAGGGGCGCTTATGCTGTCCGGGGTACATATGTTACTAAGATTTGCATTTGCTGCCCAGGGGCGCCTTTCCTAGCCAAAGGTGCATATGATATCCGTAGGGCGCTTCATCCAGGGGGCGCCTAGGGTATCCAAAGGCGGGTTTCTATCGAAAGGGTGCCTTCCTAGGGGCGCCCTTGCTACCCAAGGGCGCCTTAGCTGTCCACAGCACTTGTGTTATCCAGGGTTGTCTTTGCTGTACAGGGGCGCCTTTGCTATCCAAGGGTGCATATGACATCCGTAGGGCGCTTTTTCCAGTGGGCGCTTAGGCTATCAAAGGGCGCCTTTTTCTGCTCAAGGTGAGCATTTTATTTTCCTAAAGCGCCTACTTCTATCTAAGGGGCGGTTATGCTGTACGGGATACATATGTTACCAAGATTTGCCTTCGCTGCCCAGGGGCGCCTTTTCTTAGCCAAGGACGCATATGATATTCGTAGGGCGCTTTTTCCAGTGGGCGCCTAGGCTATCAAAGGGCGCCTTTTTCTGCTCAAGATGAGCATTTTATTTTCCTAAAGCGCCTACTTCTATCTAAGGGGCGCTTATGCTGTACGGGGTACACATGTTACCAAGATTTGACTTTGCTGCCCAGGGGCGCCTTTCCTAGCCAAGGGCGCATATAATATCCGTAGGGCGCTTTTTCAAGTGGGCGCCTAGGCTATCAAAGGGCGCCTTTTCTATCGAAGGGATGCCTTCCTAGGGGCGCCTTTGCTACCCAGGGGCGCCTTTGCTGTCCACAGCACTTGTGTTATCCAGGGTTGCCTTTGCTGTCCAGGGGCGCCTTTGCTATCCAAGGGTGCATACGACATCCGTAAGGCGCTTTTTCCAGTGGGCGCCTAGGCTATCAAAGGGCGCCTTTTTCTACCCAAGGTGAGCATTTCATATTCCTAAAGCACCTATTTCTATCTAAGGGGCGCTTATGCTGTCCAGGGCACCTAGGTTACCAAGATTTGCCTTTGCTGCCCAGGGGCGCCTTTCCTAGCCAAGGGCGCATATGATATTCGTAGGGCGTTTCATCCAGGGGGCGTCTAGGCTACCTAGGGGCGCTTCATCCAGGGGGCGCCTAGGCTACTCAGGGGTGTATTAGTTCCCCATGGCGCAATCTTGCTATCTAGTGCGCCTTTTCTTTGCCGGGGCGCTTTTGTTAGCTTTCTAAATTTCATCTGCAACATTTTACTGGGGCGCAAAAGACCAGTAAAGGCGTCTAATGTTTGGGCAGGGGCGCTTTGCCATTGTTTTAAGGAGTATGTGTTAATTCAAGTGGAATAAGTGGTATCTACCACCTTGGCGCACGAGATGGGTACAGGCGCGCCACTCATATCGGGCGCCTTCGGCGCCTGATATGAGCTAAGCTATACTGGGGCGCTTGGGAGCTAAGGGGGGGGCCCTGGCCCCCCTTGATCCGTCACTGGAACGTGTTCAACGCAGGGAAATGACATTTTAAAGATCCTAATACACAAGCCATCATCATCACAAACAGCTGAGTTACGCATGCTGAGGATATTGCGGTGGAGGCACTGCAGTGAGACTGGTGAACGGTTGCTGACTACAAAACGGTTGCTGACTTCCCGCCCCCACTCCTGTTTTTCCTTATGTACTTTATGGAGCTGTCTCAGTAACAGGTGCTCTCGCAGAGCCGGGCCAGTATTTTTCCGACGGCGGACTGCTATTGGGCAAATTTCTTGATTTCTCTAAATGAGAAAGCTGTTGCAGCTCGCACCACTGTCACCTGGGATGGACCAAAGCTAGCCAAACGGAAGTTCAAGCATGGCTGTGGGTTGGCTACGCTATTTGTGTCAGTTAGCAGCTAGTCAGCTGTAGGATCCGCGCCCATTTCCCCCTTCGGCCACTTTCGTGACCAACCTTTATGTCGTCTGCCCGCCTTGCGTCAGAAGGTCGTCATTTTCCGTGCGTACACACACACGCTCATACACATGACACATGGGCCGCGTGTCCGCAGACCACTTTGGCTTATCTTAGGAACCCCGCGCCTCGTGGCGGTCACGGAGAGGGGCGTGCATTCGCGCGTGGCTCACTGACTCGCTCACCCACCGAACCCTGAGGCGCGCAGCTTCATGTGTTTACCCAATTATTTGTCGTGGAATATTGTTTTGATGCTCGGAGAGGGGGAGGCGTTGTAATCCTGGATCATGTCGGAGTTGTACTCACTGTGATGGATAAGTGTTTCTAATTATAGGATAGTTTGTGTTGTAATCGACAATACATATGTACAGTCTCAATCCCGTCCATGCCCTTCCTGACTATATCAGTTCAATATAAACCAAAGCCTTTGTAATGTATTGGAAGCAGTTTCGTAAGTTATATGCCCTGACCTAGGACAGTATCGAAAGATTGTCTCCGAAACATGATGAGACCAGTGTCCTGAAATTGGGAATTTGGCGTGGAAACCCACACCCTGACTTGATCAATTTTGACATGCTAAATCTTGAATTTTGACATCCTAAACAAAATCATCAGAATCATCGGCTTGCGGCATCATCAGCTTGCGAGATGGTGGCCTCAATGACAGCTTTTTAGGGTGCCCTCATTTGCATCTCCTGGTTTTTAACATTGTGTTAACATGTACTGGCATGGTCTTTTTTGCTTGTTGCTGTTGTCGCAAATACATGTATGGATCTAAATGAATAAAAATGCAGCATTATCAGTTTCCTTGTTTCAGAAGTTGAGGAATGGAAGCAGGGCCAGACCAGCAACTGAAGCCAACCTACCACTCGATAAAGATGCTGCAACACTAGTTTTGTGAACCTATTACCTTCATATGGAATGGAGCATTCTTTAAACAGTCCCGTCAGGACTGATTCCATGTCAAAATAGAACACAGCATTCATCTTTGGAGAGAACGATATTTGAATACTGAAGGATTCTAGCACAAACATTTTACAATGAATGCTCAAAAGGGCAAAACCTTGTAAAAGAGAACATTCCTAACAATTGCTTTTTCACAAGCACACTGAGACCTCACAGAATGTGAAAGATAATGCCTGACAGACAGCATGTCTAAACCGGAGATGCAATAAGCTGAATCAACCATATAACAAAAATAAAGTCAGCTATCGAACCCTCACGTCTCTTAGCGTACTAATAAAACCCCACTTTATAAACCGCACTCTTTTCCCTCTCTCCTCTTTCAACAACAAAAACCCCCACGCCTCACACGCTTGGGATGTACGTTTTCGTCTTAAACATATAGCTGAATTCAAAATAAACGCAATGACTAGCGGCAGCGCTAACTCGCGGTATCATTATACAATTGAAGTTCAGGGACAAATTAAAAACCTGAAATATTACTCGTAATTTTGCTAGCCGAAACTGATTATAAAAACTGCCTGAGGCTAAAGCTGGTATGAGACATCGTGACATTCGCATTGCCCGAAATCCGAGGAATCGTCACCGCACCATTCTTGGAGGCTACTACTAACCAAGGCCCAAGGCCTTGAAATGTAGTGCTACTGACGTAATATATAGTTTGATGACATCAGCTCCGTGCGACTGAATTTCGACATCCTTAGAAATCGCGCGGGTCAGGGTGAATTATATCATTTATTTTTTAAGTTTCTGTACAAAAGAAACTTTTGAGAGTACCCGCAATATGATATCAGAATCTTTTCTATTCGGAAAAAATATTGTTTAGCCATATTTTGGGTCATTTCACTCGGAATTTTGAGTGGAACAATGCAAGCATTGCTAAATAATTTCGACATCTTTGACTTCAAAAAGAAATACTGTAGTTTTACGATGTTTTTTTGGCTTTAAAATATATAGAATTAAAAATTCTGCTGTCTTGGTTTGATAAAACGATCCCAATATTGGAGATTTGTTCAACAGTTTTTAAAGCAATAATACCTAAAGAGGGAATCTTCACGGATCATGAAAATTGCACCTCTATGTATTTCTCGGAATATCTCCAAAGGCAGCCAAAATATTAAGATTAATATCAGGATGCTTTTAGAAAAATAACGAAAGATTTAGGTAAAATTAGTTTTTATCTTTACAAACGCCGAATCTCTGCGTGATTTAAAGGTGGAGAATTTTGACATCCTGTTCACGCTCAGGGGACCTGCCTGGTCAGTTTACTCGCATTAGAAAAACGGTACTTGGCAACCGGTGTCGACAGGCTTGCCTGAATTTCACGCGAGATGTCTTTCTTAGCATTGTGAAAATTAATTTGCCGCAGTTGAGATTAGTGTTTTTGTACGTTTCTGGATTGCATGCAGGGTGTCAAAACTCATACGCAAGATACCTTTACTTAAGCTCATACGTACGTTTGAGAGCTGGTAAGGTTTAAGTAGCCATTGTTGGTATGTCTTATGGCTTAAGCAGGCTAATTCTGAACCTCAACCTGTTCATTCCTTATTTCAATGAGGGTAGTATAATTCAAGTTTGAGAAATTCAGGCACCTGGGTGAAGGTAAGTTATTATTTTCATGGTGGCCATTTGACTAGGTATTTTTATTGTGTGATTGCATGCTGCAATTTCTCCATGAATGCAAGTGAAAACAGAGGGAGTGAATCCCGCTGATGTAAGTATAATTTCAAAAATAGGTTTGTTTGAAAATATGTTGTTCAAATGGACAAGTTTTGGAATTTTCCCTGCCTTTTAGACATTTCAGCTTGTGGAAGGTTCTAAAGCAAGGCCTACCTCACCCGAGGTATTGTTTTGGTAGGTAGGTATTCCAGACTTTGCTTTACTTATATCTTAATACTGTAGGTTTGTGGCTTATTAATGTATTCCCTTGTACGTTTCTGTTGCTTTTATTTTGGAAAAATGCTGAACTCGGCAGGAGTTGGATTTGTGGGTTTCTCATGTCGTTTTAACTTCTGTTAATACAGTTAATTTTAATATTGGTCATCCCTTATTTGTTTTTGTATTTCATGTGCATATGATGTTTTAGTACATGTAGTTTTAGTACATGTACTTGTTTTCCGAGATGTTCTGACCATACATTTGCTTTTCCCCTTTGTTGTCAATTAATTTTGACCTCTTTTTCCCTGAATTTTGACATCCCACGCTCTGCAGAAAAGTAATTTCAGGACACTGTATGAGACCCTCCATAAAGTACATAAGGAAAAGCAGGGGCGGGGCGGGAAGTCAGCAACCGTTTTGTTAGACGTTATAACAGGGCGGAAGAAGAAATTATCATGAGGGGGGGCATTTCAGCTTCACAAGCTGAAATGCCTTTTAGACATTTCAGCTTGTGGAAGGTTCTAAAGCAAGGCCTACCTCACCCGAGGTATTGTTTTGGTAGGTAGGTATTCCAGACTTTGCTTTACTTATATCTTAATACTGTAGGTTTGTGGCTTATTAATGTATTCCCTTGTACGTTTCTGTTGCTTTTATTTTGGAAAAATGCTGAACTCGGCAGGAGTTGGATTTGTGGGTTTCTCATGTCGTTTTAACTTCTGTTAATACAGTTAATTTTAATATTGGTCATCCCTTATTTGTTTTTGTATTTCATGTGCATATGATGTTTTAGTACATGTAGTTTTAGTACATGTACTTGTTTTCCGAGATGTTCTGACCATACATTTGCTTTTCCCCTTTGTTGTCAATTAATTTTGACCTCTTTTTCCCTGAATTTTGACATCCCACGCTCTGCAGAAAAGTAATTTCAGGACACTGTATGAGACCCTCCATAAAGTACATAAGGAAAAGCAGGGGCGGGGCGGGAAGTCAGCAACCGTTTTGTTAGACGTTATAACAGGGCGGAAGAAGAAATTATCATGAGGGGGGGTGAAATTATAAGAATACATGTTACGTAATTTATGGATAGGCCCTTAGCTCTGACTTAGAATCAACACTGATGTGATTCAATGGAGTCACACACATTATTATCATTGGATATTGGAATTGTTTGTGTGACCTTTTTATGAGAGAAACCGTGAGAGACTCGTGTGAAAACGTGTCCTGACGTCCAAATAACCCTCACGTGCCTCCAGTCATGAGGCCATAGTTCCCTGATGTTAAGAGCTAAAGGTATGTTTGTGCAAAACACGCACAGTAAATGTTCTATAGCCCGTACCAATTTTCAAAACCTGAACGACGTTTCTGCAACATTCGGCAAGCATTAGGGAGTGATGCAACATCTCCGCCCCTGCGAAATTTCAGTGGGGTGTCATCGGCCTTTCAAGGAGTAATGTGATCATTTCAGGGAGGGCCCAAATTCACTTGGGCGAGAAATTACGCTCTCTCTGGAAATTTACAGGTTCAAGGATGACTTTTATGCAGTTTAAAGGACAAAACAACAACGTAATATGTCAGGGGACCAAAATATGTGTATAAATCACAGCAAAAAGCAGAATAGACGGGTATTTTGCTAGAGAAACTGCAAAGTAGCAACATCAGAAGCAAACAAAATGGAATCGGGCTTGAGCTTCAAGCGCCCAGGGTGAAGAGAGTTTACCGGTCGAAAATTCGGAATATTGAATGCGATAAAGCTGATGGACTAAGAAACGGGACACACAACTCCTCACATGGCTACCCCAAAATGGGAGTTATATGCGGATCCAGGGGGCAAAGTCGCGGCACCCCCTGAAAGGTCGATGGCGCCCCCTGAAATGTCGCTTCCCGCCCCCACCCCCACCCAGGATGCGAAAATCGGCGCCCACCGATAGGATATTGCGCCCAACTGATCGGTTTTGCCGGTCAAAAGTAGCGCCCCCTGGTCCAGATGGTGCCCACCCCCGGGGAAGGTGCCCCCCATCGGCAATCCTGGACCCGTCTGTGGGGAGGATACCCTACACTGTAAACCAAATTGACGAGGTCCTCATAGCGGATCCATGGTACAAAAAAGTGCGATGTTTCCCATCGTGAAATAACTTGTTTATACCCCTTGCGCTTACCAATGCCTCATACTTTTCTGAGATGCCTAAGCCCCGGTTATATTACGAGGTTTTGAAACAAAACGTGGTCCTGGTAGCGGATCCATGGTACCAAAAAAGTCCGATGTTTCCCGTTGCGAAATAACTTGTTTATACCCCTTGCACTTACCAATGCCTCGTACTTTTCTGAGATGCCCAAACCCCAGTTATGTTACGAGGATGTGAAAGAAAACATGGCCCCCGTTGCGGAACCGTGGTACTGAAAAGTCCAATGTTCCCCCAAGTGAAATGATTTGCTTTAGCTTCTTTCGCTTAGCAATACCTCGTAATGAAATTGGACACGCGAACTCCGGTATCATCATCATTTTATCAATGCCTCGTAATATTATTTGCTGTTTTTAATTCCTGCAGAATAACGATGCCATAAGTCCTACGAGTTTTCCGCACTATCGTGGTTTTAAAACGTTGCAGCTTGTTAGGTTGCGAGTGCCTCGTACGGCGATGACTCACAGATCTGCCTCTCCTGATGCTATGAAAATGGGCTAGGCCACTATGAGGACGTGCACTATACCCATATATTCATGTCCGATTCATAGGCGTAAGAGCCCTGCCTATTGTTAGTTCTTTCGCATAGTACTTGAGCTATACGCATATGATGTATTGGTTTAATATACACACACATCAAATGATGCAATCTGTAGAAAATATATAATGTAACACATGCTATATTTATACCGTCTTAAGATAAGCAACGTATGCATCTCGTTTTTTACTTCTCCAGCATCAGGATTTTTTTATTACAGAGCCCCATCAATTAAGCTGGAGGAGGAAAATGAGATACATCTGAAAAGCCATAAAATAACGTCAATATCATTGCTCTTATGAATTACATCCGTACAAACAGTACAAGTGACGCGTGTACATACATACAATATGCTGGTGTCAGGTTTAAGACCAACTTTAAAGCTCGTGTATTTTTTGGGCCACATTATTACCACACCTATAGGAAAGAGTGGGTAGTAACATTACATTTTGACCGTCTAAGGCCAATCAAACATTGAGCACAATATTTTCTCAAGTATAACTTACTCAGGGTTGAACACAGGCAAGCAGAAGTAAAATCGTTTTGGTGTTAATCAAAGCGGCGTACTACTTACCACACACGTATACACGTAACTTCCATTCCTTTCACTTCACTTGAGTTTCCTTCCCTACACTACACTTGCCTTTACTTAACGATGCAGTCTGGCTATAAACTTGGTAGCCTACATCGGCAGCGAGGGCTCCCCATTCACACCCAGCATATACTGTAGCACACTGGTCGCCATAGTATCCACTGCTGCCCCTTTTCTTTGCCGTCCATGCCATTCCTCAGATTTGGGAACGACAGCTGGAAGACTACGAAGCCCAGCGCCCACAGCAGCAGCTGCTCGAGGGGGCTACCGTCTTGGAAACACACGTACACTGTTCCGACGTGCAGCTCCCCTTCATGCTCGTACAGCTGCGAACTCCAGATCTGATGTCTGTGTTTGACACTATTTGAAACAATGTGTCCACCATTTGATTCTCTGAAACACACGTAGGTACATTTTGCTTAGCTCAATCGCCACATTTACTTTTAAGGCTGTATTACTGAATAATGCTGTAATTGATATCCTATTAAACTTTGTTTTTCTCTGTTGGCACCGTTGCAAACGTTTTGCTAGTATACCTGCTCTCATTGCTGAGAAAAAATAGCAAATCGTGAACGCATGCATCACGTTCTATCCTCTTAAGTGAATGGGAAAATTTGAACATCTCTATAGCATGCCGAATAATGGCGATGATCGCTTATGGCCCGGCCCCCCAGCTACGCTGCCCATTCCACTACCGCGCCCCCCTCTGGGGCGGGAAGATCGATATATTTCAGTATGGCTGCTCTTTAGAGGAGAGGCAAACAAAACGTACTGTGAATCTAAGAAAACATTAGGACTGGAGAATAAACGAAAACAGAAATAGCGGAAGAAGTGAACAACGCTGAAGTCTGAGAAAAACGCTGGCACCTGCAAAGAGCATAAGAAGCAGAAATTATGAATCGAAGACAAAATGAATACTAAGCCAAATAGCACTGTGCGATTGTGATTTCTTTTTTACCGATAATCTTTGTCCTCATCCGTACTCTACCTACCTCTAGGTTGCGAGCGCATGCACCCGTGACTGCAGCGCCCCTCCGGGTAAAATCCCGTCCTAATTATCCTCACCTTACCTCATCCTTACCGTCTTCTTCCATAGTTTTAATCACTTCATACTCATCACGAAAACACTTTAAACACACTTCGTCACACGGCGATTGTGGGAGGCAGGAACTTAATCCGCGTTTAGCCAGGGCTCACTTGTCACGACAAAACCAGTGGGCATAACAAAGGAATTTTCGACTTCAATATGCCTTAACCTGCACATTGTAACAGATATCACATGCTCTGCTGATTTCTCTGATGTTAAGTACTTGCATGAGTTGGCTGATTTGTCCTTAAATATATCCAAAACAGTCGTGTTTTGGCTACTTCCATGACACTTTGAGGATGTTTTTCCTTTTTTCGGTTTTAATCGCTTTTTCCTTTTCCGTCAATGATTTATTTGCATTTTTATTGAACCAAAGATGCCCAAAAAATGATATAAACAAAGATATAGCAAGTTCTTTAGGTTACGTTAAAAAGTGCCCTTTTTCCCCGGGGGTGCCCCTCAAAGTTGGTGTGCCCCCCATACCAAAGCTCTGGCTAAGCCCCTGGGTGTTGAAACCATTAGCACAATTCGAATGCTCAAAATAACAGTTCACAACATTGTTGTACGCTGTGAAAACTCATATCGAAGGTTATCATCATGGCACTTACTTTTTTCCATCTCAAATCACAACTTGGGTTACCCAAAATGCACACTCTCATTTTGAAGTCAAAGCTAAAACACCCAGTTTGCTGTATTTGCATGGGCGCTGGGTTCCAGTATATCTGTGTACGTATATCTGTGGGGGCTGCAACAGGTCAGGTGTTTAAAAAGAAGTTATGCCTAAGAAGTACCAAGCCTGTCGTATAATCAAATGAGTTTGTCCGCTACATAAATGAAGTGAGGAAAAAACTACTAAGGTGAATAAATGACATAGGATGCGATGCTATTTAAAAAAGCTGATATTGTTGCCACATCGACTGACGGCGACTCACCAATAACGGACTCGAGTGAAACGTCTGCTGGGAAATGAGCCCTCCTCTCAATCTCAAAGTCCCGGCAGTCAGTGACAGTGAGGTTAACAGTGAGGTGTTACAGTGAGCGTAACAGTGAGGTGTTCTCCACATCGCGGGCACTCCGCTGGCTCCTCTCCTCTCAGCAGAAACGAGTGAGTGGAGTGGGTGTGTCCCACCCGCAATCTGGCTAAAACAACCTCGTCCATTTTACAACAGGCGTGGACCGATGGCCATGCACCAATCCTGGGCTTCAAAAGGCGTAATTTGGAGCCCTTGGGATCATTGACCTATTTATGTTGCCAAGAGTCGAATGCATACCGCCGGGTGGCAGGGAAACAGTCAGAGCAAGGCACTTTTATTCCTGTGGGTACCATGCCCCGAGAGGCTTTCTTCACCGGAGTGTCACTCTGCTCATTACCAGGCACTCTTACGTGGCTGTGCAGCTTACTCCGAATAAGTTCTAGAATATATGACGATGAGGGATGACAATCGAATGACGTTAGTGCTTGCAAAGACGACAATTCTGATGATGTCTGAACTTACATAATCAACTTTTGGAACATTAACACCAGCCCCGGTGGCCCTCAGAGTCAGTGATGGTGGAACGTTTAAATATAGGGGGGGCACCTTGGGCTTTTCAACCCATCTCATTCAAGTCAACGCCATAGGGCTAGTGATAAAATTTCTGGTTTAAGGGGGCCACCGTGCCCCGGTGCCCTCTTCCTCCCACTCAGTTCCATCGCCAGTGCTCCAAGTCACCTTTGCCCTGGTGGGGATCGGGAGGCGTTCAAACACCCCCCCCAACTCGGCTCCTATGCGGGATAGCGAAAAAACGCAAACGCTGTCGGATGGCTCATACAAATTCATGAGGAAACTACATTGGTCACTTTTTGGCTCAGGCTAATATTGAGCTCATTACAGGTCAAAGAATGTGCAATGTTAGAAAATATTTTCCTGGCTGTAACTCTGAAAGAGTGGAGTTAGAACGCCTGTTTAGGCACCATTAGCTTCCTCTCATTACGGTGAATCGCATGATGTTTTATATGACTGTACTAGGTCAAAATAAAAATGACCAGACGTTAAGTCGGGTTAAGGTCACTATGCAACCTAGCATAGTCAATATGCATATTAATCAGCTCGGAATAACAATACAAACGTAATAGAATCAAAATAAAAGCTTTATCATCATTTCCTGCGAAGTCGTTGACCCAAGCATGAATCCGGCGTAAGTAGCCCCAGATGATCTCAGAAAGGTCACAGGTAGAAAATCGCAACATGAAGCTGGAAAGGAGCCCAATATAATACGATTTGGAGAATATGAAGGTCTTCGCAGCTGTATCCACACAAATACAGCCCAATTTTTGTTTTCCCCGTTCATTTCCAATGGAGAGGTCATCATCTATACCGGACCCTAGGTCATCGATATGAAAGAAAATGCCGGAATATTTTTGTAGTACTCGCTGGACCCATTATCTGGTATAAGTTTCAATCCGATAGATTCACCCATTTCTTACTTATGCCACTTTAAACATTTTTGGAGGTGAGGGCACTTGGCATGTACTGGTAACCTGACCTGAGATGACCCAACCTCAAAATGTTGGTGAAAGTTGTGGAATGGATCATGGATCAGGCGCGGGAGGTACGGCGGCGCGAAGCGCCGCCGTACCTGAGTTGGTTTCCCACAATGTTATTGTAGCTTCAAAACCTGCTTTTAGTATTCCCAAATGACCTCTCAAAGGTCACACGTCAAACATGCAAAATTAACCCTGCGTGTGCCCTAAGAAAAAATGGTCCCAAGAACAAGAAGTGTTCTAAGCCGTATCGACCGAAATTGAGAGAATTTTCAACCAATTTGCGTTTTTCCCATGCATTTACAACGGGGAGATCATGACTTGTAGGTACCTCGCACATGACACCATGCCCCTTGCAACGAAATAAAAAATACCGGAATACGCTTTTTGGCCCCGCTGGGCCCATTATGTGACAAGTTTCAGATCGATAGATTAATCCTGTCCAGGCTAATGCAATCCGAAACATTTTAGGGGAGTTCACTTGACCTGGCCTAATGACCTTAGCCGAGATGAGACAAGCTTAAATATTCAGAATAGCTGCGGAATTTATCAGAGAAAGGCTACGGCAAGTATGGCAGCGTTCACACCACCATTTTTTTGTGCCGCTGGAAAATCCGAGGGGAGCTCTCAATGTTCAATTAAATCTTCTGGCCTATAGTCATGAATAATTAGCCGCCCAGTTTTCAACCCCGCCAGAGTGCTGCATTCATACCGTTTTTTGGCCGGCCTTCGTCTGCTGTCAGGAACGGCAAAACGCCTGGGTTTAAGTGGGCCAGCATAGACTTTTCAATACATTTATTTCCATACAAAGCAAGGCGCCATATGACCGAGCTGTCAGCGCGCCCAAAAACCTCAGCAATGATGATGATGATATGCATCTTTCTGGGTATGATTATTCCTGGCAATAAAATAAAATTCACGTCTGACCTCCAAATTTTCGTGAGCCCTATCTGGTGGCCTATCAGACCTTGGATCACAAAATTGTGCCAGACACAATGGGCCCATGTGCAAGCTTGCATACGAGGTTTGAGGGGATTTGAAGGGGTAATTGTGAACTTTTCTGCAAAAAAAAAACGATCGATCCGTCCTGGAATTGCCCACCTTCGCTTTGACGGGGAGCGGGTACCCGCCCCCCAAGATCTTGAGAACCACGCTAGGTAACGAAAAACGGTAAACAGCGTTAGGTAGCCTGTCCAATTCTCTATAGAAAATGTTAGTACCATTTTTTCAGGTCACATTTAAGGTCAAGGCATGCCATCCTAGTGATAACATGTAAATTAGGGTTTTCAGTCATTGCATCTCAACTATTAACGTTATAGCAAAGCCATATAGACTATTGGAATCCTCGCAACAAACCGAATCGAACGATACGACCCTGCCTGCTCAAATCAGATCAAATATAGGATTACACCTGAGTGGCCACCCCCGTTGCCCAGCTGGTAAAGGCGCCACGCTTGGGTGTGGACGGACTCTGGATCAAGGCTGACCTGTGGCAGCCTTTTCCGTGGCCGCCGCCTACCCAGGAGATAGCGGTACACTGGGGAGTGCGCGCCGCAGCAGTGGGATCAACGCCGTGCCAGCCGGTGTCCCTGTTTGCGGTTGCACGGGCCTAATCGGCCTTTAACACGCGCATTGACGGGGGGCGGGTACCCCCTCGGGTTTTTCGGAGAAAGCAGCAAAACGGCGGCGCTACGCGCCGCCGTACTTGGCATACCTTTTCCTTCATCATTTTTACAAATTGTGTGAAAATTTTAAGGTTTATTCATCTCAGGTCAGGTCACCAGTACAGGTCAAGTGACCTGACTTCAAAAAAAGTTCAAGATGGCATAAGTCGGAGCAGGGTGAACTTATCCGATTGAAACTCATCACATAATGGGTCCAACGAGTTCCCTATAATATGTTCCGGTGTTTTTGATATCGATGACTTAAGGTCAGGTACGAGGCATGACCTGTCCATTGGAAATACATGGGAAAAATGTTTTTTACTGAATAACTCAGTAACGGATAGTAATAGAGCGTTTATTTTAGCTGCATTAGACTCGCCTTGTCTTTACGGCTCTAATGTTATGCATTTTATGTAATTTGACCTTGACCTGAACTCAGGTCAGATCAAATATTTAATTAGACCTAGCAAGGTCAAATTATATGTCATTCGATTTGGCTTGCTGCGAGGATTCATATAGTCCAAGTAGTTTTGCTCTATCTTTACTTGTTCAGATGTGATGACCGAAAACCTTAATTTACATGTTATCCCTTTGATGACATGTTTTGACCTGTCATGACCTTAAATGTGACCTGACAAAAAATGGTACAATATTTTCGATGGAGAAGTAGATGGGCTACCCAACGCCGTTTACCGTTTTTCGCTACTTACCGTGGTACTTACCGTGGTAGATCTTAGGGGGCGGGTACTCGTGCCCCCTCGTCAAAGCGAAGGTGGCTCAGACCCCCGTCAATGCGCGTGTTACAGTGATCCACCGATCCGGTCTCTCGCCCGCGGCACTCATGTTCGCTCGCGGACCACAGGTGAGAGGTGCCGAGCGCTGCGGCTTGGAGGGACTGGAGCAGCCTATGCCCCCGAATGCGGTGCCGCTGTCCCGTAAGGGTGCCGGCAAATGGAAGCTTCCCCTCTGTAAAAAGTGTGAGTGCGTTGTATGAATGATACTAGAAACTAACATAAAATGTTCCCGGGAAAGGGAACGCAAAAATATTAACAAAAAAAGATTACACCCGACCGGAGGTCAGGTCAAGCTCAAATTAGATCAATATGCATATCATGAGAGCTATAAGGATGAGGAAGGCCTCACGCCGTTAAATTAAATGTCCTAGCACCATCCATTACTAAATTATTCAGTTTAAACAATTTTTATGTGTATTTCCAGCGAACAGGTCATGGCTCCTATCTGGTATAAGGTCATCGATGTATAAATATAGCAGAATATGTTTTGTAGAACCTGGTGGGCCAATTATATGAATTTCAACACGATTCATCCTGTTCTGACTTATGCTATCGTAAACTTTTTTTAGATTAGGTTACTTGACCTGCACTGGTGACCTGACCTGGAATGAACCAACTTTAAAGGGAATGTGGCACCTTGGTTGAATCCTGGAATTTAGTGTAATTAGGCGTACTTTTAGTCAAGAATATTGAAACCACTCATGATTTCTCTGAAAAATGTACAATAAGCTCAATGTTTGGTTTTTAAAAATACTCCTCTAGAAAAAGAAATAAATATCAGACTGTGGATGATGTCACGATCTGGCATTCACTACCATACTTGAAACGCTTCAAGGGCTGATGGTCATCGCGATTGGCTGATGCTCATCGTGACGTCAGCATATGTCG
Source organism: Lepas anatifera (assembly GCA_034440635.1). Classification (NCBI taxonomy): domain Eukaryota; kingdom Metazoa; phylum Arthropoda; class Thecostraca; family Lepadidae; genus Lepas; species Lepas anatifera. Next base: position 389,427 of record JAOTON010001085.1, on the reverse strand, counting down.
TCACACCAGTAGCTCACAACAATGGCCGCCGGCGACGGGGGCTGAGGGGGCTGGTGTCAGGTAGGTTTTAGCTTTTTTCTACGGAAATATCGAGTTCCAAGACAAATAAAATATGGAGTACCGGGTTTTCCGACCTGCTTTACAACTTGGCTATCTCAGTTAAAATCACGTTGTGAAGGTGCCACATTCCCTTTAAAATGTTGTCAAAAGTTGTAAAAATGATCAGAGAAGGGGAATGCCAAGTACGGTGGCGCCACGCGCCGCTGTTTTTCTTCTGGCAAAAAAAATAGAGGAGGCGGGTACCCTCCCGTCAAAGAACGTCCTAGGTTAGAAGTGTCACGACTATAAAATTCTTTCTAAAATGCGTTTTTATGAATCATTCGTGGTCTGACTACACTATGACTCAGATTTAAACATTTTATATCCAGGAATCGAGAATACCAGCCAGTAAATACCTTGTCAACTCATAATCATGCTCCTTGCCTCAGCACTCCCAAAAAATCAAAATGCATATCACGTGAGCTGCAAGCATAAGGCACACCTAATGCCATTAGAGTAAATGCTTTACTACCATCCATTACTAAGTTGTTCGGTTTTACTATTCTCCCCATGTATTTGCGATGGAGAAGTCATGGCTTGTACCTCAGGCATCCGACTAGAACGGCTTCAAAACAGAGCGGCGAGGTTGATAACTGGGGCCAGAAGAAGAGCACCAACGGCAAAGCTACACCCGGAACTAGGCTGGACCTCTTTTGCAACACGAATTGAACACGAGTTAACACGCGCCCCGCTGGGGCGCGTGTTAACTCCGAAGATAAGGGGGTTGGCGCAAATCTGCAAAGTGCATTAGAAAGCTCGCGTAAATTTAGAAATTTTTAACATGTATGTTTAAGCGCCCAGGTTCATGGTTTGACCTCCAGAGGTCACGTTAGGTCACGATAGGCTATTTTTGCTACAATATGAAATGCTTAAGAAATATGGGCATAGCTCTCATGCCATTAGAGCCATTGAGATCTGGTAAAATCGTTTGATGGGTCAAAGGGCAATTATCGCAAACAATCGATAGGGCTCTCCTCATCCCTTCAACACAGTACTGACATCCATACCCGACAAACACGTCAATCTCAACAGCTACACTTGCGGAGAATACGGACAGAGGCTGGCCGGCGGCAGTTCATATACAGGGCCCCCATGTTGTATAATACTCTGCCGCCGAATCTCACAGAACTGCGGATAGCTGGCGTAAAAAAATACTCGCTCGATGGTTAAATGGTTAGTTCTGCGGATGCGAACTGCAAGGTGTGTAGTATTGATTTTTTGCGCCGATTATTAAACCATGGTGTATTTTATTATTTAATAGTTTCTATCACTCTTTTCTTTTGTACATGGATTGTGTTATGAAAATAATTGATGCCAGGCGAGGAATAGCCACATGTCTATTGCGGAGTGTCCTGAAGAGGTAAAATAAATAAATAAATAAATCACCCATGGGACCCGTGAAAGGGTTTCCAAGAACGCTTTTCTGAGCAATATGTTATATAAACATTTGTAGACCCTGGAGGGGCCATGAAGAGCAGAAAGTTTCAAAACGAGCAGCTTAGAAATGTAGGTATGGTAGAGCTCAAAATTTGAAGTGAGGTGATTTCGGTTGAACTCGCCTCGTGACCTTACCTAAAGTCACCTGGAGTAAAAATTCAGTGATGATGGGAAAATATACGGTAAGAGAAAGACACCTCAACCGCTGTGCTGGGCCCGTGGTTTTTCTGTTATTCCGAAAAATAAGCCTTAGGGGGGCCATTGATGCTCCCGGTGGGGCAAGGTTTGAAATATGTCCTGTAATACACCTTTGCTTACCCCCTCCCCCCAACGTTCTGGATGTACCTTCACCTAGGGCCGTAGGCAGTGGCGCATACAAGGGAGACGAGGGGACTCAAGGCTCCCTTAAATGTTAGAGTGCCTATAGTAAATGCATAGCCGAATGCTGTTCTGAGGCAGTAGCGGGGTAGGCTCTACACCGTGACAATGTGCATAATGCAAGTTGACAAATGCTGCAAGTTTGTGTTATTTCAGCTATCCACTTCGTAGGTTAATGGCTAATACACTAGATATTTAGAACATTACCGACCGGTGGTGGCCTACCATGGCCAGATTCATAGGCGCCAGAATTCCCAGGATATTTGGGGAGGAAGGATATGTGCAGTTAAGGATATTTTTCTCCATTCAACGCAAAAGAGTCAACGGTGAATAACGTTCAATATTGACGGTTCAAGTAGACGGTGGCGCCGCTGCGGCGACGGGATGAACTACAACGCTCTGTAGGAAAGAATAGAGACAGTTCTGGCGCACACTTCCACATACTGTATTGCTGCGTATTTTGCCCCTCAATTTCGGAAGAAGTGGTGTTGTAAATGAGTGCAGGGTGTGTAAATTATGTGTTGTGGAGTTGTGTGCAGTTTCTGAATCGAATGCAGTGTACCTGGAGTTCTGTTTCTACATACTTGTGCTGAAAAGTAACCGTCCGCTTCCTCTGCTTACTCCGATTGTGACTAGCCAGGAATGAGTCCACATAACATGATCCCTGGCTTAGGTTTTGCTTTCTTTACTCGTATTCAGCTGGGAGTGTCATAGGTGTCGCTTTTGTTCAGATAATAACGCTCTTTAAATCAAAACAGGGGCAAACGTTTACAGTTTTTGTTAACACCAAGCCACTTATGAGCTAGTGCCGTCATTATTTGTTGAGAAGTGTCCCTTCTGCCTGTGGTGCCTCAGGTGTGGGTAATTAAGATCGCTTCGGCTAGAATGTGCACAAATACACAATTTTCCGGTGAAAAAATTGCAGTGCAGGGGTGTGTCCCGAACACTAGATTCTCGGTGGCTCCGGGCTCTTGATTTTGCGGGGGACGCAACACTTATCTGGTGGGACAATGAGGGGCCACGTGTGCTATATCAGTCCATACATGTATTTCACAGCAACAAAAAAAATGCTATATTGTGGCATATGTGTTAGGAGACATGGGAAAGTGATCTGATTCTGATGTATGTTATGCAATCTGATGTGTATGGGGGAGAGGGAGGAATAGGGGAGCTGGGGCCACTGATGAGGTGCCCATAGGAGGATGGATGTGGTTATCTTTATGTGCATTGAGATGCTCATTGTACTGGTGTTTTGTTAATAAATAAATAAATGTTGAAAAAAATATGTTCTGAAAAAAGTGCAAGAAATCCTGCAGCCATGGAGCTCAAGTACAGCCTACGAGATCTTCATGATCACACGAAACAATTTCCATTTGTCCATTTTTAACCCACCCAGCCCATCCCCTGGGTCGGGAAGATAACTTGAGCATTGCCTGTGGTTCTATCATCATCGCCATCAATTTTTATGTCATTTTTACATGAAGATGGGATAGAAGTAAAGGTAGAGAACAGCAAAAGAAGACATGGGTAAGGCAAAGCAATAAAGAGCAACAGAATAGAAGTCACTCCATAGGCATATAGTATAGAGCAAAAAGAAGTAGGCGAGTCATGTTATCAGATTATAGCATATGGTCAACATAGGTAGAAGGAGCAAAAACGGAACAAAGTGACACAACACAGTGAGAATGACAGGAAATAACAAAACAAGATGGGCCCAACAGAACAAACTGAGCAGAAATATAATGCCAAAACAATTAAACAGCAAATAAAATTAAGAACAAGCAAACAGTTAACAGCAAGGTGTTCATAATGAAAATAATGATTTGCAGCCAATCCTACCAATTTATTGCTACATACATAGATGTTAATGTATTCCTCCAAGATCCAATCAAGGTAAAAATAATTTTGAACATACAATTTTTGAAAATGTTTATTTCTTTGTATACAATGATTTGTAAATAGGTGCAAGCATCACATTAGTATCACTGTGTGGATAGTCCTATTCAACATCAAATTGGCATATTTCCTGTTTTGCATTCCCAAAACCATCATGTGGTATCATTCGCATTGGGTTGGGGTTTTATTATGACCATTATTACAGGTATGTTGTAGGCTAAGATATCTTTGAAAATATAAAAAATTGGCATGCACAACCAGGTCAAGAGGTTTAAGTTGGCCCAAATTCTCAAACATGGTCTACATGCTGAACCTAACCAGCTGCCCTTAACATGTTAGTATGGACAAAGTTAGGTGTTCTTTTCTTTCTTTCGTTTTTGGTTTGATTCAATTAGTGTCATAATTTGGCCTCTCTTAACATGTCTTTTTCTGTTTGTTTCTTTATATTTGTTTTTGCTTTTGGCCAGCCAAATTCTGGGTGTCATTAGGAGATCTTTCGTTCACATAGATCAGCAGGTGCTCCCACTTTTGTACAAGGCCCTAGTGCGTCCACACTTGGAGTATGCTAACATGGTGTGGGGTCCGTTCAATAAGGCCGACCAGCTCCTGGTGGAGAGTGCAGCGCTGCACAACAAAAATTGGTGCCCTCTCTACAGAACCTTGGCTACGAGCAGAGACTCAGTGCCCTGAAGCTTCCATCCCTCTGGTATAGACGCAAGAAAGGTAACATGTTGTTTGTGTACAAACATATGAACGGCCTGCTGGGGGTGACAAGAGAGGAGTTCTTCCTGGACACTCCTGAAGTCTCCACTGAGGGCACCATTTCAAAGTGGGGAAGCCTCAAGCAGACTCAAGAGTAAGGAGGAACCACTTCAGAGCATGCACAATCTCGGACTGGAACAGCCTCCCGGCATGGGTGGTGGAGTCACCGTCGACAAACTCCTTCAAGAACAGTATCGATAAGTTCTGGGGAGAGCTTATGAACTGTACATATTCCCAACTAACTGTACATATTCAGAAACTGTACATATTCCCCAACTTAGCCTTCTGTAATGAAACACATCCTGAGCTCGATGAGAAGGGGCAAGACAGGCACCTGGCGTACCTTATAAAGTCCCAACCATCTAAGGTAAGGCTTTGGATTGTGGTTGTGTTGTTTTTAGTTTTGGTTTGATTCCATTATCGGGTGTCCATTAGTTACTGATTGGTTGCTGATCAGGCTTGTTTTGCATGGCCCCATCTGTTTTTTTTTCTCGTTCCATGATTGCTGTTTATTTGCTGGCGGTTGATGTTCTGCTCCTTCTACCTAGGTTGTCATCATTTGCTCTAAGCTGATAACTGGTCGCCTACTTCCTTTCATTCTACACTGTGTGCCTGTGAAGTTCTATTCTGTAGCTCCTTATTGCTTTGCCTTGCTGATCTCTTCTTTTGCTGTTCCCTTCCTATGCTTGTTTTTGCTGTCTATGTGAAAAATGAAATAGAAAGTTGATGATGATTTCATAGGCATATGGTACAGTACAGAACAAAAGGAAGTAGGCGAGCATGTTATCAGATTGGGGCAAATAATAACGTAGGTAGAAGGAAAAATATGAACGCCAGAAAATAACCGGCGACCATGGAGCAAAAACCGGACTAAAAACAAATGGAACAAAAACCAAGTGAGTGTGAAACTTTATAAGAAAAATACAAACTGAAACTTCCTGCCTCTTTCTTCCACCCGCACCACCAAATCAAGCAATACATAAACCGTTTACTGCATTCCAAGTCGCTTGTCTCAAATGCGCCGTTACTCGCCATATTTCTGTCCTACAGAGGTGACATACACTAGTGACATCTATCGGACGGTTGAAACGCCAATTAGAGGCACTGCCCCCTCTCCTGGTCCTAGTGGTGATATTTACATATTTGGAATTGCCGCAATGACTGCATTTTTGGAAGTGGTGTCTGAAAAATGTTTCCGGTATGAATTTTTAAGTGTTTATTCTCGAAAAAAGCATAATCCCTAGAAGCCAAGGTCGAAGGGGAGGGGATTCAAACCCGCCCCCTACCCCCCACTTCGACACTATCCAGAATCCGTCCCCCAATATTTCCCAGGCCACAAGTCAGTGTCACGTTAACTAGATCATGGTCTAATGCTTTACTGCTTGGAAGCAAAAAATTCCCATCGATTACTAATAGCGTAATACAAAATTGCAAATTAATTTAAAATCAAATCGCTGATGCGTACTGCCAAATTAGCAATGGCGTAATAGCGATAGCGGGCCACCTATTTTTTAACACCAACAGCATTGACATACAATCTACAAAACTACAATCGTGAGTCCCGATTGTAGTTTCGTGCCTTTCCGTCCATTCAAAACGTAGCAATGCAGATCTTGCTCCCATGCATTGAATATATTATTCAGCAATGTCACATTAGCGCCATCCGGACCAGGGGGGCGCCACTTTTGGCCGTAAAAACCTATCAGGCTGGTGCAAAATCCTATCGGCGGGCACCGATTTTTGCACCCTGGGGGAGCGACATTTCAGGCGGGCGCCATCAACCTTGAGGGGGCGCCGTGACCATTACAGAGGACGCCCAGGGTCGATCGTGGGAGGGGTGGGCACCTGCCCCCTTTGCCCCGACCCCCTTGGATCCGCGTATGATGTGGATAGATATGTGGGTGAAGTGTTTGGGCAGTGTGTATTTGGGTGCCTCGTTTTGCTAGAAAGGTTAGGTAGACATGTGGGGAATTCTTAATTCACTTACTTAGTATACCTATCACCTTTATCTGACCAAGTTTTCAGAAGTTTCGACTGATAAACTCTACATCCCGGGCGCTTGAAGTTTGAGCCCAAGCTTGGTGTTACTGATATTGCAGCTATGTAGTTTCCGGTGCCGAAAGTCAGTGCATTTGTGCTTTTTGCTGGGCTTTACGCACGTGTTTTGGTCCCCTGGCACGTTGCGGTGGCTTCTCTCTCCTTTGGATTATAGGGTAAGGGCGGGTAGGAGTGCGCAGGAGATAAGAGTACGCAACAGCTGTTCTAGATACTTAGCCACCACTGAGATGGTGGATATCCAATAGGTATAAAAATGCAAGGTTAGTGCCTTGGCTGCTCAAAAATATTCAACGTGCTTCTGCTCTTTGTGCGGTAGTAAAGATAAAATAATTTTCTTGGCACCCTTGATGCAATATTCCTTAAGGAGGTAAACTTCTAGACCATGCTTCTATTATCAAAACTATTGTATTAGGGTCTGTCATCAGTCGGAAAGCTGAGCTCGGATTGTGCTGCAGTACTGGAGCCCACGCTAAAACGCCTGCCAACATGTTTATGAAAACTTTCTTCCCAAGGTTTATGAGCTTGGTTAGCACCATAATGCGAAAATGTTCTCCTAAATGTATCGGAAAAATTTGCAAGTCTTATCAGGGACAATACAGGGCACTGCGCTGCCTCTTTCCATCAAATTTAGTACAAGGGAGATTCCAGGACAGACCGACCAAGGCTTGACACCACCATGTCAAGAACAAATCTGAAACTTTGATTCCGGGGTAATTTTGGGCCAGGAACACACCTGTGAGAATCTTAGCCCCCTCCGACCAACGGTGACCGAGTTATAGCCCGAGGCATTTTTGGGAGGTCACTTTGTAGATTCATCTTTGATGCTTCATAACTAAAAAACGCATTGCCTGATTAAAAAGTTTGGTATATCATTGAACTCGTCTTGAACCATGCATTATTTTGAAAAACAAAATTATTAAAATCTTAAAAATGTTGACTTTGAATTCGTTTAACCTTTTCTTTTGTGAACTAGTTTGACCTGTTGGCAGTTGCAATTGATTTTTTAGACACCTCAAAAATTTTGCTTCATGAATCAAATTGTGATAAAACAAAACTAAAATGTGTGTTGTTGCTATAAATTCCAGTTTTTTTGCACCTAAGATAGGTATGCAGCCGGTTTTTTTGTCATTGCCTACCATACAACTTTATGTTTAACACTGCAAACAAAGCGATCGCTTTTGGGATCGGTTGCTTGCAATGATATTGCATTGTCTTTACGAAATTTGCATCATGCAAGTGTCAGAGTTTATGAGTCAGAGTCAGAGTTAACTCGCGCCCACACGAGGGGTGAGCAGCCGGCCTCCTCAGGTTTCCACAGGTAGTAAAAAACACCATCGCGCAGCGCCACCGTACTTCATTTACCTCTAACCCGACATTTTTGCAGCTTCTGGACAAATTTTAGGTCTGGGTCATATCAGGTCAGACCACAAAACCAGGGCAAGAGACCTAACCTCGAAAAATTTTGGAGGTGCATCAGTAAGATAAAATTTAACCTATCGCATTTTGATTCACATCATATAGCAAGGTCACCGAGCAAGATGATTGTTCATAGCAGAATTTCCATATCGCTAACCTGGGACAAGGCCAGGGTCACAATCTTTCCATGACAAATGCATGGGACAATTGGTAAATTTTGATAGCTTGCGAGAGTTCAGATTTGTCGAGAATTGTGATGGAGGTTTTACTTTAACGTTGCCGTGTATGACTTGCTACATCAGTTCTTGGTTCAGTACGTGATCGGAGGCTTGGAAACTGAATTTAAGCCCTTCAAAATGTCACTCAACTCGACTCACATTAAAAAAGAACTTTATACCAGCCACATATCAAATTCGGGGCACCTCTTTGGAACATATGGAAAAAGTTCGCGATCTCGGTATTTGGCTAGACTCGAAATTGAATTTTGCGGACATATATAGATATTTTTCTCCACTCACATGATACCCTTACTGGTTTTTGTACTTCACGAAATTTAATCCACACGCATTTTTCACGTACAAAGGTTTTACATTGCGTATTGAACATTGTATGAATTTTATTTTTACGCCCTCTTTCGATTGTGAACAATTGACGCTACGCACTTTTTAGCGTAGGAACTTTTTCGTACGTACTTTTCCCTTTGCAATCAATTAAACTGACCTACTTTTTCACTTCTCTGCTTACCCATGTTGCCTTTTCCCAACGTACGTTGGCAAGACGCTCTTAAGACATATGTACTTCTGCGTTTAACCATAGAGTCTTTATTACGTTCTTTTGTCCGCAACCTGGCAGAGGTAATGGAACTCCAACGTTGCCGTCCCCGCTTCCAGCGCCTATTACAATCCAATGGACCATCAGTTCCCATCCAAGATCAAGCGGTGTCCAGCTAACGTTAAAGTCACAGCTCCATGGTACAAGTGATGGTTGAAACCACATGGCACAGTGATGCAGGAGGCCTGAAAAAACGGAACGAAATTCATAGCTCAATAAATAATAATGATAGAACAATGATTTTGGGTTCAATTTGAAGCTCTCCTTCAGGCGGCTCAAGCAAGCACACCAAATTTTGTTTTTACTCTTAACCCTCATTTTGCCAGGAGCTCGATCTAACCCCCTCTTAGTTTTTTCGCGATGGGAGAAAAACTACTCGGTTTAATCGTTTTTAAGATATTTCTTAAACGAACTGACACTAATATCTACCAATCACTGGGGAACCGGCTGTATACATGACAGTCAGTTTAAACAAGGGGTTAAGGCCAAAGATTAACGGAAAATCGGTTAAAATAACATTATGCAAAGGGAAGAATGTGAGCCAAAGTTCAAATCTGAATTTCTTTATTCAGGGCCTGATCTAGCTATGCCCTAATTAGTATTGAACTGACCCTAATACCTACTGAATTGACACTAATACCTGCTTTCGTTGTCTCCGTTTACCCTCCTGCTTCTCAACTTTATTGCCTCCTTCAATTAGGGGCCGTCCATCACTAACGTTGCGCATATTTTGTGGTATTTTTTACCCCCTTCCCTCATTTAAATGTGTCACTTGATGGGAGAAAGGAAATAATACACGGCAATTGGTGGATGCCGCGCGCGTCATTGCCACCACCACCCGCCGACTACCGGTAGAACATGAGCTCACTAAAACTGTCATAACTTTTTTCGGACGTCGGTTGCCGACCTACGGATTCCACCAATGTAAAGAAGACACTTGCCACAATACATGGTATGATTTTCTAGCTGATCCTGACTGTGCCTTTTTCGCCAGTCTAAGGAAATATGATGTATGTTATAAATTTTAGTTCCGAAACATATGTTTCTTAAAGTAAACTCACTGCATTTTTGGAGTAGCTAGAACTGTATTTTTGTAACCAGAAGGTCGCAAACATCCCAAGCTTTACGGTAGTATACTTTTCTATAGATGGCGAGGTGTGAGCACCTGTTATTAACGTTTTAGATCATGCTATTATTTCTGGCCAGAAAGAATAAGTTTCAAGTTTCAGCTCCTGTGAAACCAATGTGGTAGGCTAGAGGAAGAAAATAATTATGGGTTTCCGGGTTCCAAACAATCCTCAAACGCATCGCATACATTTGATACCAATTCTAGAATGTCGTTTTTGGCATTTTCGTCCCGTTTTTTAGGCCCGCTGCATCACTATGCATGGGTAAGCACAGGCGTGAAGAAAGCATGCCTCACGCTGTCTCCTTCATCTGGGGGATTCCAGATTCAGATGACAGAGAAAATGGATGTGCCCATGGAGGCGTCCTTCAGGTAAAGGATTCATTACAATGTCAGATGTCGGCTGCCACGCAGCAGTTCATTGACCAACAACCAGATGGTGCTTTAAAATGTATTGAGCGGGTTTTTAGAAACCTACGGCGTGTCCAATGCTGGAAAATAAAAACACGAATGAAGTAAAATTACTGAGCGCAAAGCATCCCTAGAAAAATTAATTTGTCGAAGTACAAAGAATCAGATACCGTATGTGAAAACTCGTCGTATAATTTTCCATAGTCCAGAAGTGTGGGGTAACGGACGTGGCCGATTATTAAATTTTGCACAGTGGCGATACAGTAACCAATGAGGTCCATCCAAGGTGCTATTATTGCTAGTTGAAAATTTTACGCGATATCCCGCCGAGTTGACGTGAAATACCGTCGGCCAAGGCAATTTTTGTATGGCCTACCAAAGCTACATATATAACCAGAAATATTTTTATGGTGATATTTATGGTGTAACCAAATCTCTCGTGAGAAATGCTTATTTGACTTAAGGTGACCTTCAAAGGTGACAGCTCAAAATTTTTGCCATCAACTTCAGACATGGGCTAAGAGAAAGTCGTAAACGATGTTTGAAGTTGATTCCATCGATGCATACTGAGAAATGCTTATTTCGTTATTTTCCTCATGCATTTGCAATGTGGAGGTCATGCTCTGTACATGACCTTAGGTCACCAACATAAAAAATCCCGAAACATATTTTGTAGCTCGTGGTCGGTCCAAGATGTGGTAGGAGTTTCAACTTGATCGATTAACTCTCCTTTTAGTTATGGAGTCCTAAGAATTTTCTGAGGTGAGGTCACTTCATCTGTCCTGGTGACCTGACCTGATATGACCTTGAGCTAAAATTATCAGGAAAAGTTTAAGAATGATGAAACAGCTAGACTAACTTTGGCGGCGCTGCACACCACCATTTTTCGGTCACTTTGGAAAAACCCGAGGGAGGTGTCTAAAAAGACCCCCTCACGGGCGAAAGTTAAAACAGCATTAGTGTTTCCTTCCAGTGCAAAGGGTTATATCAAAACAAAATTCAATACAAAGTTTCTTCACTGCGTCTCACAGCATGGGCACCTGCGACGATATCGAGAGAACGCCCAAACCGGCAACATATCACGATGGCTTAAAACGTCCAGTGAAATATCAAATACGTGATGCCAATGGTACTCATGCTTTTCTTATGCATACATTTTTCAGCACGATAAAGTTCTTGTACACACAATCACAATCAAGCATAGCTAATGTTGTCAGACAGCTCCAAAATATGTTCGCCAATGCGATTTTGTAAAAAAGGATAAAAAGTTCATAGAATACCAGCGGTAAATAAGACACCCATCACTGTTCATGAAATCCCTACAAATAAACGAAGAGAGGTTCGGGTTTCGTATACCTATGTTTGAACCAAACAGTGTCGTGCTGTGCAAGCAGACTATCTTTTATGGATGCTTGGGCATTCCAGGACAAAACGACCAAAAATATTTCAATTTGACACCACCATGTCTAGAAAGAAGCTGAGACTTTGTCTCCGGGGTATTTTTGGGCCAGAAACACGCCTGTGAGAATCTTAGACCCCTCCGACCAACGGTGACCGAGTTATAGCCCGAGGCATTTTCGGGAGGTCACCTTGTAGTCTCATCTTTGATGCTTCATAACTCAAGAACGCATAGCCTGATTAACAAGTTTTGTATATCATTGAACTGGTCTTGAAATGTACCTTTTTTTGAAGAAAGAAAATTTCAAAATTTGAATTTTTTTTACTTTTAATTTGTTTGACCTTTTTTTTGACCTAGCTTGACCTCTTTTCAGTTGAAATTGCCCCTTTAGACACCTTAAAAATTCTTCTTCATAAAATATCTTTCCATATAAAAATTAAAAAAATGCGTTTTTGCTATAAGTTCCAAATATTTAGCACCTAAGGTAGGTATGCAGATGGTTTTTGACCACTGCGGTAGTACAGCCTTATCTTTAACGCCGCAAACATAGCGATTGCTTTTGTAATCGGTTACTGGCAATCATATTGCTTTGTCTTTACGGAATTTTCATCGTGCAAGTGTCAGAATTTATGACAATTAACACGCACCCACCCGAGGGGGTGGGCAACTGGCCTCCTCAGGTCTCTACAGGTAGTAAAAAAACCTTCGCGCAGCGCCAACGTACTCCATCTACCTCTAACACAACATTTTTCCACTTCTAGAAAAATAATTTAGGTCAACTGGGAGGTGGTAGATACCGTAAATACTGAAGGCCAGCTGGCAACTGACTGGTGAGGGGTTGACCTGAGGTAGACGGTCGTCGTTATGCCTTGTGGACTTTCAACTTTGGTTCCTTGACTAACACTTCATCGGGGGAGCTGCTCGTTTGGGTGGTGGGGTCGGGGTCTCCGTAAAAAGTCCCTTGATGATTCTAGTGAGACACCTACTCCTAAAACTGAACTGGGAACAACTTGGACAATATTTATAAAAAAAAAATTGCAGCCATTAAAAGTGATAGAAAGGGATCCATTGTTTCGAGGAAGACGAGGGCAAATGAACTTATTAATAATGGACCTTCAGCCTTAAACGAAAATTTACAAAGATGTTGCGACTTTATCCATAATTGAAACAAGTATAACTTATCCTATGAGCACCACTAACTCACACAATTACATCGTTCCCGGAGATGGAAAAATAGTATCGATACAAGGTGACCCAGTGCAGCACAGCATACGTTTGAGAGGATTCATGCAATTAAAACAAACTTGTCTGAAAGGCTTTCATTCCCAAAAAGTAATTTGAATCTGCTCATATATGTGAAAAAATGTACTGAAATTGTAACACATACGACTTGGTCACTTGAACAGGTTGCCTCATGATATTTTTACAAGGTGATCATTTCATAGCTGACACTGATCCCAGAATCCCAGATGAATAATGACACAGTGCCTTGGGAGTGGTGCCGCTAAATAGCCAGTTTTAATCACTACCGAATATGTTACATACAATCGTTTGGTCGTGTCACCTTTGAGGCTGCTCGAGGTCACAGTATTTCTTACAGGAACTAAGTGGAAACCTAAATTTTGTGGCATGATAGGTGACAGAGGAAAGCCGTAGAAAGAAATGTTCAGCACCATTGGAACTCTCTTGTTGAGCCCAAACGGATTATGTATCTCATAATATTGCCTAGTCAAATGTCAAAATTAACCTGCTTTGACTTAGAGCCAGGCTTAGGTCTGTATGGTAATAATAATATTAATCAAACCGCAGTGGCAATTCAGATACGACAACGTAAAAATAAGACCTGAATCGCAATGCTCGGCAATTCTCAATTCTCGCAAGTTATCAAAATTTACGAATTGCCCCATGCATTTCTAATGGAAAGATCATGACCCTGACCCTGCTCCCCGTTCTCGGTATAAAAATCCTGCTACGAAAAATCATCTTGTTTGGCGACTTTACTCTGTAATGTGATTCTAACCACGATAGGCTAAATTTGATATTATTTTGCACCTCCCAAAGCTTTTTCGTGGTTAGGTCTCTTGACCTGGGTTGGCGGTCTGACCTGGTATGACCCAGACCTAAATTTTTTCCACAAGCTGCAAAAAAATTCGAGTTAGAGGTACATACATGAAGTACGGTGGCGCTGCGCAAAGGTGTTTTTTTTTACTAATTGTGGAAACCTGAAGAGGACGGTTGCGCACCCTCTTGTGTGGGCGCGTAAAAATTCTCATATATTTTGCCTCTTGCACGATGAAAATTTCGTAAGGACAATGCCATATGATTGCAAGCAACCGATCACAAAAGCAATCGCTTTGTTTGCGGCGTTTAACATAAGGCTGTACTACCGCAGTGGTCAAAAACCATCTGCATATCTGCCTAAGGTGCTAAAAATTTGAAACTTGAAGCGTAAACGCATTTTGTATTTTTCTATCCAAAGATATTTTATGATTTTTTTAGCGTCTAAAAGGGCAATTTCAACTGCGAAAAGGTCAAGCTAGGTCATCTAAGAAAAGGTCAAACGAATTAAAAGTCAAAATTTTTAAAATTTAATTTTTTTCTTCAAAATAATGCATGGTTCAAGACGAGTTCAATGATATACAAAACTTGTTAATCGGGCAATGCGTTGTTGAGTTATGAAGCATCAAAGATGAGTCTACAAGGTGATCTCCCAAAAATGCCTCGGGCTATAACTCGGTCACCGTTGGTCGGAGGGGGCTAAAATTCTCACAGGCATGTTTTTGGCCCAAAACCGCCCCGGAGCCGAAGTTTCAGATTTTTTCTAGACATGGTGGTGTCAAGGCTTGGTCGATCTGTCCTGGAATGCCCCTGCTGCGTGAATGGTCGCAAAGTTAGTCATTGCGAATTTCCAATGCAAAGGTAATATTAAACATACTGGTATAAATTATTTGGCTTAAGTAATGAGTGATCTGACGGCCATCATTGCAAGTGACAATGCGTTTTTCGCATCAAAGATAAGTCTACAAGGTGATTTCCCGAAAATGCCTCGGGCTACAACTCGGTCACCGTTGATCGGATGGAGCTAAGATCATCACAGGCGTGTTGCTAGCCCAAAACTACCCCGGAGACAAAGTTTCAGATTTGTTCTCGACATGGTGGTGTCAAATTGAAATTCTTACTCTCCTCACCTTTCGTGACCTCAGGTCATATTAGGTCACGAGGTGACCTCTGGAGGTCATACCACTGCCGGGAAGTCATTAAGTTCCACGTAGCCACAAAAGGTCTGACATTTCCTATGAAATGTACTTTACCAGATCTCAGTAGCTCTAATGGCATAAGAGTTACGCCCACTTTTCTTAAGCATTGCATATTTGAGTAAAAATAGTCTTTCGTGACTTAACTTGACCTTTGGAGGTCAAACCATTGACCTGAGTGCTTAAGCATGCCAAGTAATTTCTTTCTGAATTCATGCGAGCTCTCTAATGCAGTTTGCAGATTTGCGCTAACCCCTATATATTCGGAGTTAGAGGGGGCCATCGATGGCCCCCCGTGGGGCGAAGTTGGCGCCGGACCCCCCGGTGGGGCGCAGGTTAAGATAGCATAAGTCAGAAAAGTGTTAATTTATCCGATTGAAACTCATATCACATAATGGGCCCATCAAGCTCTCTTAAATATGTTTTTTGTATTTTGTACATCGATGACCTAAGGTCCAGTACGAGCCATGGCCTCTCCATTGGAAATACATGGAAAAATGGTTTTAACTGAATAACTTAGTACTGGATGGCAATAAAGCGTTTATTTTAACTTCGTTACAGCTAATATAGATTTTTTGGCCACTTTCTAGTTTGGGCCCTATTATGGTGGGGAACAGTGACGGATTCTACTCATCAGACTGTTTTTATTTATTTTCAAAATGGGGCACTTGTGAGGTGTTTCACATACTGCGGCTATTGGTTCTGGAATGGCTAACGTATTTTTATATATAGTATTCAAATTAAGTTCACCTATTCCAGGCTACACCATGCCCAAGACGGGCAGGAGTTCCGCCGACTGGGAGCGTGTGTTTCGCGAGGTGGCAGCCGGACGACGACTTGGCCAGGGGCAGCATCCACCGGCCAACTCCGCTCGGCGGCGCAAGCTGGACGCCATCCTCCGGTGCCCGCTGCAGCACGGGGCACGCGTGGACGCGCTGGGACGCCCGGTATCCTGCAAGTGCGGGTACCATGGTCCGTCACCCGCTGCAGGCCCGTCAGCAGCTGCCGGTTCTTTGTCCGCGGCCGGCATGCCAGCAGCTGGGCTAGGCCCTGGCGAAGCGGAGGACGACGTGTGGGAGGAGTGGCCGGAAGAGGCAATGGATGCTGCTGTTGACGCTGTCAACAGCGCCTCGCAGCCCGCCGCCACCACGCAGCCCGCCGCCGCCGCTGCCGCTGCCTCGCAGCCCGCCGCCGCTGGCTCGGCTCAACAACTGCGTCGACAGTCCTTGGTAAGTGTGAATGAACTCTGATGTATATCAATTTTCTGCCATTTTTCGATTATTAATCATTTATAATTCAATTTGCACGTTAAAATTTCGCTGCGATAGCAAACACTTCCTGCCAAAGCAAGTTACAAGGAGCCACCTGTTTCACGCGCTGTCCATGGACGCAGTGCGGCGGTATGTCGCCACCGGCCGACACAGCGCCCCACTGGGCCAGGTGCAGCCTATGCCTCGGCTGGCCAGGAGACCGGACCCACCGCGTCCGGCGGGCCCGTCTCGGCTCTCCAGCCGTCCTCGCCCGCCCGCGCGGCCGTGTCACCGGTGCCCGCAGCGGACCCGTCCGCCCCAGCGGCTGGCTCGCCGGCTCGAGCTGCTGCTGCTGTCGCTCCTCCAGCGGCTAGCTCGCCGGCTCGAGCTGCTGCTGCTCCTCCAGCGGCACCGTCATCTACAGCAGCTGGCTCTCAGGTAGGGATGCTAGGTATGAACGAATGTCTTGTCAGAGATCCTCATACTTTGGTTTAGAATAATCGGAATCTGGCTGAATAATTATACCAATCATTACGAACGCTGTTATCTCTAAAATCCGTGCGGTTGCCTGTTCCAGCAGAAAAATAGGTAGTTGACGAATATGCGGAGAAATCCTCCAATTATTCACCCTCCGCCAGGTCTGATTTCCTGCAACCATGTTCAAAACTGTTCAGAGCAGGCAAACTTTGTGAGGTGCACTGTGCACTGATTTCAGCAATGCAAGTTTTGTATCAGGGTTTATAAGCATATGTTTCGTTTATTTCAGACTGCAGCGCCACCTCTGCGCCTCCCGGGCCAGCAGAGCGCCGTGGGGTACATGCCGGAGGGCTGGCAGTCGCGCCTGGCTCCCCAGACAGGCGCTGGATCGCCAACCGCCTCTTTGTGGCCAAGGGTCGGGTTCGCGGCGGCCTCGCCTTGTGGCACCACCCGGAGCGGACTGCGGCACCTCCGCCCGGCGTGGTTCCCCGTCTGGAACCCCACTTCGGCCGCAGCCTTCTCCTGTGGATGCCGAAGAGGATGTGGCACGTGGACTTCAAATGTCCACAGTGCGGCAAACCGTGAGTGATCTTTTAACTTGTTTAAGGTCTCACTATAACTGGGCTGGTAAAATTAACCTTTGGCCCCCATCAGGTCATTGGCGGACGCAAGGGGGCCATTCCAGCCATGGCCCCCCCAAGCGCTAGAAGGGGGGCCAAACTATCTTATGGCCCTCCCAAAGGCAGGAGAATGTTTGAAAAGGTGTTTACACTAGTTCTGTTGAGCAATTAAATCTTCGTTTCGTTATGTTGTAAATTATTGCGAATGCCATATTCTTACGTCATAGGTCAGTGACCTTGAATGTCCTTGACCTCTAACTTTCAAACACCATTGTGTGTGACCTTCCTTCTATGATCTGAGGCAACTTTTAGTGTATTCCGTTTTTTCTGCATAATGATAGTATTTCCCAATAGGTCACTAGCATGAACCCGATTTGACATTCATGACTTCGTTTGGAATTGAAGACTTTGATCTAGGTCAAGGAAACTTAAGTATAGTGTAGATCACTGTCACCTCCCCACACCCCCTAAGCGGGCGTTTTCCTAACTCTTTTGGTTTCTGATACCTCAAGGGGCCCTTTAGGACCCTCCTCCACTGCACATTGACACCAGACCCCTCTCCATTGCGCGCTTTAATGTCATATGATAAGCTAGGTCAGACACATGCTAATAAATATTTGGGGTGGCCATGTCTAGTTTTTTACAGCATATGCATTACACATAAAAAATACCAGGGAAGTATTCTAGTACCAGTGCCGATGCTTGCGTTCGTTCGAAGAGACCAGAGTAGAATTCGGTGAAAATGTGTGACGTTCCCATACGTAAATCCCGTTGTTCTCAGCTGATCGCCAAGAAATCTCTATTGACCATACTGCTGACGCTGACGCCGGGGCTGCGGGCCAAGTTCCCTGCGCTGGTGACCCACCGCCGCGCAGTGGACCTGGCCGTGGTCAGCCTGCTCCGGGGCAGGACGCTGGGCAACAGCCCGACGGCCCTGCTGCGCTGCATCACGGAGCAGCACTCGGAGGAGTGGGCGCACCGGGCCCAGGCCTACCTCTCCGACTGCCGTCGCCACAAGTGAGTAATGGCGCCATCGCAAGCTACGTTGAATTGTTGTAGTTTGTGCCAATGCGCTTACATAGGTCTACCGTGATTTGTACTATCGTGAGCCGATACTGAATCAGTCTGCTTCCATGCATTTAAATCGATGGAAATATGCGCTGTGCTATATGTTCCCTTGATTTTTACCATTGATTACGTTACCATGCATAATTTTGCTATTGGTGGATTCGATTTCTGTGAGGTTTTGCTACTTGTTAATTCACAAATATGATGGTTCTGATTAAACACTCGTCACTGAAGGACAGCGAGTTAAATGGATCTACAGTGATATATCGCTATATCGATATCCATCATTGGCGGACACAGAGAGGGCCATACCGGCCATGCCCCCCAAAGTGCTGGGGGCAAACTATCTTTTGCCACCCACCCCCAAACGCCGGAGAAATTTGCGAATAAAAGGTGCTTACACTAGGTCTGTAGAGCAAAAAAATATTTGCTCCCACCCCCAGGAGACCGATCATGTACTTGAAGAGGTAGCTTATACTAGGTCTGTCGAACACCCAAATTGCACGCCCCCCCCTAGAAGGAGAGGCAGACATGGGTTTGCCCCCAAAACTCGGGTCTGCGTCCGCCCCTGATATCCATCGATATAGCGACGCCATAAGGTGTTCAGTGCATGTAATTTGTTAATTAAGACGCGGACACCATTACCATTATTTGTGCGAGATCATACTGTTTTAATTCTAATACCGTCGTTTTAGTATAAAATGTGAGAGGCTGAAATTTTATGCCGGAAGTCAAAATCTGTATATATTTTTTGTCAACAGCGTTCACTGCAATTCCACCCAACGCTAATTAGCAAATTACGTTCACTTTTATATGGTCTAACATTTCCTTTGTGTGATATTCATGCCAATGTCTGGTTAATTTTCTGGAATGATAATCAACATCTTCAAATTATTTTCATAAGATTCTCCAACCATTTTGCTTAGAGGAGTGATCCTAGATAATAACCATGTTTCACTTGTGTGTTTCAGGCACGGTCACGAGGCCATGCGCCAGCCGCCAGTGACCTACGAGCAGGTGCCAGCGCCGGACACGATGCCGACCGCCGCGTGGCTTCTCTCCTGTCACGTGCGCGACGTCTATGCCCGGCTGCCCGACCTCAAGGCCGCCGTCACCTCCACCTTGGGCACCGTGCTCTAGGTGGATTCCACCAAGAAGGTGACCAAGAAGCTGGCCGGCGACGCCGCAGGTTCAGCCGCCTGGGCCACCAGCGTCGGCAACGAGCGCGGCCAAGTCCTCAACACCGTCCTGACCACCTCCGAGGCCTTCGACGACCTCCAGCCGATGGCGGACGGCCTGGTGCGTCGCTATCGACAGGCCGGTGCAGCTCCCCCCAGCGCTGCTCTACACAGATCGGGACTGCTGCAGGGCGGACGGCAGCCGCTCCCGACTTCAGCAGCTGTTTGCCGACTGGCCAGCCCTGCTCGTCAGGCTGGACAGTTGGCACTTCATGAGGCGTCTGGCGGAGGGAGTCACCACCACCTCCCACCCCCTCTACGGCGCCTTCATGCAGCGCGTGGCCGGCTGCCTGTTCGACTGGGACGGCGCCGACCTGTCCAGGCTGGTGCAGGCCAAGCGGGGGGAGCTGCAGGGGGGAGGGAGGCTCCGCCCTCTCCGACGCCACCGTCCAGCGGCACATCTCGCGCAGCGAGATGCTGCTGCACTGCCGACGCCGCACTGCCGGGGCCCTGGAGTCGGCACTCCGCCTGGACAGGCTCCTGGCGGAGATGTCGGCGGCCACGGACACTTTGGGGACCCCGGTCCTCAAGGAGGAGATGGCCGCCATCTGGAGCGAGGAGCGGCGGCACCTCGCCTGCCTCCAGGACCCGGACGGCGTCAGCCTTTACACCCGGAAGGGCTGGCTCAGCAAGGGCGGCGTCCAGCTGCCGGTGTACCGGTGCGCGCGCGGCACGACCTCCCTGGAGAGCTACCACCTGCACCTCTGCCGCTTCATCCCCGGTACGTTTCTCTCATTGAAGAACTTGTAGCTGTCCTGGTGAATGTTTCTTTATATAAGACTGTAAATATGTGTGCTTGAGTCAAACTTTTGTACGATTATGGTATTACCATTTTCATGCATATCATATTGATGTTACCACACATGGATTTCATATTGTTTCCTTTTATTTGGCTGCGATACCATTTTTTCAGCTCCCATTGCCTTGCATTATAGCTTATTTTCTACAGTAAACTTGTGATATGACGATTGCCATCATTGTTGCAGGATCCTCGGCGAACCTGGTGAACTTCCAGGCGTACCTCGTCGAGGGTCTGTTGCGGTGGGACGCGGCGAGGGCGGCGGAAGCTCTCCAGGGACCGCGACCCGGCGCGGCCACCGGCGTCTTCGCGGACCCGATGCTGCAGCACCGGTTGAACCAGCTGGGGCTGGACGTGGGCCACGAGGCGCCCTACCCAGGCTACCAACCGCCGGCCGCCTACACCGGTACTACACCTCTCCATATCGAGTGTTGTACTGCGTGAAATGAATATTTTCTAAATGAGTACTGGATTTTGGCGTGGAGAAACTGGATGCCTTTTTACAAGAATGGAATGAATTCTCTATACTGACATTTATATTGAAATCAAATATTTGGAGCAGCAACTTGAGAGCTCTCATTATTGTTCAATTTTCGGTTATGGTTGCTAAAACGCCGTCATCACCAATTGAGCTGGCACAAAAGCAGGCCACGATCTAATTCTGGCGTCATCCGGCGTGTCATCGAGATTGAAGATCTCAGCAGTTGTCCATTTCCGACAGGCGAACTCCTGGGGGCCGACTACCTGGCAAGCCAGTCGAGGGACGCGGGCCTCTCCGACGAAGGGCTGCAGGAGGCCATTGACGACGGCGCCGACGACCTGGCCGCCGACACCGGTGCGACCGTCGACGCCGAGTTCGGCGAGGAGCCGCTGGAGTCGGAGCTGGCGGCTGTTCACCTGCCGGAGGACACCGCCCAGCTCGACAACAGCGACGCCTCGTCCGAGACCGGCGACGACGCCGACGGCGACGGCTGCGCCACTGCAGAGGCGGCGGAAGACGCCGCTGAGCCTGCGGTGTCGTGGGGCGGGGACTGGCGCGGCGCCCCGGGCTGGGACCGCGTCAACGCCCTGGCTCTGGCGCTGCTGGACTTGCTCAGCCTCGTCGTCACCGAGGCTGAGCTCCGCCGCGTCGTCGGGCTGTGGAGGGAGCTGGAGCCCCGCGACCGTGCCGCCCTCACCTTCCCCTCCCAGCGTCGGCAGCCGCGAGGGCGCTTCGTGCGGCGCTGCAGGAGCAGCGGCGCTGTCACCAAGGCCGTCACAGCTCGGTCAGCAGCTCATCGGTTTCAGATTGTTTCCAATCTTGAGACATGTGCCTGGAAACCCAGCTATCTGTTTGTGATTTAATATTTAACAACTGGCTTGGTTTAACACTATAATTTAAGGGCAGTGTAAAGTTGTTTAAATTTTCTTGCTTGTTCACGGAACACAAATGTTCTTATTCGACGGCTGTCTCTGTTTCAGTGCCTTCATCACGGCCGGACCCCCGGCGCTGGACCCCCCGCGGTCGCGTCTGGTGGAGGCGCTGGTCACCACGCTGCTGGAGCGGTTCCCTGCTGGCGCGCGTGGCTCCCGGCCCCGGTTCACCGAGGTCCTCCGCCGGTACGACCAGCTCCGGCGGAGGGTGACCTTCTGTCAGCCGCTGGTGACGCAGACCCGGCTCCAGCTCTTCCCGCTGAACCAGACGCGGCTACGCAAGTGGTGAGCCCCACCTTGCAAACAGGTGTTCTCTTGTCGTATTGATTTCACTGACTCACTCGTCATGTTCAAGTACATAATGTTTTTGTTTAACTGTCGGCTTAATGGCACACGTTAGTGATGTTCTCTTCTAGTTTCAACCAGCAAATTTTTGGCATCCAAACAGTGGTCCGCTTTTGGTCCCCGACCCCTTCTATTTCTCCCAAGCCCTTCAGATTTTCCTCCACTGGGGCCCAGGGCCTTTCTAGTACCAAAACCTGAAGGCATGTTCCTCGTTGTACAAAGGCCTTCTTAGTGACCCTCGCTAAAAGCCGTCATAACCCTCCAACAGCGTTAAATGTGCGGAGTAGTAAAACGACGTGCCCATTAAAACGACGACGACTGTGGCATGACTCCATGGATATAACTCCGCAGTCATCATCTGCCGCCAAAGAACCTCACTCCACCGTCGCCTCAGATGCGGGTTCCTCGACAGTTGGTCAGACTTAGCCAGCGAGCCCTCCTCATCGAACCAGTCTTCCCCGTCTTCCTGCAATGGCTCACTTTGGGCAGGAATTACGAACCCGTTTTTACCATAAGGTTTGTTGGTTGTAAGAACATGTAAAATGAAAATGGTGAATGAAAGCAGATATATGCCTTTAAAATAAATAATTCCTGGTGTTAGTTTAATTAGATATGCATTTGGTTTCTCTTAAAATGGCTGTATCTGGCTGGATAGTGGTAAGATAAATGTAATCGTTCGTAATAAATATAAGGCATTTGCGAATGATATTCATTATTTATTCTGTATTTTGTTCCTCAGAATATAAATAATTAATCTGAACGTGTATCTCCCATATAAGAACCAAGGTAAAGGAATGCCCACACTAGACTAAATGTGAGAAAATCCGTAACATCATCTGGAAGTTAGCACATGAAAACACTTTGTGGACCACCGCTGTCCTATTCATGAAATAGGACAGTCTATCGAATTTTCATAGTTTTGATGACAGTTGTCGTTTACATACATTGACCCATCTGTAGATTTGTATTTATAGCGCATTGTGCTGTTCATGTTTTTCGGGCCTGGATTTGCAAGGAATTATTACCACAGCCTACAACATATTGTAGCATTATTCGGAGGTAATTTAGAGTGCAGTTTGCTGTTGCTAACGATGGAAATCCATCCGCAATCCTCAGACCACAGCACCAGTGGACGCGCATCAAGCTCCTGAGGAGCATTGAAAGGAAAATAGCCAAGAACTGCCGGAAGGAGAAGCTGAGGAAGGAGTTTCCCCTGAGTTTAAAAGTGCTGCTGTTCGAAACACGCAGGCTGGCCTCAAGCCGCAGCGTAAGTTAACAGCTTTCTTATGTCATGACTTGCATGCAAACACATTGGAGCAGTATGTCGCTCTTTTAATCAAATTTGGTTATCTCTGTGCAGCTAGCTACTCTGAATAGCCAACAGCTGATACAACTTAAGCTCATGAGAAGATTCATGGATGATGAGAGTGGAAATGTAGTTATATTTGGAGATGTGGTTCTAGAATTGGTGCTGTTATAGCGTAGGAAAATTATTATGACTAATAAATTTGGTTCTGGATATATGAACGAAGCTTTATAGATGTTCATCCAAAATGCAATAGTTCGCCTTTAGTTTGGAAGTGAGGTGACAAAATCTGTCAGCTAGTTATACTGAAACAAGATATTATTTTTCGGCGATTTAACCTATCTGAAGAGCCACGTGTAAATATATCCAAGGTAGTGTCACACTTGCTTTGCTTATTCAAGCCAGCCACCGATTTCTTTTAGAGAGATGTTTTTATTGGTACTAGTACAGGTGAATGGTGGTATCCTGCATGATACCCGGGAAAGCATTGCTAGAAACATTCGTGAGTCTGGCGGGAGCTCATTGTACCGTTCTGTACGTTCCATTGTGGGTGGCGGCCGAACTACCAATAGTGGAGCACCGAACATGGACTCAGAAACGCTCAACCGCTATTTTGCAGAGATAGGTGTAAAAATCGCAGCTCCCGTAAACGCCTCAAGAACCAGAAGTGATTCACTGTCTGATATCTCTGTCAGACTGCTGCGAGTTGTGAGCAATGGATTCTGTATCAATCCCATCACCATTGAGGACCTGTATACAACTGTTGCCGAGATCAATGCGTGCGATTCTGATGGTCTCTCCTTGCCATTTTTCAAGTGTTTTGATTGTCCCACATGTTCTTCTATGCATGGTCAACACAAGTCTAGTCACCAGCAACGTGCCCAAACCTTGGAAGCTCTATGTAATTCAACGTATCTACAAGAGAGTAGGTGCGCTTACCGACCAGTCTTCGTTTAGACCAATCTCACTACTTCCCTGTGTCGCCAAAGTTATCGAATGCATCGTTCACAGATAGCTGTACACGTACTTCACCAGCCATCACCTTTTCTCGGAAAGCCAACACGGATTTCGGCTAAACCACTCCACCGAAACTGCTCTTGTAGAGGAAACTGGCACTGTTTTGAAAGGAATGGATGTTGGCGACATCTCTTTTGGTTCTTTTAGATCTTAGCAAATGCTTTGACATCATCCATCACTCGAAATAGATTACAAAGTTGCAGCTCTACGGAACAGATTCTAAATGGTTCGAAAGATACCTTTCAGATCATTATCAGTATGTCCGTCTAAATTCTAAACAATCAAACATGGGTAACTCAGTTCAGACTCAAAATAGTCAAAATTTAGCAGGCATTCTAGAACTGCGAAAATCAAAACCAGCTAAAAATCCCATTGGGGTATATCAGGGAATATGTCTCGGCCCATTGCTTTTCTCTGTCTTCTCCAACGGCCTCATACTTTACGTCAAAGTTTTTTTTCAATACGCCGATGACACACAGCTCCTACATCACCTTTGGTTCACCCAAAATTCGATGAAATTAAATTCTAGTAAACCCATCTTCTCGTTCTTGGCACTAGACAAATGCTCAGAAATATCCCTCCCATAACTCTTGTCTCTGAACGGCGCAACAGTACCCGAAAACCAAAGAGTTAAGAATGCATCGGACTCCTCGGTCTCTTATCATGCTCGTCACCGTCTTCCTCGCGAAACCATGAAACCTCAACAGTCAACAGTCTCACTCTTTCCTCTTTGCGGTACTGTATCAGTGTATACGGAATCTGCTGACGGCTTCGTGCTCTGACCAGGACACTACTGGCGGAGCAGGAAAACAAGATTGAAGAAAAGAAGAAAACAAGATGCAACCATTCTGGTGGCATATTAACTCTCGACTTAAGCTTAGATCTCGTGTTGACGACTTATATGATGATAATGGGGTCCTTCATTGCAGCGCTCATGTGAAAGCAAACTTACTGAACAAATTCTTTTCGTATGTTTTCACCACTGAGAGCACTGGCTCTGTTCTAACATTCATAAACCGATATGTGGGTGAATGTATTGAGGACATTGTCATCACACCTGAACCAAAAGCACCGTAGGCTCAAAACAACCAGCTCTCCTGGCCCGGACAACCTACATCCCCCAGTTATGTGCGAGGCAGTTGATGAGCTCACAGCTCCACTGACAACGCTGTTTTGGAGAACTCTTGACGAGGGAATACTTCCACACACTTGGGTACCACCGTCTTTTTTCCATCTTTAAGGGTGCGTTATCAATGTTAACCCTATGGGAGCTTATTTCGTGAAATATCTCGTAAAGTAACGTTGCTATCGTCGTGATTTTTTCACCAGAAGAAGATAACAAGTGTATCGTTACGGCAGTTGCTTTTCAAGCCTGGTGCATTTCTAGTTTTTGTACAATTTGTCTCTCTTTTTCAAATTTCGCAAACTTAAAGTTTGAATAACTTTTTACATGATATAATCATTGAAACAGTGTGGGTGGGCTTATGTTCTAGGAGCCAGTCTCCACAACTCTGTTGTTATAGTTTTCATGGTGTGCCATTTGCGGCAGTAGCGGGGACGGCGCGCAGCGGCGCTGAGGATGCCCCGTCATAGGGAAAACTGTCGATTTTTGGGGAAAGATCATAATGATGACAAAATGGCAAAATTTCGGGTATATCCAGCTAGCATGTTATAACAAACAGTTCATTGTTATTTAGAAGGATCCCGTTTCATTGTGTTATGTTAACCGAACTACCCGCCGATTGGATTCCTGTGAGACATTGCAGAGCCCTTTTAACATGGGCCTGAAGCGGTATTTGGTGTCCCCATTTACTTCTCTGCGGGAATTCAGCCGAACCATTCGGATGGTGTAATAGATAGCGGAACCTTTTTCTTACCAGATTGTGAGATTTAAACATTTTGAGTACATGTTCACCATTATTGATTTCTCGCAGCCGCCTTTTTAAGTTGAGATCAGGCTAGTTTTGCGGCCGTCTTGGTGGTCACTTGAAGTGGTATAATTTTGGCGTGACATTTTACACGCCGCATCATTCATTACTCGAAAAAAGTATGCATATAGTGCGCTTAGCCTCCTGTCATTCGCTTGTAAAATGCTAAAAATTACTCCATTGCGTGGAATTCTGCTGAACGCCATCAAATGTTTTAGTTGCGCTGAGGGACTTTAAATCCCGCAGAGTGAGAAATCGTGTGCGTGACTGGTCATCTCCCCAGCTTCAGAAACGCTCACTAGATGTCCAACAGTGTTGACTTTTGACACTGGCAGACTCAGCTGCGTAATTCCGGGAGGGCACGGCGCGTACCTATTGTCATGAAAGGGTGGGTGTGCATTCCATCTTGTGCGGGTCGCTCAGGTGTCTGTTCAGTTCCCTGAGCGGGACCGCTGGCTCGGCGACTATTTTTAACGGCGGACGGTTCCGTGGCGGCCGAGGCTGCTGGGGAACAGGTTTCAGAACTAAAATCAGAAGGCATGAACAATATTGAATATGTTTTATGATACTGTTCCCTGTCCAACTGGATTTTGGACTCCGCACTGGGGTGAATAATTTATACGGATAATTTCTATTCCCATTATTTTTCAACCACTGAAGTTGAACAAAAATATACCATTCCTATAGCAGCCAATTCATTAGCAGGCGCAATGTACCGACCTGGAAATGTATCATGATGCCCGCACTTTAGGGATACAGCGGGCGTAGAAAACTTGAAATAGTTTTGGAAAGTAGTCATTTATATATCATAGGAAGTATATTTCCAATGTCTAAAAGGGCTATTCATACTTGTGATATTGCCCAACCTTTAACAAGCCCTGGTGGGGGACTCTGAATATTTTCACTTTGATCTGCCTGTGAATGATGTTTTTCTCTGTTCGGTCTTGGATGCTTTCCCCATGTATTGTACTTAGTATATTAAAATACGCCAGCATAAACGTGAAACTCCCTTAATCACAAAACCTGAGCACGCCTATAGCAACTCATCATAATAAAACAAAGGTTAGTTAGTTACGGGCTTTTTATAGGGCGTTCTGTGAAGGCACCTTTGCCCGCCTCTAAAGTAATAAAGCAAAGGGTTGGGAGTATAGTATGGCTACTTTTGTTCTTACCAGCTGTCTTGCGAGCAGTCTATTCATATTCCAATTACATTTGAGCCGCACCTCCCCCCCCATTTTAGTATAGAAGCCATTTTTCACTTCGTTCGTCACCGGCTTCTGACAACAGCGACGACGAGACGAGACCGGAAAACTATTAGAAGAGAAGCCGTTTCTCACTTCGTTCGTCACCGGCTTCTGACCACAACGGGACTCGCCGAGCGGCCAGTATAGAGCCGCTTGAGAAATCTCAATCCACTTCGCTCCTTGGATTTTGTCATGCGGCTCTGATAATTAAATGGAATGTGGCACCTTTATAGCGTGATTTTAACTCAGATAGCCAAGTTGTAAAGCAAGTCGGAAAACCCGGCACTCTATATATCATTTGTCTTGGAACTCGATATTTCCGTAGAAGAAAGCTAAAACCTACCCGAAATGAACCTCTCATGTATTTCTCGCCAGGCGGCCATTGTTGTGAGCTGCTGGTGTGACAACATATGCTGACGTCACGATGAGCATCAGCCAATCGAAGCCCTTGAAGCGTTTCGAGTATGGTAGTGGTTGCCAGATTATGACATCATCCACAGGCGGATATTTATTTCTTTTCCTAGAGGAGTATTTTACAAATCCAAATATTGAAGTTATTGTACTTTTTCAGTGAAATCATGAGCAGTTTTATTGTTTTCGGCCAAAAAGTACGCCTAATTACACTCAATCCGAGATTCGGCCAAGTTGCCACTTTCCCTTTAAGGACAGTTTAACACTGTTTTGACATTTCATTAAAGGGAATGTGACACCTTGGGCGAATCCCGGAATTTAGTGTGATTAGAGGTGTTTTTAGCCAAAAATCATAAAACCGTCCAATATTTCTTTGAAAAATGTAGGTACAACAAACTCAATATTTTTATTTTTAACATGCTCCTCAAGGGAAAAACAAACATCTGCCTGTGGATGCCGTCATGATCTGGCAACTTCTGCCATATTCAATAGACTTCAAGGGTTTCAACTGGCTGACTACTCACTGCGACGTCATAATGCTGTCATGCCAACAGCTGAAAAATGTGGCCGGCCGCTTGGGTACATTTCAGGCAGGTTTTTAGCTTTTCTCTGCGGAAATTTTTAGTTTCAATACATGTGATACATTGAGTACCGGGTTTTCCGGCATGCTTTACAACTTGGTCATTTCATTTAAAATCACGTTATAAAGGAGCCACATTTCCTTTCAGGAGCGGGTGGTTGCCCGCACCCTAAAACATATAATTCTCCACATCCATGCTCTCAGAAGTATGTATGTAGGCATTTTATGGACTGTTTGGCAGGCATTATACCCAGGTTGCCTTGGAGAAACATATCCTGAGTCAGGCGCGTACTGAACAAGTTTACCCCAATGGTGTGTTTTAACCGAATGCATTGATATGCAAATATTAGAAAGCAATCAAAGAAAGGGTGCGGATGATGCACGGGAATAGATATCATGGTTTTGGTCCGTATTAACACGCGCATTGACGGGGTCTGAGCCACCTTCGCTTTAACGAGGGGGTTGGGTACCCGCCCCCTAAGATCTCGAGAACCACGGTAGGTAGCGAAAAACGGTAAACGGCGTTGGGTAGCCCATCTACTTCTCCATCAAAAATATTTGAACCATTTTTTGCCAGGTCACATTTAAGGTCACGAGAGGTCCATGCCGTCATAGGGATAACATGTAGATTAACTTTTTCGGCCATTACATCTGAACAAGTAAAGATAGAGCAAAACGACTTAAACCTTATGAATTCTCGCAGCAAGCCGAATCGAATGATATATAATTTGATCTTGCTAGGTCAAATCAAGGATTTGACCTGACCTGAGGTCAGGTCAGGGTCAAATTATATAAAATGCATATCATTAGAAAGGCAAAGCCAAGGCGGGTCTAATGCAGCTAAAATAAACGCTCTATCACCATCCGTTTCTGATTTATTCAGTAAAAACCATTTTTCCCATGTGTTTCCAGTGGAGAGGCCATGCCTTGTACCTGACCTTAGGTCATCAATATCAAAATTACCGGAACATATTTTAGAGAAATCGGTGGGTGCATTATGTGAAATGAGTTTCAATCAGATAAGTTCAACCTGCTCCGAATTATGCTATCTAAAACTTTTTTTGAGGTCAGGTCACTTGACCTGTACTGGTGACATGACCTGAGATGACCTAACCTTAAAATTTTCACAAAAGTTGTAAAAATGATGGAGAAAAGGCATTCCAAGTACGGCGGCGCTACGCGCTGCCTTTTTCTGCTGTCTCCGAAAAACCCGAGGGGGTGGGTACCCGCCCCCGTCAATGCGCGTGTTAAAAAGAAGTGTCATCACATTTAGTCATCAAGGGTATGCGCTTTATTTTTTGTTATATTAACGTCCATGTTATTACATGCCAGCGTGCATGGTTCACAAATTCCGTGAGAATATATCCAATAAAAATATGACACTCTTTCCATGAATACTATCACTTCACAATTATTCCACGATTATAAACCACTTTTCGTGGTGTAACAGAGCATGTACGCTGATGCCTCTCTCGCTTCTATTGCCGGCACTTCCTTGAGCGAGGTATCGTTAACGTAGTACCATCGATCTTCCGACTGGTTCTAGCAGAAGGCAGTGTAGTCGCCGGTCTTAAAGCATTGTCAAAATCATATGTTTAAATTACGAATAGATGTAGTGAATTTCATCATCTTAAAGATGATTAGCAAAACAATAGCGTTTTTTCACTCAGAAGTCTTAAACAGAGTGTATATGTTAGGATAAAACAGCTTTGACTCTGATAAAGTGTAAAACCTGTATCCATGACGTACTGCCGAGGATCAAACGTTCACTTGCCCAGTAACGGATATAATCAAAAAGTTGGGGAGACTGTCTGGGTAAAATCGTGATTTTCTTTTTAGGAAAGACCAAAATCAGACAGGGTGGATAAGATCTGGCTGTTGGCGAGAAAGGAGTGGAGGGGACTCGGCTAGGCTGATCTCGACTGGACATCACTCAAGACAAGACGCGAAATCCACAAACTGAAGTTCTTCCACAACCTCACCCGTGGACATTTTTGCAACTATATCCAAGGTATTTTACATAATTGGAAGTAGAACAATACGGACAGGTCACTCCGAAACGCGCACCATAGAACTGAGTTAGTGCAAGGAACAACAAACTCCAAAATATATTTTCTGCCAGTCACAACTAAAATTGTCAACGAACTACCAGAACAAATCAGGATAAGCGTATCAAATAAACCCTTCGAAAAACAAGTGGTAGAACATTTGCGAAGTAGGCAACCACCCAAGTATTACGAATACGGCTCAATATTATAAGCTCCCTCTTGATGTCATTGAGATTTAAGAGACGGCATGTCAAAACTGAACGCCCAGGCAAATCAAGTCCAAATATTTGCATCGCCCTTCTACCTTTGTGGCTATAACAACGAAGAGACCAAATACTACTTTTTGTGCTGCCCAAGAAAAACAAATCATCGAAGTTTAGTAGAACATAGCATTGGTCAAATTATCGGCACAAGTTTTACAGCCCTGAACAATAGACAAGAGCTAGATATCCTACTTCACGGAAATACACCAAGTAATGAGGAGGGTCATGCAGTAGCACGTAAAACCATTGAATTCATAATCAATAGCAAGATATTTGAACTAAATTAACGTTTATTTATAATAAATTCAAACGAAGTTGTACATCTTCGGCGCGGTGGGACAATGGCCTCAGCCGTAGTGGGTGCCATGGGTTTGGGGCGGCAGTATATTGACTGATATTAATGGTACCAAAGTTCGTGGGGGGCTGGATAGTTAAGAGCGTTGATGCACTTTTTCACCGATCGAGACGTTTGTTTGACGTTTGAAATACTCTGATAACAAAATAAACGTTGTTGTTGGGGCATGGCCAGGCTGGACCCCTGGATCTGCCCCTGAGTTTGCCAGTCTATCGTCACACTTTGTTTTGTACCACTTGGTCCTGAACAAATCAGCTTAGCCTATTTGATTGAACTATGTAAGGTGTTATTTCTACCACTTCTGATTCCGAGAAGTGTCAGGGTTACTAAAAAGTCGTGGCGGGAAGAATACAAGCTCGTCCCCGTCGTCTCGCCGCTCCTGCCGCGATCCCCTGTGAGGTTGTCTGGGTGGGATCGAACCCACTCACAGGTGCAGGTGCGTGGCCATTGTAGTCAACTGAAAGCGAGTCGCCAAAATAGTGTCGTCAGTCAAGAATTTGACAGTCTGAGGCCTCCCTCTTTTGTAAAAGGGTGGAATGATACCCAGCCGTGCTTTTCGTATCCCACAGCTTGTACAAATACGTATTTCACCATGCTCAGTGCCTCAACACATTCTCCAACAGGCTAATGACATCGAAATGAAAACTCTGTCCCTATCCAATGATTTGTTTTTAACTGTCGCGTTCACTTGGATGGCCTAGGAAATCTCCTGCGGGTTTTATGTTAACTCGGGAATGGCTCAAAGGCCGGTAGATGTATGTACATACAATAACGGAATTTGAGTGGAAATACACTGAAAGCGAAATAATTTCATAGATAGAAAATTCAAAACAATATCCTCTGCAGTTTAAGGTCAAGGTTGTTTAGGGTCACTGACCGATGACGTAACCATGTGACATATTCCCAATAATGTACAATATGGCAAGCAGTATAGCAACCCTTGGCCGGGAAATGAGGGTTTAAACTTGGAAAAGGATATTTTGAACTTGACAAGCGACCTTAACTTCGACAGTGGGTATCCTTGACTGTGAAGTCATTGCATAAAATGCATTTTGCTTAGAAATTCTATTTGACCGAAACACTCGCGGTCAATGAATTTGAGAATGATTGCATGAGAATGTGCGCACAAATCTCCTTAGGTTATATAACATTATCATTGTATGCACGACGGGCCCCTTCGGTGCTGCAAGAGGATATAAGGAGGATTCGCCATCGTGAGCCTAGAGAGGGAAGAGGGTGATAGCCTATCATCCCTTGAGACAATTCTTGACAGATTGAATTTTTTATGAATGGCTTTATTAAGGAGGATTCGCCATCGTGAGCCTAGAGAGGGAAGAGGGTGATAGCCTATCATCCCTTGAGACAATTCTTGACAGATTGAATTTTTTATGAACGGCTTTATTGGTGATTATTTTGATGACCTTACTGATGTCTTTTTATTGGTGATTGAATTGAGCAATTGGTATTTTCATCAATGTGCCACTTCAACGTAAGCGCTATATATGTGCTTAACCTTAAGAAAGTTTATGTTTTGAGAAGTTTTTTTATGGTACATTGGCAAAGAATTCATCCAGGCAAGTGTTTCATTTTGAATGACAATTTCTTACTGGTTTTCAGAAGATCGGGCGGCACCAGCTTTACTGCTTATTGCTGCAAAATGAAATATCTAAAACGAACAGTCTAAGTTTGAGCGCTGTTTTGCAATACGGCCTGACAATATGTGATTAGAATACCTTGTCGGTGTTCGCTAATATCTCACCCCAAGGAAATTTTAAATATGACTTAGAGAGCCAACGTGTGTTGGACATAGCGAATTCATGAAAGCAGTCACAGTCTGATCCCCAAAACCCTGCCAAAAGGCGAGGGATGACCTGGGTACGTCGCTTGACCTCGGCTATTTTGGTACACCCCAACAATTACCAAAATTGCTTCACCGCTGGAAAGTTACCTATAAACTCCTCTCTCGGAACTCGGAGAGGAGACAGAGAGAGAGAGAGAGAGAGAGAGAGAGAGAGAGAGAGAGAGAGAGAGAGAGAGAGAGAGAGAGAGAGAGAGAGAGAGAGAGAGAGAGAGAGAGAGAGAGAGAGAGAGAGAGAGAGAGAGAGAGAGAGAGAGAGAGAGAGAGAGAGAGAGAGAGAGAGAGAGAGAGAGAGAGAGAGAGAGAGAGAGAGAGAGAGAGAGAGAGAGAGAGAGAGAGAGAGAGAGAGAGAGAGAGAGAGAGAGAGAGAGAGAGAGAGAGAGAGAGAGAGAGAGAGAGAGAGAGAGAGAGAGAGAGAGAGAGAGAGAGAGAGAGAGAGAGAGAGAGAGAGAGAGAGAGAGAGAGAGAGAGAGAGAGAGAGAGAGAGAGAGAGAGAGAGAGAGAGAGAGAGAGAGAGAGAGAGAGAGAGAGAGAGAGAGAGAGAGAGAGAGAGAGAGAGAGAGAGAGAGAGAGAGAGAGAGAGAGAGAGAGAGAGAGAGAGAGAGAGAGAGAGAGAGAGAGAGAGAGAGAGAGAGAGAGAGAGAGAGAGAGAGAGAGAGAGAGAGAGAGAGAGAGAGAGAGAGAGAGAGAGAGAGAGAGAGAGAGAGAGAGAGAGAGAGAGAGAGAGAGAGAGAGAAAGTCAGATGGGAGTGTTTACCTGTACAGGGAGCCTTGCTCAGGGGGTGATTTTTAGGTCGGAAACAGCCGAAGCCTAGGCCATAGCAAAATTCGTATTTTTTAATGGGACTGGTGTTTTAAATCAAAACAACTATGTATTATTTTTGTGCTATAAAACACACCGTGAATAGAATAAATCAATTTTTAAATTGGGTAGGAGTAAGAAATTGGGACAACACTTTTCAGTTATCACACATTTGTATTTCCTAAGAAGCAGGGGCGCTGCCAAGGAATTTTCGCGGGGGGCGACGGACCCAGGCTGCTGCTGACCGGGGGAGAGACGAATTTTTTTGTAATTTTGTTTTTCTGGACAGAAATATGGAGGGTTGCCCAAAAATTTTGGGGGACATCCCCCTGGTTGGCGAACAGGGGAGACGCGTCCCTTCACCCCGCTTTCGGCGCCCATGCTAA
Source organism: Lepas anatifera (assembly GCA_034440635.1). Lineage (NCBI taxonomy): Eukaryota > Metazoa > Arthropoda > Thecostraca > Lepadidae > Lepas > Lepas anatifera. The sequence goes on along the minus strand of JAOTON010001085.1, from coordinate 354,952 downwards.
GATTCTCATTAAAACATGAATGGAGCTTTGCGAATTCTGCCTGGATTTTACTTTACGATTGCTGTAATTATCGTATTATGTGACTCACGAAAAAATCATAGCATGATCAGAGGGACGGAGGATCATACTGAGCCGATGGCTACCACATGGCGTTATGTTTTGAACCCCAAAACAGCCACTTATGTGCAGACCCTACTCTGTCACCGTCATGGATGCAGTTTTATGTCTATGCAACAATACTGGAAATCACGAATCTCCCGATGTGATACTTGTTCCAATTGATCCCATAGATCCGACGGGTGGAGTTTATTCTTCATGGCATCCAAAGAAGATTCAGCACAAAGTCGTAATTTGTAAAATGCATTCCTGCGTTCACTTCCTTGCTGTCGCTCGGAAGCTCATTCCGTCTGGTGACCACATTTCAATCACGTCCTTTCTTTCAAGTCTTACGTTCTCTTGTGGACCAGTGAGGGTAACTAAAAGGCTGAAATCACAAACAGAGCCTTTGCTGAGGCTAGGCCACTTCACTTCCAGCAAAAATTCATATTTCGTTTTTAATCGATTTGGGGGCACAGAGAATGTTCTAGTGTAATTAACTGGGAGCAAAAATGGACCCAAATCTGGTTAGCTTTCGGTTTTTCAATTGAAAATGTAGTGTCAGAGTTGGAAGCTGAAGATTTATGGTCCCCCTCACTTTCTGGCCAGTTGCAGCCTGCCTGGCCGAAGCTGAATGCGCACACCGTTCTGCAACTGGACAATGTGAGCCTTCATGAATCTACTAACATATGAAATGTTACTGAGTTGGTGTTTTGATAAGTAATATGACTTTATAGTTTGCACACTTTTGTTTAAAAATGAGTGCCCCTGAAAATGTTTCATTATTTTGTTCATTTTGGACATCCGTTCACAAAATTTCGTCGCAATCAGGTCACCGTCTGCGGTCGAAAATCAGCCTGAAAGTAAATTTTGCATATTCGCAGCTCATCAAAAATCGTACCGGAAAGCTACGTGGGTGTATTTTCGAAATAATATTGACAGAATATAGCATTCCAAATATACTTAAAGTACAAAGGAAGAATACGTCGTTAAATTGTATCTCGCGTCAACTAGCCTAGTTGACCCAAGACGGTGTTTTTACCGACGTGAGCTGAGTGCAATAGCAAGGAGAGGCGGGAGACAGGGAACGATCTTGAGGGAGGTTTATGCCGAAGTAGCCGGCCCGAATCTTATTCGTACTTTTATGTACCCAAGTAATCGATTTTTGGGGACATCTAGAAATTGATTGGCCTATGATCACTAGAAGCAAAAGCCGCCGCGAGAGATCTGTTCCAACGAGTGAAAACCCAAAACATTATCCCCGGGGTCAGCTAAGATCTGTGGAAGCCTTCTTCATTTGTTGCCCATCATCCTCCCTCAGCAGAGCAAAAATTCCAACAGAGCAAGAGGTGCTAAAATACCACCTTACCAACAGCAGGAAGATCCTCGCCTTTATGGAGATGCCACTGATACCAGTGCAAGTGTAAATGTGAATATATTTTGAGCCATGGCGTTCACGGAATATAACTGCAAGGGGGACTTGCGACGGCTGCTGGATGGAAGACTTTCTGACAAAGAACAGAGTGGGAGAGTGACGGTAAAAAATGAAAGACGCGTTTAGTATGCTGGCTAATCTTTGGGATGTCGCAGCGCCCCACTTCGCAGTGTCTCAGAAATGGTTTTGCACTGGGATACTGAGTGTAAAATTCACGTTTGAAAATATAGTAGTCGAGTGGCAAGTCCAAACGGTATAATATTGTGGGAGTTTAAACTCGATTACATTCCTTACTTAAAGTTTGCGCATTTTTCATCCAAATTTTTCCTTCCTTCCACACTAGAAGATTTTATAAACACTAGGATTATTGAATTATGCCAAAATAAGTCCACTAGAAAAGTGGGTCCAAAAGTGAGAAAGAAAAAAAAAGTGAATGGGAAATTCAATGCGCCTGGGTGTCATTCTCTACTAAGCATTCTAGGATTTTGATCATTGTGCCTCCATCGCCATGGTCAAGGATGGCACTCTCCTGTCAGAGGAATACAAACGGCAGAACACTAGGCTCTACCAATATCAGTAAGACCAATTTCTGGCGGCCATGAGCTGGAATGACAAGAACTTTCAGGGGAAAAGAAAGCGGCCATGTCCCGGGAGCAGAGTGGAAAAATGACGACGACGACCGCAGGACAGAAATTCACTAACTAGTGTGTCCCCATAGTACAGTCCTCATAAGGAAAGGCAAACAATTGTGTGAGTCAGATTTCTGTGTCATATTCTGTCAGCACCTGTTATCGCCGAGGCTGCTGACTAGCGACCTTTCAGAAGGTGCCATCGATATTTCGGAGGTGCCGCCACCATTTCAGGGGACACCGAGGGTCGAACGAAGAAGGCACGTGCCCCCTTTGCACCCCTGGATCCGCGATTGATTCTCCCACTTTGGGGTGACCATGTGAGGACTTGCGTGTCCCGTTCCTTAGTCCATCAGCTTTATCGCAATCATGTTCCGAATTTTGGACCGGTAAGGTCTCTTCACCCTGAGTGCTTGAAGCTCAAGCCCGATGCAATCTTTTTGCTGCTGATGTCACTTTGCAATTTATTTAGAAAAATAACCGTGTATTTCTCTTTTTGCTGTGATTTATACACATCTTTTGCTCCCCTGACATATTACGGTGTTTTCTGTGGCATTTAAACTCCATAAAAGTCATTCTTGAATCTATAAATTTCCAGCAAGATAATATTTTCTCGTCCAATTGAACTAGGGCCTTCCCTGAAATGATCACAATACTCATTGAAAGGCTGATGACATCCCACTGAAATTTCGCGGGGGAGGCGATGTTGCATCACCCCTAATGCTTGCCGAATATTGCAGAAACGTCGTTCAGTTCTTGAAAATCGGTACGGACTATATAACTTTTATTGTGCGTGTTTTGCACGAACATGCTCTTAGCTCTTAACATCAGGGAACTATTGCCTCGTGACTGGAGGCATGTGAGGGTTATTTGGACTTCAGGATACGTTTTCACACGAATCGCTCACGGCTCCTCTCCTCATAAAAGGTCACACAAACAATTCCAAAATCCAATGATAATGATGTGTGGACTTCATTGAATCACATCAGTGTGTTCTAAGTCAGATCTGAGGGCCTATCCATAAATTACGCAACATGTGTTATTATAATTTTAACCCCCCTCCCTCATGGTAATACTTTCTTACGCCCTGTTGTAACGGCTAACAAAACTGTTGCTGGCTTCCCACCCCTGTCTTTCCATAGGTACTTTATGGACGGTCTCTTGTTTAGATCATCTTTTGATCCTGTCCTAGGTCAGGGCCTATAACTTGGGAAACTACTTCCAATACATTACAAAATCTTTGGTTTATGTCGAACTGATGTGGTCAGGAAGGGTCTGGACGAGATTGAGATCGCACACGTGTATTGTCGATTACAACACAAACTATCCTATAATCAGAAACACCTCTCGATCACAGTGAGGACAACTCCGCACATGATCGAGGGCTAGAACGCTACCCCTTCTCCGAGCACCAGAAAAATGTTCAACAATAAATACTTAGGTAAACACATGGAGCTGCGCGCCTCAGGGTTCGGTGGGTGAGTGAGTCAGTGAGCCCCTCTCCGTGACCGCTACGAGGCGGGGGATCCCTAAGATACGCCAAGGCGGTCACAAATGCGGGCACCCGGCCCATGTGTCATGTGTATGTGCATGTGTGTGTACGCGCGGAGAATGACAACCCACCGACGCAAGGCGGGCCAAGAACATAAAATTTGGTCACGAAAGTGGCCGAAGTGGGAAGTAGGAAATGGGCGCGGATCCTACCGCTGACTAGCTGCTAACTAGCGCAAATAGCGTAGCCAATCCACAGCCATGCTTGAACTGCCATTTCGCTAGCTTTGGTCCATCCCAGGTGACAGTGGTGCGAGCTGCAACCGCTTTCTCATTTAGAGAAAATCAAGACATTTGTCCAATAGCAGTCTGCCCTCGGAAAAATACTGGGCCCGCCTCTGCGAGAGCACCTGTTACTGCGACGCGTCTGACCTTGCCCGCAGCGGTTCTTGGTCACCTGAAGGGTCGTAAAGCGTAGAATGCGCAGCGTACTACGGTTTACAACCAACGTGTCACGTGGGCAATCTTTGTAACGAGATGAATGAACGAATGACCTGACATCTGTTGTTTGGGAAACAGGGTTTTAGTTCTGATGGTTCATGTCGTGTGGCGCATGTGTCGAGGGTAACGCACCCTTAAGAAGGGTGATCGCCAGAGCGCTAGTAACTACGGCCTTATTAGCATCACATGCATCCCTTGTGTACAGTGCTAGATGCACTTATCCGCGATCAGGTGATGCAGTCTACCTAGATTTTCAGAAAACGTTTGATTCATTACCTCATGAAAGACTTGTGTAAACTCTAAGGGTATGGTATTGCTGGTAAAATACTTGTGTGGACAAGGAGCTTCTTACGAGGTGGATACAGCGAGTTATGGTGGATGGTTCTGAATCTGATTGGGTGCCAGTGGTGATTGGGGTGCCGCAGGGCGCCGTACTTTGCCCGTTGTTGTTCGTAGTGTAAGTGAAGGATCTACCAGATGCCTTCCTCTTCCTCTCTGCTCCTAAAGTGTTTGCGGCTGATACCAAGGTATGCGCCCCACTTAGTTCGATAACCTCTTCGCACATAATTCAGGCCCACTTGAACCGTGCTACTTCATGTTGGAGCCAACGAGCAGTACACATACGCAATGAGGGATAGCATCCTTGCCCACCCCGTCCAGAAAAGGGACCTTGGTAGTTCTTGCAGACCTGAAATTTCGTGCTCAGGCTGCTTCTGCAGTGGCAAAGTGGTCGCAAATCCGGGCACTGATTCGGTGATCGTTTCTTGTAATTAACCTGGTGTCCCTTTTAATTCTGTTTAAGGCCCTTGCCAGACCTCACCTTGAATGCGGAAACTTAATCTGGGACCCTTTAACAGAGCAGAACAAAAAATTGAAAGACTACAAAGGAGCGCCACCAGGCTGTTTCTGCATCTCATCAAATATCGAACTATAGGTTTTAAGGCATTTATCCAGTATGCATCGCTTTCGACAGTTTTAGAACGTTTACCCATCTAAATAAGTAGCATCCAAATATCTCATGGATTGTATGTCAACATTTTGAATCGTTCGAAGTGTCGAAAAGTGATTATGATGTTGATGTGACAGTCTTATGCTATGAAAGTGATTGAGGTGGGGGTCCGGGTTCATGACGGTTCAGTCAAAGATCTGTGAGCTGTGCTTTGGTCCAGAACATGTTCCAATGTTTTTAGAACTTTTTCCCAGCCATTTTCGGTTAGCTCCCACAATTACGGTAGATCATAGCCCCCATTGTGCCACAACGTCCAGCTGGTGGGACGAACCATCCAATACCTGGACTTTTAACTTAATGGGGGAGCCATGACTAGTTGGGGTTTTGTCGGTTTATTTAAGAAAACTGGAGCAATACACCAGGAAGTTAACACTGGTTAATACTGTTAAGGATATCCGCAACATCATCCAGCAATACTTAGGTATAAGCCTGAGTAGGGATGAAATGGCAGCATGTCATCGCTTGCCGGCTAGAAGCTCTACCCTACCTACGGCTTCATGAGCTGCACATTAGAATGTGCATTTACTCCAAGCGTAATAAACCATTAAAGAACGGCCTCTTAGTCTCTTGGGGAAAAATGGCTCTTGTCCATTCCACTCCTACTTCACATCCATAGGTGATATCTTCCTCAAAGTAAGAGAGGATGACACACCTGTTCAGGTGGGAGTGGGCACAACGGAGGAATGATCACTGGAATCTACCGTAGATAAAGATAAAGAGTAGATAAAGGCTCACCCAAACTTCAAAAGACCAGTACATACCCATCCCAAAGATTCAATGAAGGGGGCTGGGCGAAGGTCCAAAAACAGAAGACCCCTTCGCAGACCGAGCAATCCTCCGAGCAGATATAGGTCACGCCCAAATCCCAGCTCAGGACTCAACGGAGGGTAAGACCCGGAAGCTCCTTCACGGGCACTATTTTTTTACCAGGTATTTACCGCGCCTCAGCGCTACGGCGAGATGAGACAGGCAGTACGGGAAGGCGCTGAGATAAGGGCCCTGATGCTAAATGTCTGGCTTCCACCGATTGCTCCTTTAACATTGACGGCGGTCTGAACCACCTTCGCTTTGCCTGGGGGTCATCATCCTCATGACACTCGCCACATAGGCGACCTACGTCCCCCACGCGCGAGGACGAACGCGGAAAAGCGCAGGTTGAGTTTTGCATGTGCTGCCCGCTACAATGCTCTTCCGCCTGAAGTAAGTCACTATGTCAGTCGCTCAGGCTTCAGACACACTCTATTGAGGGTTTTAAAGGGAATGTGGCACCTTCATAACGTGATTTTAACCGAGATAGCCAAGATCATTTGTCTTGAAACTCGATATTTCCGTAGAAAAAAGCTAAAACCTACCTGACACGAGCCCCCTCATCAGCCCCTCGCCGGGCGGCCATTGTTGTGAACTGCTGGTGTGACGACATATGCCAATGCCGATGCTGATGAGCATCAGCCAATTGAAGCTCTTAAAGGATTTCAATCATGGTAGTCGTTGCCAGATCATGACATCATCCACAGGAAGATATTTATTTTCTTAGGAGTACTTTTAAAAACAAAATATTGAGTTTATTGAACATTTTTCAGAGGAATCATGAGTGGTTTTATTATTTTTGAGTAAAAGCACGCCTAATTTCACTAAATTCCAGGATTCGACCAAGGTGCCACATTCCCTTTAAGAGGCGATGTTCTCATTTAACTTGTGTGTGGAGTTCATGTACACTTTTACTCCGTCACGCATGTTTTACAAGACCACTCGATTTTTTCTTACTTGACGAGGTGCATGAAAAGCCTTGTTTTGTGGGATGTGCCCAAAAAATGACTGATGCTGTGAATAACAGTGGCAAAATTTTCCGTAATACTTGTGGGGTAGACTTGCTCTAGGGAGGAGGCAATCTGATGCCATGCATGTCAGAAGTTTATATAAAGCCTCCGGATGGTCAATATGCAGCAGATCAATATTGAGATCCCCAGTAAGTATACATCTCTTGTTTTGATGATAAATATTGGACGATGTATCCTCAAAATATTCAAAAAGGATGGATAGCTGCATATTGTGCCGAAATGTTTTTGGGGTTATCTCAACGAAGGCGGATTGCGGTTCGGGTGTTTCCTTCGTACGAAAAATCTGGCCAGGGTTTGAAACTTTGTTATTACTTCCCAGACAGTGGTTAAGAAAACTGTAATTCATCCAAATATGTTTAAAGATGTAGATAACATATTAGGTCGTTGATCGATCTAACAAGGACCTTAATTTTGAAGGTGCTTTGGCAAAGATATGTAAGTTTTGAAGCTGCAATTATTTAAGATGTGTAAGAGTAAAAGGCGACAGGTGTGAAAAGATCCCTAATAAAACTAAAAATACTTGAATCCCACAATCCCTGCGGAACACCACGTAAGTAAAAGAAGAACGCGAAAGCACAGGTGAGATGTGGAATGAACTATAACGCCGCTTAAAAAACTCGGTCGAAAAACTAAAATTCTGTGCGTAAACCGAAATTCAAAGTATACACTAAAATCGCAATGGAAGATGCAAAGCCTGCCTAAATAAAAGGGAACTGAAAGTCAGGGACCATCATCAGGTGTAAGGCAGTGAAAGAGTGAGAACAAGAGCCCTGTGGTAAACTTTTATTGCAGCTTCGGCAGTGTCGTGGATTAAAGCAGTTCAATTTTTTCACAAAAAAGTTCAAACAGTTCAAAAAAGTATTTAAGATGTCATTTGTTATTGGGAGAAGCGTTCTCATTCAGGTTTAAGGTATTATAATCCAACTTTAGTTTTAGCTGAGATTAAGCATAGATGCATCTTCATTCACTCCATACCTGTTTGAAATAAAAATGAAAGGAGAAAGTACAGAAAAGGAAAAAAGATTTTTCTTCTAGGGATGTTACTACTCAACAATTGCACATCCTACAATTGGATAACAATGTCTACGGCTGAGGTCAGTGACAAAAACAACATTTATGCATATATCAAGGTTAACACGCGCATTGACGGGGAGGCGGGTACCTGCCCCCACACCCCCTCGGGTTTTTCGGAAATATATAGGCATACCTTTTCTGAATTTTTTAACCTTTGCCACAATTTTAAGGTCAGGTCACCAGTACAGGTTGTGACCTGACCTCAACAAAGCCTAAGAAAGCCTAAGTCAGAACAGGGAGAACTTATCCGATTGGAACCCATCACATAATGGCCCCACCGAGTTCAATATGTTTCGGTATTCTTTATATCGATGAGCCATGACCTGTCCATTGGAAATACGAGGGAATGATTTTAACTGAATAACGCAGTAACCAATGGTGATAGCGTTTATTTTAACTGAATTATATTCGCATTGTCTTTGCGTTTCTAATGACTTGCATTTTACCTAATTTGACTGACCTAACCTCAGTTCAGGTCTGAGGGTTCAAATTGTTTTGCACTATCTTGATTTGTTCAGATGTAATGACGGAAAACATTAATTTACTTGTTACCCCTATGGCGGCATGTTTTGACCTCTACTAACCTGAAAAAAGTTTAAATATTTTCGATTGAGAATTGGATGGGCTACCCAACGCTGTTTACTGTTTTTCGCTACCTAGCGTGGTATTCGAGATCTTAGGGGAGTGTACCCGTCCCCAGTCAAAGCGAAGGTGGCTCAGACGGCCGTCAATGCGCGTGTTAAAGGAGCAGGGACAATCGGTGTAAGCCCGGCATTTAGCATCAGGGCCCTTATCTCAGCGCCTTCCCGTACTGCCTGTCTCATCTCGGCGCAGCGCTGAGGCACGGTAAATACCCGGCAGCAGGTCCCGCTACCTAAATTTCATGAAGTTGTTTAGGGATAGTTTCCCCTGCAGAGTTGATTGGGGCTTCGGGTTCAATCCTAGTTTCATCTCCGCTCACGGAGTCAGCTGGCCAAAAGAAATCTCGTTTCGTTTGTATCGAAGCCAGATTTGGAGACCCTCTAGCATACACAACAGTGCCCGTGAAGGAGCTTCCGGGTCTTTCCCTCTGTTGAGTCCTGATTGCGAGACTGCGGTTTGAGCATGACCTATATCTGTTCGACGGAGGATTGCTCTGTCTGCGAGGGAGTATTCTCTGTATGTGGGCCTCTGTCCAGCCCCCTTCATTGAATCTTTGGGTTGGGTACGTACTGGTCTTTTGAGGTTTGTGTGAGCCACTCTTTCTCCACGGTGCCCACTCCCACCTGAACAGGTGTGTCATCCTCCCTTACTTTGAGGAAGATAGGTAATATCTTCCTCAAAGTAAGGGAGGATGACAATAGGTATATATATATATATATATATACAATAGATAGGTACAATAGATAGGTAATATGGATGTGAAATAGGAGTGGAATGGACAAGAGGCCGTTCTTCAATGGATTATTACACTTGGAGTAAATGCGCATTCTAATGTCCAGCTCATGAAGTCGTAGGTAGGGTAGAGCCTCTAGACGGCAAGCGATGACATGCTGCCATTTCATCCCTACTCAGGCTTATACCTAAGTATTCCTGGATGATGTTGCGGATATCCTTGCCAGTGTTAACTTTCTTGTGTATTGCTCTAGTTTTCTCAAATAAACCGACAAAAGCCCTACATGGAGGAATTGCAAGAACCCTACTTCATGGGCCCCCCCATTAATTAAAAGTCCAGGTATTGGATGGTTCGTCCCACTGGGAAATGGCTGGGAAAAAGTTATAAAAATATAGGACGGGGTAAGAATTCTAGGTTAGAAGATGCTCTGGACCAAAGCGCAGCTCACAGATCTCCGACTGAACCGTCATGAACCCGGACCCCACCTCAATCACTTTCATAGCATAAGACTGTCGCATCAACATCATAATCACTTTTTGACACTTCGTACGATTCAAAATGTTGGCATACAATCCATGAGATATTTTGATGCTACACTTATTTAGATGGGTAAACGTTCTAAAATTGTCGAAAGCGATGCATATTGGATAAATGCCTTGAAGTATCGAACTATAGGTTTTATGAATTTCATGATGAGATGCAGAAACAGCCTGGTAGCGCTCCTTTTTACTCTTCCATTTTTTATTCTGCTCTGTTCAAGGGTCCCCAGATTAAGTTTCCGCATTCGAGGTGAGTCTGACAAGGGCATTAAACAGAATTGGAAGGGACACAAGGTTAATTACAAGAAACGATCACCGAATCAGTGCCGGGATTTGCAGCCTGAGTACGAAATTTCAGGTCTGCAAGGACGCCAAAGTCCCTTTTCTGGACGGGGTGGGCAAGGATGCTATCCCTCAACGCTTATATGTACTGCTCGTTGGCTCCAACATGAAGTACCATGGTTCAAGTGGGCCTGAATTATGTGCGAAGAGTTTATAGAACTAAGTGGGGCGTATACCTTGGTATCAGCCGCAAACACTTTAGGAGCAGAGAGGAAGAGGAAGGCATCTGGTAGATCCTTCACTTACACTACGAACAACAACGGGCAAAGGACGGAGCCCTGCGGCACCCCACTCAATACTGGCACCCAATCAGAATCAGAACCATCCACCATAACTCGCTGCTATCTAAGTATTTTACCAGCAATACCAGACCCTTAGAGTTTACAGGGGAGTCTTTCATGAGGTAATGAATCAAACGTTTTCTGAAAATCTAGGTAGACTGCATCTACGCAAGGCAATAGAGTAAAGGTAAAACGGAGCGGGCCGCTCAGCCATGGCCAATGACAGCAATTTTTACAGCTGGCACAGGATAGCTGACTGCTGGAAAAGCATAGGGTGGCTGAAAGTTTCCATCAATACATATATCTACTGAGGAAGTTACAGGTGAATATAATATCTTATTATATTTATTTATCCTATTTTGTGGACACAAAAAGAGTTTCAGTAAATTTTATTGTCAACTGATTGCCGCCAGGTCCCGAGCTGGCGGTGTGTATTGTCTATGGAGCTGGCGGTGTGTTGAAGAGATAGGGACTTTTTGGCGTACAACTTGGCGTGAAAGAGACAATTTACAAACAACGTTCATGTACCGTTATTATCACATCTACCAGTGTCTTATTTTGAAATAAATTTGAGATGTTGGGATGGATTGATTTTCTGTTTGTGTGTGTGAATTTGTGTATGGACGGAAAGCTGTTGACTTTTTAAATTACCTACCTATAGTGCCAACTTCTTTGGTGTGATACTAAGCGCTGTGATCACCGCGGTGCCCAAGAATCATATCAGGCACAGATGTGTGCTCAATGCCTGGATGTACGAAGACCAAGGAAAAGGATCGTGATCTGCCATTCTTCAGGGTCCCAAAGGAGCCAACTAGGTAAGAAATATGGCACAAAATGATTTTACACTTTTCAAAATTGCCTATGGGGCTGTGGAAGTTGGGCGGCTCTCCTCCTTGCCAGTCTGCAAAGTATGATAATTCTGACCAGTTTTTGGTGTAAAGTGTACCTCAAGACTGGTCCACGCAAAGCAAATTTTGGAGAAAATGAAATGTTGACCAGTATTTACCTATACTGAGTGTATAAATGAGAGTGGCAGTTGCCAATACTGAACTCACATAGAATTTGCAGCGTATAAAAACTGGATGAAAGAATATAAAATACCATATTGTTATTCTAAGTTAAACAATAATTCATCACATTCATATTTCATGCCCTAGGGCAGCTGGGGATATAGTACCAGTTGTGTGGTTGGAGTACCAGCCAAATTGTTTGGAAATAAGTAGAGGTCAGTGTGATTTTATGCCCATTTTGGTTCCAATTTTAGGTGAGTGGTGGTACGATCATTCTCAATAGCTGGTGCAACTTCTTTGGCATGCTACCATACTTTGCTAACTGGCCGTCTTACTGGATGGTTTCCTCTTATCAGTACTGACTGACTGCCGCTTGATTCAGCATGTAGAATTTGACAGATTTACACAAGATCTCATTGGTGTAGCCTTTGGGCAGAATTACTGGTTTCGGGCAACTCTTGTCATTCTTTGTGGCAGGTACAACAATATTGGAGCTGAGTGTGACAGCTTGGACAGTGCTGACCCTTGTTAAAAGTCATAAATGTGTCAATAAGTTAGTAAAACAGGTAAAATTGATGAAAAAGAAAATGTCTGCTTCAGTGTACAAAGAACTCTGGCCCAGCTGCTGAATTTCTTCCCCAATTGGGGTAGGATTTGAGCTACCCCAAGCATATTTTCCAGTTTCCTGCCACATTCTGCAGATCAGCCCTTGACTAAATGACATTCCCGTCATAGGCGGATCCAGGATCACCGATGCACCGTGCCCGGGGTGGTAAGAATTTGATGCCTGGCTTCATAAGAATTCAAGTCCTGTCAGCTGGTGGGGCACTAATAGCCGTTTCATTAATATATTTGGACAGGCTTCAAAAGCCTTATTCATCAAAATGATTTGATTATTTATAATACCCCTCAGTACCGATTGTTAGTTATTTGGGTTTTCGGGCGCACGAACCAATATTAATTATCGCCCATTTGGTACCCATTGTAATCGTGTTGTATTGTGTTCTTTTCCAGCGCGACTGAGGTAACCTGGACATGCGAAACCTCTTCGGTCGCGAGCAGCAGCGCGCGGCGGAGGCAGCCTGGACTTGCGAAACCCTTCGGCGGCGAGCAGCAGTGCCGGCAAAGCTCGCGTGCAGCAAAGCCGTCATCCAGGCGCTGTGCTACCAGTGCTCTCTCTGATATGGTGGCGTGTAGCCGCAGTTCAATTGATAGCTGGATTTGTCAATCAATTTGGGATTCTTGTCTCTGCGTTTGCAAGAAATGTTCAAAATAAATACCAATGAGATATTGAATAAGCTACGAGTGGTACTAACGGGGTGAACATTTATCTCATGGCTTTTTAGATTAGATGAGTATTTTTATTAATACTGTGTCCCAGTTCCCACAGAAGATCTATTGGTGCCATGCGGGACTTGGCTCGCAAAACTTTCGAATACCTACTTTTGATAACTGCAATGGAACTCTTCACTGTTCTTGTCATTTGGCCTTGCTCAGCGACCAACTCCTCTAGATTTGTCATCTACCTAGGATGGCAAAGTGACTTGTGAGTTATACGTATGGTAGAACAGTGGCCTACCAATATAATTGCACATTTACGGTGGACTCATTTTGCACTGCCAAATTTCTATATTTTCGTATGTCGCGCCGGCTCCCCGGCATTGGATTCGTCATTCCGCCATTGGAGAGCCATTGACCTTTCATAGTGGTTTGATGGGCATTTCAGGAAGCTTCGTATAGATCGGCCAACAAGTGCTCCCTCACCCTCTGAATCCGTTCATTGTCGGTGCCAATATCTAAAGCCATTTTTAGGCACAGGGACAACACGTTTGGGAAAAAGTGTTCGGCGATAAATTGCCGCAAGCATGGTGTTTTATAAATCAGCTAGAATAGTCATTTGAGGAGACCATGGCCTCTCAACCTCCGACAAGATTTGGATTGCCTACGTACACATGGACGTCGAAAGCGGGGGATGATGAGACGCGTCCCCCTACTCGCGGATCAGAGGGGGACGGTCCCGCAAAAACTTGGTGACTCGTCCTAGGTTTTTATTTGGATCCTCTTATTATTTGCGTTTACCTTCGTTAATTGCGTGGAATTCTGCAACCCAACTCGCTAAGTTTGTCAGTGAAGTGTATTGCCAGTATCGTTTTCAGATACAGCCCATTCGCTCCAAATTTTGCGCCCCAGCGCCCCTCCCCGCCTCTGGTCGTCCCGAGTCATGGTCCATCCCCACCGGTAAAAATTTCGTGGCGACGCCCCTGCCTCTGCACCGCAGTCTCACATTTTGCGGCGCCCGTCATCGAAGTGATCGAGCTTCATATGTGTAGGTGGGGGTGGACAGGGGCGGACGCACGAGTGCTGTTTGGGGGGGGGGTGGGGCAACGCAGGAGAAATAGTAAAAACATAGTATTGTTAAAAGATCGGTAAAAATTGCCATTATGGGGGGCATGGCCTCTGCCCCCTCCGTACGCGGATCCAGGAGGGCAGGTGCCCCCCATCAACCCTCGTCGCCCCCTGAAATGGTCACGGCGTCGCCTTGGAAGGCCAATGGTGTCCCCTGAAACGTCGCTTCTTACCCCCCCCATTGATGCAAAAATCCGTGCCCACGGATATGATTTTGCGCCCACCTGATAAGTTCTGCCGGTCAAAAGTGACACCCCCTGGTCCGGATGGTGCCCCCCCTCACCCGATCGACAATCTTGAATCCGCCTAAGCCCCTTTGCGTCTGCCAATGGGGGCAAGGAGGGGTGGGTAATGTTCTATCCACTCTCCTCCCCTTGGAAGTTGGATCCGTCGCTGCTCCGGACATTTTTTACTTTTACCCGATTATATGATGACGGGAGTATGGTCACTGGCGGCGGAACGGGGGGAGCACCGGGGCACGGTACCCTCCCTTAAATCATAAATTTTAACAATAACCCAATGGCGTTGACTGGAAAGAAATGGGTTGAAACATAAGCGGATCCAGGATTGCTGATCGGGGGGGCGTTTCCGGGTGGGCGCCATCCGGCTTGGGGGTGCCACTTTTGACCGGAAAAACCTATCAGATGGGCGCAGAATTCTATCGATGGGCGCCGATTTTTGCATCCTGGAGGGGGGAACAAGCAACACTTCAGGGGGGCGAGAGTCGATCGGGGGAACGTGCCCCCCCTTTCACCCCTGCATCCGCCTATGGGTTGAAAAGCTCATGGTGCCCGCCCCCTTACATTTGGACGTTCCACCGTCGCTGAGTATGGTAGAAATCCGTCGGAATATATATATTTTCCACCGTTCCGCATATTATTTCTATGCGAATGCTACTTTTCCAAGGTACTATTACCTTTCCAATTTTTTATCAAGCGTCGGTGAAAATTCAGTGCACTAGAATAGTCTCCGCTGATGGCATTGCTAAAATTACGTCGAACTGCATCCTTTACTTTACGTTTACGCTTTTTGCTTGTCCCATTTGAGCATCTCCGGAATACGAGGTTCAATCATCAGCTGGCATGAAATTGTTTTGATGTCACGTGACCGTGCCTCCCTGCATCTACGGGCTGCCCTGCCTCGATACTCCTACTCCAGTCGTCGACAACCTCCAAAAGATGGGAGTCACAAGAGCGGCAAGGGCGAAAGCCCTTGTTTTCATGCTCTACCATTAGCGTCATGGTCAGAGCACGAAGCCGATTTCTCTGCCTGGCATATCGGGCATTGTTAAACATGCGCTGTGTGTCATACTGTTTATGGCAATGGATATTCCAGGCATCTTGTTTCTTTTTTCTTAACCTGATAACCTCACGTGTGATGTAGATGCTTCTCTGCTGCTTACCTGGGCTACTGGCAGGGATATATACAGAGGCTGTTGTCTCGGGAACGTTAACAAAGGAAGAGTAGGCTTCATTCACTTGCAGTCTGCAGTCTAAGCCAATCGGTCGATGATAGCATGAGCTTGAGGCTCTCAAAATCAGCCCGCTGGATTTTAAGCTTATTGGGCTTTGTCACTGGACCTGGAGTCTACTGAAGTCTGATAGCGCAATCTTCATCGGTATTCCTCTTTTGCGGGAGACCTACGTCGATGACGATTTACGGACCAAAGCTCATATGGCTAAAGTACGTATAGATAAACTTCGTACGCAAAAGTTCGTAAGCAAATGTACGTAGGGTATAAAACTCGTATGACAAAAGTACGTACGCAAAAGTTCGTAAGCAAATGTACGTAGGGTATAAAACTCGTATGCCAAAAGTACGCACGCAAAAGTACGTACGCAAAAGTTCGTAAGCAAATGTACGTAGGGTATAAAACTCGTATACCAAAAGAACGTACGCAAAAATACGTACGCAAAAGTTCGTAAGCCAATGTACGTAGGGTATAAAACTCGTATGCCAAAAGTACGGACGCAAAAGTATGTACGCAAAAGTTCGGAAGCAAATTTACGTAGGGTGTAAAACTCGTATGCCAAAAGTACGTACGCAAAAGTACGTATGCAAAAATACGTAAACAAATGTACGCAGGGTATAAAAATCGTATGCCAAAAGTACATAAGCCAAACTACGTACGCAAAAATACGTAAGCAGATATACGTAGGGTATAAAACTCGTATGCCAAAAGTACGTAAGCAAATGTATGTATGTACGTAGGGTATAAAGTTTGTATTTCAAAAGTACGTATCTCAATTTTGAAGAAGTTGTCACTTTTACTCAACCACATCGGTGGACGCAGGGGGGGGCATTCCGGCCATGCCCCCCAAGCGCTGTAGGGGAAAAATTCTTTCGGCCCCCCAAAAGGCTGGATACATTTTTGAAAAAAGGCGTTCACACTAGGTCTGTCGAGGCTAAAATCTTCGCTCCCCCAGGAGAGCGATCATTCACTTGGAGAGGTAGTTTCTACTAGGTCTTTCGAGCACCCAAATCGTACGTCCCACCCCACCCCTCCCCAGGAGGTGAGGCAGACATGGGTTTGCCTCCCCCAAAAAAAAAAACTCGACGCCCGGACTTTTATTACGCCCGCGCTGGTTTCCGCGGAAATCGGCGCGTAAGCAGCGGCGGATCCAAAGGGCTAATGGGCTCAAACTCCCCCCCGATAGGCCCTGGACCACATAATAAATGCATAGACTAGGATACGTTCAAGGCAGGTAATTGTGGGGGGGCTAAAGCCCTCTAGGCCCCCTGAAATGTGTTCATAGACAGGGGCGTCGCCACAGATTTTCGGGTGGGAGGGCCGGCGCTAGAGGGGGGGAAAGCTGGGGCTCGTGATGAAGCCCTATGTTCACTCAAATGTGGCATTTTCAATAGTATTTCCATCCAAAAGCGGGGGCTGGCCCCGCCCCGCCATTTTCCGAGAGCGAGAGGGCCCGGTCCCCCATGACCCCTGGTGGCGACGCCCCTGGTCAGTGGTCATAGATATCCGCCACTGCGCGCAAGCTATTTGAAAGTCCGACGAGATGCGGGCAGGTGATTGATTACCCCTGTACTTGATGCCGTGTACTTTTCCATGCGATTTTTTCATGACGAATATTTTACCTCTAGGATGTTTACTCATACGAATTTTTGTCATTACGAGACATTTTATCCCTACGAACATTTTGCTTCTACGTACTTCATCCCGTACGAACTTTTTACTTTACGAACATGTTACCCCTACGTACTTTAACCCGTACGAACTTTTTCTATACGAACTTTTTACATTACGAACATTTTACCCCTACTTACTTTAACCCGTACGAACGTTTTCCATAGGAACTTTTTACTTTACGAACATGTTACCCCTACGTACTTTAACCCGTACGAACTTTTTCTATACGAACTTTTTACATTACGAACATTTTACCCCTACGTACTTTAACCCGTACGAACTTTTTCTATACGAACTTTTTACATTACGAACATTTTACCCCTACGTACTTTAACCCGTACGAACTTTTTCCATAGGAACTTTTTCCATTACGATTATTATACACGTACGTACTTTATCTATCGTACTTTAGCCATACGTACTTTTGCGTACGTACTTTAGACCTACGAACTTCTTCCTTTCGTACTTTGGTCCGCAACCCGTCGATGACACCTCCGGATCTAGAGCCTCGTAGGCTCGAAGACCTCTGATATCTGCGATGAGCATTGGCTGATGGGCAGATACCGTTGAAATTTATTAACCTGTTCCCCAACGGGGGCCATCGATGTTTCCTCTCTAACTCCGAAAACATGGGAGTTAGCGGAAATCTGCAAACTGCATTAGAAGCTCGTGTGAATATAGTATGCGTTTTCTCTACATGTCTAAGCGCTCAGATCGATATTTTGGTCTCCAGAGCTCATGTTGTGTCACGATAGGCTATTTTCACTAAATTATGCAATGCTTAGGATACTTGGGCATAGTTCTCATGCCTTTATAGCTTTTAAGGTCTGGTAAAGTACATTTGATTGCTAAGTTCTAGGGCTTTCTCCGCTATGGGGAATATAATCAACTCCTGACAGTGGTTTGACTGACCTCCAGAGGGTACTTCTTGACCTAACACGACCTGAGATGATGGAAGGTCATAGAGGGATATTGTCGCATACCCAATGAAAGTAAGTGACGAGACCTCCAATATTACGTTTAATTCAGCACCCTAGCTTGATTAGGTCAAAATTTATTTATCGTGAAAATACTGTTTTGACCCTGGTGACCTGTGATAACCTTAGATAAGTCTAAGGGAAAATATCACCTCTGGAATTCGGGAAAGAGTGCCTGAGAATGCTTTTCGAGTATTCTGAGCATTTAGAATCATTTTGTGGCTTTTAGATCATGAGGCAGCTTTTCCCATGTTTTTCTGTGGAAGCAGTCTCCTCGTGACCTGACCTCAGGTCACCAAATAAAAACCCGAGAATTCATTTTGGACAACATGGATTGGTTATCAAGTGTAGACAGGTTCAAATTGATCGCCTTGGAAATGTAGCTATGGTAAAGCTCAAAAGTTAAAGTGAGGTAACCTTGTCTAGCCTCACCTAGTGGCCTGACTTAGTGTGGCCCGGTGTAAAAATCAGGGATGGTGGGAAAATGTTGGGGTGAGAGATAGACCTCTCAACTGCCGTGCTGTTCCTCCGCATTTTCCTACTATTTGGGAAAAACGGGGAGGGGGGGCATTCCACGACAAATCGACAAATCGATGGGTCGAAATAACACCCTCATATCTCAGATTTTCATGAACATTTGGGACTAGGGTTCTCAGGGGCGCTGAAAACGACTGTGGTATTTTTAGTCTTGTCCGGATTATCGTTTCGGAGTTATAGCCTCGGGCAATCCAGCATCGGACGCGAGCATCGGACTGTTCGTTTGAGTCTTTAGGCATTTAAATGAAAGATGTTCCTTCAAGAGGTTCCATGAAAATAATTAGAAAAGTCTGAACAACACAAATATATAAGTTTAATTATATTAATTGGCACGAATATGTATAAAATCTTATTCCAAACTTTTGCAAAGATAAGCATACATATTTACTATGTTTTTATTGACTTCAAAACAACTTCATGTGAAAGAGCATTGCTTAAACTATATATAACGCCAATAAAAAGAATGGAGACTACAGAGCAAAATCAGTATCGAGCACCGCAGACCAAGCCTAACATTATCACCGGCCACTCAGTCTTCCAGTCCGCACGCCGCATAGGCGCGACCAGTTGGAAGTGGGATAAAGGGGAGGGGAGAACTGAGCAAGACTGCGCTTTAGTGATATTGCGAATGAACTAGATGTGGTCTGGAGGCTACTATTGCTAACATAAAAAATTGAGCCTTTCCGAAAAAAACTGAACGTATTACCGGAACATTCGGAACAATTCCGACACTCTGGTGCATTTGGTGGAAAATGTAGTGCGAGGATTATGCGTTAAAAGCCGATTATTACTGTTGTCTGAGGTTTGTTTTAGATAGTTTTTTTCTACCCATACCCTAAAATGTTTCATGTATCCCGGTTCAATTTATATTACAAAGCACACGTCACAAACAAAAAGCCACATAGCGTCCACGCCGACAACTGCTTTTCGAACATATAAGATTAACCCTCGCCCCACCGAAGGGGCCATCGATGGCCCCCCTAAGGTTTTTCCGGGATAGCAGAAAAACGACGAGGCGCAGCACCGCGGTTGAGGGCTCTACCTCTCACTGCATCATTTTCCCATCATCCCTGAAATTTTTTAACCCGGGTCACCCAAGGTCAGGTCACCAGACGAGGTCAACCAAGGTCACCTCACTTCACCTTTAGAGCTCTGTAAGAGCTACATTTCAAAGTCGATCGATTTGAAACTTCCTACACTTCATGACCCCTCCAGGGTCTACAAGGTGTATATCCGGGATTTTTCGATTTCGTGCCCTGAGGTCAGGTCACGAGGCGACCTCTCCCATCGGAAAAGCATGGGGAAAAGCTATTTCATGATATAAAAGCCACAAAAATGATTGCAAATACTCAGACTGCTCAGAACAACGTTTTTGGACACCCTTTCACGGATCCCAGGGGTCATATTTGCCCTTTGACTTTTCTAAGGTCATCCAAGGTCACCAGAGGTCAAAAACAGTATTTTGACAATAACTTTTGACCTAATTGAGCTAGAGCGGTGAAACAAACACCATCGTGCTTGTCTTGTCACTGGCTTTCATTTGATATACGGCAAGGTCACTTTTTGACCTTTCGTGACCTCAGGTCATATTAGGTCACGAGGTGACCTCTGGCGGTCAAACCAATGGCGGGAGGTCTTTACGTTCAACATAGCGGAAAAAGTACTGGCAATTTGCTATCAAATGTACTTTACCAGGCCTCAATAGCTCTAATGACATAAGAGTTATGCCCAGTTTGCTTAATCATTGCATATTTGAGTGAAAATAGCCGATCTTGACCTAATTTGACCTCTGGAGGTCAAACCATTGACCTGAGCACTAAAACATGCGAAGTAATTTCTTACTGAATTCACGCGAGCTTTCTATTGCACTTTGCAGATTTGCGCTAACGCCCATATTTTCGGAGTTAGAGGGGGGCCATCGATGGCCCCCCGGTGGGGCGAAGGTGGCGCCGGACCCCCGGTGGGGCGCGGGTTAAGACATACTGCTTTATTTAAGATCTGACCCACGGATCGGAAGAACGACTCGAGCACATGGTGTCATTGAACTTCACAGATTCAATTTGAAACTCGAACCTTCTGTCCATCATCATTCGAGTTCTCATGGACAATAAAGGTCATCGAATTAACCGGTACGAACTTGTGAATCTTAAATATTCCTTTTCTCGCGACTGCCTTATTGAAGCGTTTTCTGAGCTCAGTAGCTAATTTGAGTACTTTTTGTTGAAACATTTTTGGTAGAGATCTAGGCAAGCAATGGAACACTGCTTTTCGTGTTCTCTTCCAAGAATGTTTGCTGAGATCGTAAGGGGATGTGTAACCCTCCTGCCAGTAAAGGTGGCCCGGGGCCTCATACCAGCGCGTGTTAAAAAGCACACTGGAGCGGAGCCTTGGAGGCCCCCATCTACTTTTTCTAGGTGGCCGGAGAACCCTTCGTGGCCGAAAAACGCAGTTTCATTACTTTTGAGAATATTTAATGGCACGTTGATTGGTCAAATAAGCTTAAAAATCGGCTCCAATCTGTAAGTATAGGCTTTCAAAGTTAAACCCTTTATTTTGAGATCACTGCAATTGCGCGGTTGCACCAGTTTTGCGTGCATCAAAGACCAACTGGCAACGTTATTGCGCCATATAAAACGAGGTTATTTGTCAATTTCACCCGTCATGAAGGTCAAAGTCACATTTCAAGGCCATACCAGCGTTCTCAAAGTCATTGGTCCGGTGCTTCCAGTCGCATGGCGTTACCCAGTGTGACGTATATTATGCTACGACGTCATAGTTAAGATATATCAATGTAAAGGTCAAGGTCACAGTTCAAATTAAAATGTCATGGGTAAAGGTCAATGCTCATTTCCCGTCCAACGGTTGCTATGGTGCTGGTCATGGTGTAAGTAAGAGGAATATGTCATATCGTGACGTCATATGTCAATGACCTTGAATGACCTTAACCCCAAAAATTAGGTTCATAATTCTTGGGACGTCCTCACTATGACCTTGCTCTGTCTTTAGTGCATTCTGGACTTCTTTCAGCTTAATCACGGCATTTCCGGATTAATATCCAGCACGGCTTATACTTGACCTTTATGACCTCGTTTGAACTTGACGATACTGACCTAAGTCAATTAAGATCGGTCATAATATAGCTTTCAGTAGTTCCCACACAGTCCCCAGCCGGAGTTTGTCTAAGCTTCTAGTTTCCGAGAGCTCAGGGGCCTACCAGTCCCCCCTCCAGTGCCCGTAAGTGTCGGACGCCTCTCCAGTGCGGGTGTTAACCCGCGCCCCACCGGGGGTCCGGCGCCACCTTCGCCCCACCGGGGGGCCATCGATGGCCCCCCTCTAACTCCGAAAATATGGGCGTTAGCGCAAATCTGCAAAGTGCAATAGAAAGCTCGCGTGAATTCAGTAAGAAATTACTTCGCATGTTTTAGTGCTCAGGTCAATGGTTTGACCTCCAGAGGTCAAATTAGGTCAAGATCGGCTATTTTCACTCAAATATGCAATGATTAAGCAAACTGGGCATAACTCTTATGTCATTAGAGATATTGAGGCCTGGTAAAGTACATTTGATAGCAAATTGCCAGTACTTTTTCCGCTATGTGGAACGTAAAGACCTCCCGCCAGTGGTTTGACCGCCAGAGGTCACCTCGTGACCTAATATGACCTGAGGTCACGAAAGGTCAAAAAGTGACCTTGCCGTATATCAAATGAAAGCCAGTGACAAGACAAACACGATGGTGTTTGTTTCACCGCTCTAGCTCAATTAGGTAAAAAGTTATTGTCAAAATACTGTTTTTGACCTCTGGTGACCTTGGATGACCTTGGAAAAGTCAAAGGGCAAATATGACCCCTGGGATCCGTGAAAGGGTGTCCAAAAACGTTGTTCTGAGCAGTCTGAGTATTTGCAATCATTTTTGTGGCTTTTATATCATGAAATAGCTTTCCCCCATGCTTTTCCAATGGGAGAGGTCGCCTCGTGACCTGACCTCAGGTCACGAAATTGAAAAATCCCGGATGTACACCTTGTAGACCCTGGAGGGGTCATGAAGTGTAGGAAGTTTCAAATCGATCGACTTTGAAATGTAGCTCTTACAGAGCTCTAAAGGTGAAAAGAGGTGACCTTGGTTGACCTCGTCTGGTGACCTGACCTTGGGTGACCCGGGGTAAAAAATTTCAGGAATGATGGGAAAATGATGCAGTGAGAGGTAGAGCCCTCAACCGCGGTGCTGCGCCTCGTCGTTTTTCTGCTATCCCGGAAAAACCTTAGGGGGGCCATCGATGGCCCCCCGGTGGGGCGAGGGTTAAGGGATGGACATTGATTACAATTTATTGTTTTAAATACATCCTTACCCTCATTGCCGATCAATTCCACCATTGACACCCTTTTTGTGACCAGAGACGTTTGATAGTTGCAGCGACGGCGGTCCGCGCTGGCGCACGAACCTCACAAAAGTGGGGATCGGGACGTTTGGGAGCTCAGATCTCGCTTTCTATTACAGTCTCCATTCTTTTTATTACTGAATCTTATAGAGAGAAGTATAAAAAGTAATGTGAGCCTCAAGAAGTTTAAAATCATTCATAGAAAAAAGTTTTATAGATTTTGAAAAATTTAAGAGTGTAAAATATATTTAAAACTTAATTTTTTAAATTATATTTCTAATGGGCTTTAGCTAATGAGCTTTTTGATAATGAGCTTCTAATGAGCATAATTCGTCCTTAAGATACCTAGATCAAGATTTTATGGCATTTGTAGAACCATACAGGTAAAGTTTCGTCTTTAAAAAGACATGCAAGTGAGCATGGTCAAAATGCTTCAGGCTATAATTTTCAAACCGTAAGTCAGGGAGGCAAAATGAATACGAGAATTGTTATTAGCTCCATCAATAACCTCCCTGACAAAAATACACTGAAATCTGCGACATGAGGGTGTTATCGACTTGTCGATTTGTTGTGGAATGCCCCAGGGGCGGGGCATCAATGGCTTCTGGTGGGTTGAGGGTTAAAGTCGATATGATTTAATAACAAAATATTAATTTAGGTGGTCATTGCCCCCTTGGTCTGCTCGGGTAATGCCTCTCAAAATAACGTTATGGTCAAGCCCGTGCTCGATTTGTTTACATCTAATGCATGACGTTAAACCTCACTGAAAAATAGGTAAGAAACCATGACGTCAGCTTAATTTTGCGTGACTGCTAGCAACATATCCACTGAACCTACCTTTGCTGGTTATCCAAGGAGCTGCCACCCTAAAAAGCCGGCACGGGGAGGTTACTTAAAAGAAGCTATGAAGACAAGTAAAACAATCACTTAAGACATCTGTATAGACTGAAAACAGTGTCTGGCTGTCTTAACAAAAATGATGTATGTGCATGCATACCTACGTAGTTGATAGAATGTGAGAAGACAAAGTCGTCTAGGGACAAGCATTCGCATCATGGTGGACGCTAATTCTTACTTTTGTATTTTTACATAGAAAATAACATCCCCACCAAGTTTCGCCGTGAAAGTTTTGGTAACCGTTGATTTATCAGAAATAACATGCACTAACATTTCGCCTCGCTCTCTCGGCAGTGTGTCGGATACCGCAGAGGCGGGACCAGGCTGGCACTCTAATCCCTCTGTCTGTTGGCGTCTGGGCCTCGCCTCAGACCCTGCGGCAGATGCAGGGGCTAAAACACCAGCAGCAGCAGCAGCATACATCATGAAGCAAGACCATCGCTTCTTTCTCCCAATTTTCCATCGACTCAATAGGCTGTCGTTCATGGTCTTGATATACGTATACACATACATACATACATGCATACACACTTACATACCTACATGCATAGATGCATACATACATGCATGCACACATATGTACATACATACACACGCACGCACGCACACACGCACGCACGCAACTTCAGCATGACAGTTCCTCACCCCCAACCACGAATTCAACAGGACGCTCAACAACAGAACACTCAGCGCCAGGTCGCTCAGCGACAGCACATTAAGGGCTAGCATATTCAGCGACAGCATATTAAGGGATAGCATATTCAGCGACAGCATATTCAGCGACAGCACATTAAATGATACCACACTCAGCGACAGCACACTCAGCGTCAGCACACTCAGCGCCAGTCCAGCCGATCCAGCACCAGCTAGTTCCCCAGTGCTCCCTGGGTGATTGATCGGTGTGCTGCAGTTACGCCGCTGTTTACCCGAGAAGACTCGGATTTTTCGCAATTTGTGTGTGGTGAAGTGATGGAAATATACTGATGGCCTTTTTGGATAACGTTATACCTGTGATAATGTAACGATCTGTGATCAGCTAGGCAATTCCAACATGTGTGCTACTGAACATGTGCTGTGATACCGGGTAGGGAATTTTCCTGCAATAATCACTTATACGGGGTAGGAGATTTACTTGTGATGGTCATTTGCCACCTTTTCGAATGCCATTTCTCGTGTTGTGTGGTAGGAATTTCACATCTGATATAATTGCTGGGGTTTAACAACACACTTACTGCCAGGTTCATACGGCGTCGCCAACTCTCATTCTGTTGGAAGGGATGTGGGGAATAAGATTAACTTATTCAGAGCCTCCGCTGGGACTTGAACCCGGGACCAGTGGCTTAGAAGATAGATATGTTAGCCACTAATCCCCCATACCCCTTCACATCTTGTAATCAGTTCGCTATGTGCATTGTGCAGTAACACATATATGTTACTTGTTTCATCGATGAAGTGTAGTACCCATAACCATATCGCTCAATGTATACATTTGAAGTAGAGTATTGTATTTCCTCACTCAACGAACGCCATAAAGGCCGAAGTGTACCATTCAAATCGGGAACCAAGCGCTCATGTAAATGCATCAGCCTAGGTGTTTTTATCTTGACTTAGTGTTTTAGCTATGACAGCGTATGTCTGCATCGTGTGTAAACAAACTGTGATTGGAGGTGCCGACAAGTTAGCTGTGATAGCTGTCATAATAGTGACTTTCTCGAGCTGGGTCACAAGTGCAATACTGTCACATGCTCTTTTCAACACTCAAACTGTGTCATTGGATTCATCACCTTTATATGATAAGTACGTACTCTACCTTGTTTTTGTATATTTGTGATACGTGTGAGACAAAATAAAAGCAAAATAAAATAAAAAAACGTTTTTCCCCTCGAATGAGGTGATAGGAAGAGGTAGCCCACGCGCCCCCAAGTGTGCCAAAATCGTAATTATCGAATGGACTGAAATGTAATTGTTCTGCAAGCAGCTGCGCTCTCCATGGAGCCCAACAATCACACACACACACACACACACACACACACACACACACACACACACACACACACACACACACACACACACACACACACACACACACACACACACACACACACACACACACACACACACACACACACACACACACACACACACACACACACACACACACACACACACACACACACACACACACACACACACACACGCACGCACGCACGCACGCACGCACGCACGCACGCACGCACGCACGCACGCACGCACGCACGCACGCACGCACGCACGCACGCACGCACGCACGCACGCACGCACGCACGCACGCACGCACGCACGCACGCACGCACGCACGCACGCACGCACGCACGCACGCACGCAGCCTAAAAATCGTGTCTGCCGGCACAGCATCTCCAATGCGGGCATCTTCTCGACATCAAAACTACAAAACGTTATGAAATCACACAAAAAGGAAAGAAGTATATGCCAATGAAGTCAAGCAAGCACGCATCAATGTCATTACATTGTTTGGGTACAAAAGATCACCATGGCACAAATACTGGAGTGAGCTAAAACGACTTCTGAAAATACACGACAAAAATATCAATAGTTGAAAATACTTGTATCTTATTTTCACTCTCTTACAAATATTGGCTCTAAAATCACATGACCCCCAGTCATTCTCTACTTTAGTCCTCACTCTCCGTATTGGTCGCTTCGGACTGAGCTTTTGACTGTCTCAAATCCCATGTCCCGTTTAATTTTCTCGTAGAATTGGACTTCTCACGCTCTTGCTACGACTCGAAGCTTGGTGTCCATCTATAAAAGTCATCCAGGGACTTGTCACGGAGACTCAGACCACCCTAACGGGCAACTCCCACATTGAAGGGTTAATTTAGAAACCAAAGTTGAACGTCCCACAAAGCACAGAGTCGGCCACCACGCTCAGGTCACCTTCTCACCAGTCAGTTGCCAGCCAACCTACGTAGGAGAGCTCTGGGACGTCTCAGGGGAACCGATCCCAAGCTTGGACGTGCACTGCCACTGCATGTTTCTGAGCAGAGGGCCGGAGCCCAACACTCTACCAACTGAGCTACCGGGGCGGCATTATTTGAGATTAAGTCTTCGGACCTAATTACGTATTCAGACTTTAGTCTGAAGTCTGAAGACTTAGCTATAATTAATCAATTCTTCCTTGCAATTGAGTATTGGCTTATGGCAGAAATCCACGTCAATAGAGTTTCAAAGGGGTGACTACTCAGTTCAGTGACCCTAAGTGCTTACTTGCTGCGGGAAGTTTGGCGCGTTACAGTCCTATATCGTGCTCCCTGGATAAGGTGAGAGCTGGTCCCCACAGTCCCTCTTAGGAGTATGTGAGTTGGAAATGCCATAAACCCTGTAGTTGTTGGTGGTTTGGTAAACCTGGAGGATTACAGTATCACACGTTTTAAACCTCATCCTGTTGGGGTATTTGAGCACCCCCTCGGATTTTCCAAAGCAGACGAAACAGCGGCGCAGGGCGCTGGTCCTGGGGTATCCTGGATGCTTTGCAGAATTTTTGTCTCCAACATTTCAGATCTGAGTCATCTTCGGTTAGGTCACTAGGATAGATCAAGTTATCTCTCTTTCAAAGTTGTAAGTGGTACAAATGAGAAAATGTGTAAAAGTTTAATCTGACATTTTGATCACAGAAAAATCCATGGAAGGAACACACGTTTTAATTACATGTAGGAACGTTTATGTGATTTGTGGGGCTGACCAAGGCGTATTTCAAAGTCGCTTCTCTCTATTAAAGAAATAGGGTCCATAAAATGGTCAGGAACTTCATTGCCATAATGATAGTTTTTAGATGCAGCAAATACGTAGGTAATTGGTACTCATACCAATAGATTATTATTTCCAGAGCAGGAAGCTCAACTGCCTCGCGGGATCTTCCACTGTTAATGATATTATATTATTTTACATAATGTGTTTCTACTTTAGCAGTATGATTTCGGGGTATATGCTCAGAAGCCAGCTAAATGTTACACCGCTGATGAAACTTTCGAATTACACACATGGCTGAAGTGTTGCTTTCTATCTCTGTGTCGTGCTCAGCCGTCCATTATTTTTGTATTGGCTGCGCTGCATAGTTTATGTGTTTTAGGAGGCTGTGGTGTGTATTAACTCATTGGTTTTCGTAATTAACAGTTTTTGCATTTAGGCGCCCCAATGGTTTTCGAAAATCCACGTTATTATTATGGATCCATTTAGAGTGCCCTTCTTAGACAAAATCATCCTATCTCTCAGGCCTTTGGGTCTGGTCATAGAGTTTTAGTTTTTTCGCGGAATTGTGTCGGAAAGGTAAAACGCGATAAAACCTCGACGATGGTTTGTGCCCAGAATAAAGCCTTGTACATTTTCGCCATCCAATGCAGAGCAAAGCAGCATGTACTTCCCTCTTCTGGTATATTATCTGAATTTACCTCGGCAGCGCAGTCCCCACTCTCTATAACTTGTCCAACGGTTATATGTTTTAGTTTTTGTACGCCTCTATCCTCCTTTCCTCGGGTACCTTCGATCGGGGCCCCACTCTTTCCACTCAGCAGAAACACATCGATACACTCCCGACTTCAGCGAACTCGGACGCCGGCTAGCCTGTGCTGAGTCTCCCGCCGTCTCACTGAGTCTCCCGCCGTGCTGAGTCTCCCGCCGTCTCACTATATGTACGGAGCAGCAAACTGGGACGGCGGAGTGGATCATCAAGACAATAGCGAACATATTAAGGCTAGGAATGTTTGAAAATGATAATGTTCATTTATCACCTGATTCGTGATTTAACGCCCCATCATTTCTATGGTAAAATTTCCACTGAATTTTTCTTGATATAGGTGAACGCGCCTCCACCAATCAGCGGCGGCCATCCGCTGGGTGCCGCTTGCCTGCGGGGCACAGAGGTTAGAGAGGTCACGCTGGGCAGCGCTGACGCCCAGATCAGGTCTCGGTTGGGAGGGGTCGCGAGGCGGATGACAAAATCTACACGTGAGATCTTCAGAATGGTGATGGCTGCTCATGCTGTTGGACTGAGAGGACAGGGGAAAGAGGCATTATGTAAACGTGGGTGGATATGTGGTTTATATGCTCATTAGAAGATTTCGGTATTTGAATATACTTGGAGGGCAGAATTGCAGGCGCTGATTAGGGGTTCGAAACATTTTTCGACGTCAGGGCACAAGTTCGAGCTTTTCAAGCTTTTGTAACGATGCACACCTTTTGGCAATACACCATACACGATACGTGTGAGATATAAGCCTATCTGGCATTTCATGCGTGTGCAACACTAGAAGTTGATACTGACATGACTATTTGAGGAGGAGGGATACGCAATTCTGTTCGTGTAAACAACGAGGGTCCATGGCAAGTCATGGGTTGCATGGGGCAGTTAACTGAGTAGGTATATATATTTTCATGCCATAAACTTCACTGTATTCCTTTAGCATGGGCTAATCCCTATCACATTTTTTTGGATAACGCCACCATCCGGCCTCCAGGTAACCAAACATCACTATGCACGGCCGTTTAACCATGATTTAACTATGATGCACGGCCGTTTAACCGACTCTCTATTCTAAGGCCTGTTTGCTGGTTGGCCGGTTGGTTTGCGTACTACACTGTTCCGCTATCAATCCCCTGAGTGACGTCGTTAGTTGTTTATTATCATTATAAGCTATAAATAGTAATATGCACTTGCTAGATCAAGACGTTCAATAATTATTGATACAGACAAAATCCACATGCAACAAAGGAGTCCAAAAGATAATAATATTCCGCTTTCGAGTTTTATCTAATTTGGTAGAGCTGACGTGAGTAATGCAAGTCATGTCGAGCCTTAAACATTATGAATCCCAGCAAAATACTTGATTTCGGAAAATGCTTATTTTCAGGCCAAAATTGTCAGTACTGACCAAACATTGACACAATGATGGAAGAGGACAGTTATAAGCATCCAGCAACGTTGAATAAATTATTTCGAACCAATGGAGCTTTTATCAGTTACGATTTTGAGATTGCACTGTTTTATAATAATTTATTTATTCAAATATATCACCAACCAGGTTACCCACTGACAAGTGAAATCATTACTTAAAACAATAATCATATTCACACGCGATACGTGCACTTGCTAAAACCCTTCCAAGGAAGCAGAAACAGTAAGGTCATGGTAAGAATATGCATAATGCATACAAGACGAAAGATAAAACTTGACACAAGTATTCAGTGACGTGACACCCATACCCAGAAGTGATAGCTAAGAAGTGTTAATTACGCAGAAGAGTGACCCCTTATATCCGAGTTATTATTCTACTCTTGCCATGTATTGAATCACCTGTCTACGGAAGGCATTAAAATTGTCAGAAAACGAATATGTTAAACCGGTGTGCTCAGAGAGAAATTGGTTCACCAGCCGATTCAGGCGACAGATCATGTCACACTGCACAGTGTCATGCGAGCCCGTGGAAATAGAAAAAGACTTCAGGAAAAAGACTTCCGGATTCTGTCTCCAGAATCCGGAGGAACCACTTCGCTGTTCGTATCGTCACGGACTGGAACTGCCTTCCTGCTTGGGTAGTAGAGGCACAGAGCAAGACTTATACTGATAAACATTTGGTGGGCCTTTTGTGCGAGACCCCCAATTAGATCACTGAATTGTTGTTTAATCGAGTTGACGCGGCCGGGTGAGACAGGCGCCTCTGAGTGTCTCCCAAACACCCGCGTGCTCTTATCTTATCTTATCTTGAATCCTACCCTGAGGCCGAACGGGGGACAGGTCAATGAAAATTTCTTCCCCGGGGACTAGTATAAGCTGAGCTCTGAATGGGTGAGGACCTACAAAGGTGTTGAAGAGTTGCTGTTGTTTAAGAGTTCACCATGCGTTCAGAGGCGTACAAGACTCATTCGTGTTCTTCAGGTCACATGATAAACATTGAGGTAAGGAGAATGACACTGTATAGCTGTTTGGGCACATTTTCCCCCAAAGTGTGGCTATATATCTATTATTATAGTTTTGTTGATATTTCCTTGCGTGACACCTCAAATGGAAATTCGAGCATTGGTTTTTGCATGATCTCCATCAAGTCAATGATAATAATAATAATAGCTGCTGGGTTTTAACAACGCACTAACTGCCAGGGTTATTCACTGTCGATAACGCTCATCCTGTTGGGAGGGATTTTGGGGTTCATATTAACATCCAGAGGCTCCGCTGGGTTTCCGAGTCCGGTCCGATGGCTTAAGAGATTTTGAAGCTCTCCACGAAACCACTCATCCCCCTGTTAAGTCGACTAATGCACGAAATTAGGTGTTTCATTTCATTTCATTTATTCAGATTATCAGCAACAGGTATGTAGAAACCCAATTACAGCTGAAGTCGAGCAATAAAACAGCGCACCAATGAATATTTACAATGTAACTGTGTAACAATGTAATGCAACCTATTCCTGCAACAGTGATATAAAACACTCGATATAAAACATACACGAAGCTATGAATATGAAGCATATGAAAATACATCAGAAGCACTGCAATACATTAAGACATGAAAAAAACGGCATAAAATGGGATAAGAAGCGTAAAATGGATGAGCTTTAACATATTTCCTCAGCCTGGCTCTAAAACTGCTAAAGGTCGAAGCGTAGGAGTCTGCCTCGGGACAGCGTCCAAGATGGTCATGAAAAGCAATCGCTGCCCTGCGAAATAAACCTCTTTTGACGGTCTCCACACGGGACAGGGAAACATGTAAAAGATGGCTTTGCATCCCCCTGGTTCGCCGCTGAGGTACATGCAGTGGGAAGCCCCCGAGCAGAAAGGTGGAGTCCACCTTCCCGGTTATGATTTTGAGTACGAAGCAAATGTCGTACTGGAGTCTCCTCTGCGACAGACTGCTAATTTTGAAGAGCTTTAAGAGATCATGGTATGACAAGGACTGAGATGGTCGAGATATGTGAATGTTGGATGCGAGCCAAATCAAAAATTTATGTTGAACCCTTTCTAATCTGTCCAAAGGACATCTTGCAGCTCCGCCCCAGATGACACATCCATATTCCAGAATTGATCGAACATTGCCAAAATATGCCACCAAAATTAGTTCTTCCTTAAGTCTTCCACCGCCCCGGCCAGTCTGAAGAGAGTGCATTAACAGACCCAACATCTTGTTTGCTTTGCTGACGATGATGTTTATATGCTCTGAAAAGTTCAATTTGGAATCTAACCAAATGCCGAGGTCGCGAACTTTGTCCATGTGCTCCAGAGGTTATTTCGAATTTTGTAGATTGCCGGGATGGGGTTCTTTTTTAAAGTGATTCTAAACAAATGACATTTTGAGAGATTTAGATTTAGCTTCCAGGATTCGAACCACTTAGCCAATCTATCTAGATCAGCCTGGAGCAGTTCTGAGTCTTCGGGAGTATGAATTTGGTGGTAATGTTCTATGTTACAGGACTTGACAACTGCATTCAACTCAGGTCAGTGAATTTTATTTTGCCAAGCAGAGGCCAATTTTATTTCAATTTGAGGAAGTTTTCACCAAGCAATGAGGACTAATACCGTTGCATGAGCGGAAATGACTAACCCTAGCAAATGGAATGGGTCGGTCAGGTACCAGATTGAAACACAATCATATAGGACGTGCCGACTCCTGGTAAGGAATCGGCGTAATATCGTTCATCACATCGTAGAACTTTCTCTCAGATGACCTTGAAAGTTGGAACTCCTCAATCGAATACAGGTGCACCTACATGCCAGGAATATAAGGCAAACCGTTTTTAGTGTATGGGGTAAAGCTTTGAGGAACTCTTGAATTATATTTGGTTATTAGTGAGTGTCGGTCTGGTCTGGCCGATTACCTGGTGGTAGTGCGCTTTCTATACTTGCTTTCCATAATTTATCTGAAATAAAACATTTTTGGTGCGTTAAAGAGGTCAGATCAGACGAGGCTAAAGGTATCTCACAGGGATGTCTCTGAAACTCCGACTTTGTAGGAAGGCTGTGCCCCAAATCACAGTAAAGTTAGTTATATTATTGGTTGCTCATAGAAATTCCGTTACGGATGTTATATTGTAAAGGTGAGATTCTTTTACATGATGCACCCTATATACCCCGTAAAAAGACAGAGATTTTAGCAAAAACATAACCAGGAGGCCTTGAAGTGCCTGACAATAATTAAATGGAGAGGGAGGGGCAGCAATGACAGTCACCACATCAATTATGTACGCATATCAATATTGTTCAGGGTGATGCTCAGGGTATCAATATTGTCAGGGTGATCAATATTGTTCAGGGTGGGTGATCATACGATTCAGGCTTCACTCTTAAACTAGCATAGGTACACACTACGTCGCCAAGGACGAGGAAAAGTGTGCGGATTGTTGAGACGGCGAACAGTTACGTCAATGTGCAAAGAACCAGCCAGTCCAACTTGCTGAGTAGGCTGCAGACCTCGGCCATGTGGTAGCAACAGACCGGGTACAACGCCTGCTCCCAGAAGGCTGCCACCCTCGTGGTCGCTGGGGACGCGGGGGGCGAGCCGCCGACAAAAGACCACAACCAGCCGCACAGGGGGTCCACGTGAGCCGTTAATCCTGAGAAGCTGGAACAGCGGGGATTCGGGATCGGGTGCTCAGGAGGAGGGGGGCTGGGGTTCCTAGATGATTAAATACCAGGTTACCTGAGGACTCTGCGTCCTTTTATCCTAAGCCTCTTTTTCCATTTTCATTATCTTCACACAGGTTTAATCCGGGCAAGTGTGTAATCAAAACGTCATTAAGAGGTTCCTGACTGAAAACTTAATTGGTAATAAACATTTTCTCACGGAATTATAAAACTTAGGTTATATGGCTCTGCAACTTAGGAGGGAATGTATTCCAATGTACTATAATGATTTGTGCATTATTATGTATTGCATTGATAACCCTCGGTTTTCTCCTGCTTCGCCTTTACATGGAGTGGGATTGTTGTGACTCCATCGCCTTTGGCCCATAATTTACATGGAGCTTGCTGGTAAAAACAGAATGTTACTTGTCACGGCTTTCGCATTTGGTGTAAATTTATAAAAAACTTAGATTATCAAGCAAACCTACTCTTCAGGTCAGAGACCAGAGCTTTGCTTTTTGTAGCTCATATCACAGCTCTTGTTGCTATGGACTACAAATTGTTAGGGGAATGTGTCATTTTCATAACGTGATTTTATCTGAGATAGCCAAATTGTAAAGCATGCCGGAAAACCGGGCACTCAACATGTTATTTGTCTTGAAACTAGAAATTTCCGTGGAGAAAAGCTAAAAAAGCTACCTGAAATGTACCCAGAATACATTCAAGTATTCCGGCTAGAGTTGTCAGCCGTTGGAGGGACGATGGCTGACGTCATGGTGGGCAGTCAGCCAAGTGAAGCCCTGGAAGCCTATTGAATACGATAGTAGTTGCAAAATCATGCCATCATCCACAGGCAGAGACTTATTTATTACCCTAGAGGAGCATTTTACAAATCAAAATATTTAGCTTATTGTACATTTTCAAAGAAATCACGGACGCTTTCATTATTTTCGGCTAAAATACCCCTAAATACACTAGATTCCAGGATTTTAACAAGGTGAAAAATTTCTTTTAAGAAAATTGAAATATTTATACACTAATTTAAGTGATCCCGAGATAATTTAACTTTAATTCATATACCATTTACCAATGTGACCCATGCAGGTAACAAAGGGCAGCATTAAAAATGTGTTTTTTTACCTCAGAAATGAGGTTATATTGAAACAAGCTAAAATATTATTACAGAAGTTACGCAAGGTCAGCAACGGTCAGTGAAGTTCAGATGTCCAGTGATGTTAAATATTTTCCTGGAAGATTCACGGGAAATTGTCAACATCAGCATCAATGGAAGAATGTTTAAACCAGTAATCAAAACTTATTACGTCAAAAACGCACAAAGAGCAGGCAATTTATTACCTTAAATTATTAATCCCACTTGACCAAAAATGACACATCCCTTTTTAAAAGCTTAATATCCTTCCGCAGCAACATGGCGTTGAGGCGGAAGCAGCGGGACGCACAAGAAGAGAAGCTGCTGCAAAACAGGGAACTGGCAAACAGACAAAGGGAGTGAATAAGCAGAAGAGCATAAGCTGAGGAACAGCGAAGGGGAAGTGGGAGCAAAGGCCCCGCAATATTGGAGATTCTTACCCACTAACCAGTGGCGTAGCCAGGATTCGGGCAGGTGAGGTTTCGACAGCCGTCGGGTTCGACACCTCTGAAGCATCGGAGCCACTTCCTTATGCTTTTGTCGTATTGTATCTTGGCCTTAAATTAAAAAAATGCTGCTGTGCCTGTTTAAGTGTTTTTGCCACTTTGTTTAGATTCTTATTTTTGTCAACCACACCGAGAGTTTGGAAATTTAGGTCAATTTTTCTTACCCAACGGGTCTAAAAAACAATTTTCACCGAAACCTGCTGTTGGCTTGGGATTTCTCGCAACATCTCTAGGTTATGTTATGAGTTCATAGAAACGTAAGAAAAAAGAGGCGTTTAATAGAGGCGATGTGAGAGAGTGGCCCAGGTCTTATTCTATACATATTCTGCGAGAGGTTCTGCTGCTGCAATGTTGCAACCACACTTAAACTTCCTCTGCTTTTGAAATAGCATCCAAATCAGCACTTGACTTTGGCTCCTGATAAAAAACTTGAGGATCCCCTGAGCCTAGCTCCAGGGGCTCACTAGACCAGCGCACATGACCTCCAGATTAGGTCTAGGGGTCCTCTAAATGACTTGCGGGGATCTTTGATACTAGTTCTCGGTAGCCCATGAGATTAAATCTTTGAGGCCGCTGAGACAAATCCTTGGAGTCCCAAGAATAGTGTTTGGGGGCGCTGACAATAAGTTTAGGGTAGAAGGGCTTGACACCAGCACTCATGAAACATTTGAGACTAGTTCTCGAGACTCTCAGATTATCTCTCGGGGGCACCTGAGGCTACTACTGAGACCTGAGATTGCTACTTCACTAACCTTATGAATTTGACTGGAAAGGGATAACCTAAAAATGCACTTTGGCCCCTTTAAAGTTCTAAACCTTTCCACCCGTATTCCGAAGAGAATGCGATGCAGTGCAGTAGTGGATAGACGCCGAGACTTAGACATTAGTGGGTAGACACCGTGGTTAGGTCAGGTTAAGCTAGACTAGGTCAGGTCAGGGCAGAGAGGGAGAGCAAGGAGCTGGTGGGCTTACAGATGGCGCTGAGAAAGACGGCAAGAGGGGAGGGTAGATCACTCGCTGACAGTCAGATAGGCGCGTAAGGAGGACAAAATAAAATAATACAAATGAGACTGTCTAAGTTGGGCAAGAGAATGGTAGTATTGGTAAACTGTCCAGCAAAGTAGAGCCGGACAACCGGGACAAAAAGAGGGGGCTGGGCGCTTGTAGGCACACCAGTGAGGCTGAGTGTAGCAAAGAAGCAGGACAGGTCTGTGGTGAGAAGGCAAATTGGGACGAAAAAAAAGGAGAAGAGAATGGGGGGGCATCACGCTAGTGGGTTTACAGTTTAGGCCAGGAAAGTGAGAGACAAGAGAAGAGGACAGGGCAGTGGTGGGTAGTCAAATAGCGCTGTCCAGGCCAGACAAGAGAGAGGACAAGGCGCTAGCAGGCAGTCAGATAAGGCGAAGCAGGGCTGAGGAAGGCAGGGCGGTCATGGAAAGGCGAATGGAGCAAGTCAGGGCAGAAGATGATTGATGATAAAGCGTTTATGAGCAATGCAAAAAGGCCGGACAGGGCATAGAAGAGAGATGACAAGTGCTGGTGGGGAGATATTTTAGTTGAACGGGGCAGAAGCAAAAGGAGAGTGAGGTGCAGTTGAGCAGTCAGAAATATTTAGTTGAGTCTGAATATGATATGAAAATGGCGTTGGTGGGCAGCCAGGAAGAACCGGACAGGGTGGATAAGTGGGCGGACAGGACACTGCTGAACTGCTAGATATGGCCAGAAAGAGCAGAAAAGAGCGGAGGGCAAAAGAGGGCAGGACGCAGGTGGGTTGTCATATAGGGCATGGCAGGAAACGAGGGAGGACCCAGCACTGGTGGATGGACAAATGAGGCCAGATATTACGGACAAAAGAATAGGGCAGGGTATTTGTGACCACTCGAAAAGATACAGGCAAGGAAACTGAAATTCATTAAATAGAACTGGGTAATAGGGACGAGAAGAAGAGACTACACACTGGGACGCAGTCAGATGAACTTGGCATGGAAAAAAATGAAGGGCCGGGCGCCAGTCGGCAGAGGGATTGGACAGGACAGGGAGATTAGAGGGAAGCACACGGTACTGGTGGCCAAATAGAGGTGGAAAGGGCATGGAAGAAAAATAAAGGACAACGTAACCGTGGACAGGCAGAGAGAGTCAGAAAAAGCCAAAAAAGGAAAAATAATCGCAGGTGAACCATGAAAACGATTAGGCAGGACTGAAAACAATAGGAACATGAGGCTAGTGGGCAATCAGAGATGGGCAGGATGGAGAAGAAGAGAAACAGGGCACTGTCGAACAGTCGGGGCGAGAAAAGGCAGAAGAGAGTGAAAATCAGAGCTCTGGTGGCAATTTAAATGGGACCGAGAAAGGCAAAAAGAGCGGAGGGCAGGGCATTTGTGGGTAGACAGATAGAGCATGAAAAAAGGAGTAGGGTGCTGATGAGCAAAGAGATGGGACCTAAAAGGGCAGGCAAGAGAGTAGCTGTCGGTCTGAGTACTGTCGGTCACTTGAAAAGAGTTAGAAATGGTGAAAAAGAAGAGACGACAAAACCCTGGGCGACAGTCAGATACGGCTGGATAGAGAAGAGGAGAAGGAAAGGCAGGGCATATGTGGACAGCCAGATACGGTCAAACAGGGAAGAGAGTAAGAGAGGACAGGACACTGGTGGGCAGGCAAATACGGCCGGACGGGGCAGAGAGGAAGGACACAGGGCAGAGAGGAAGGAGGAGTAGACACTGGTAGATTGCTATTTACGCCCGGACATTGTAGAGAAGAAGAGAGGACAGAACAATATTGGAAGAAGGATAAAGTCGGACAGGGCGGAGAAAGCCGCACAGGTCACTGGCGAGTCGTCAGATATGGCAGGGCAGGAAAGAGAGGACAGGGCACTGGCGGACAGTACAGCCTTTTTCAGAGCAGAAGTGAGGGGAAGCCGCTTTTGGGCACTTATATATGACTGGAAAGAGCAGATTAGAAGGGGCCGTTGGGTAATGGTGATCCAGGAGGGCGGGGAATGCATTTCCCTATAAATAGAAAACGTGGGGACAAAACTATGATTTTGTCCTCCCCAAACTGGCGATTTTCTTTCTGCACATGCTGTTTTTGGCTTATAAGCAAGTTTTTTGGTGCTTCAGTTCTCAACTTCTAACAGAACTTGTCAGCTTAAATGTAAAGAATGGGCTTAGGATAGCAAAATAAAGTTTAGGGGGGTGAAAGTTTTGTCCATTGACGTTTATTTTTTACCTTTCGTCTTGGGTTCACCCCCAAATCCGCCGTCTTCATAGGCAGTTATGGCAAAATCTTTCACCGCGTGACATTTTATCTGCGGATGGTATCTTCTTCCTCGAGTGCTAAGTTAAGGATAGTTCTAGTAAATGAGTTATATTAAAGCTACAGTTTTCTGGGGTGCATTTATTTTATTTTAAAAAAACCCACTGGACGAGTATTTCATTGACCATTAGTTTGAAGCCTAGGCACGGGACGGTACTAGACTGGATTGATTGCATTGATTGTTTGGTGATTGCATGATGTTTTAATAGACTGGGTGAGGTAGTGTGAGCCGTGAATTATTCTTAAATCTAAATATACGAAGACTGGGATCAGGCGCACCTGCAGGCTGGTTTTCTTAAAAACCCGTAATGACTGAGTCAGGGTGCAAACACAAATAAACGTTTAGCATATTAGAAGTTTAAAACTAGTGTAGAAGCGACTAGCCAGACATAAAGAGGAGTTTTGTGTACGGTTTTGTCTAGAAAAAATTTTGGTTGGCATCCCTTGCACCATCCTTGTCTGTTGACCAGGCAGAACCACTTGTAAGTTACAGCTCACACAAGGGGAGTGCAACATTCCAAGAAAGGGAACAGTCCGCAGGCACTCCGCCAGGACCGACTCCGTTCAGGTATCACCGGAAGCGCTCCCCTCCTGAATCCTGCCCTGCGGGCGAAAGGGGGAAACGGCCAGTGGCAGTTTCTTCGCCGATGGACATTACACGCTGAGCTCTGATTGAGTGAGGACGTATATGCAAGACTTGTGCCACCATGTGCTCTAAGGAGTCCGAGACTGATTTGCCTTCTTGCAGCAGCTTCATGAACGTGGAGGTAAGGCAAATACTCTGGATTGTCTGTAAACTTGTCCTAAAAGTGTTTTGAGTTTTATCACTTATTTTGTGGTACGGTTTGGATGCATGATGCCACGACTGGTAGCCTGAGCTTAACCACTCTGTCATTTCTATCAAAGCAGCAAATAAAAAAATCACTTCCTTTCCTTCCAGAACTTACTAAGGTAATTCAACACTGGCAATAAAGGATGTTAACGAACAAAAACAGAATCAAAATGAAATCTGCATTATTTTTTATGCTCTCCTCACTGAATGCTTCAAGATTTTCATGTAACTCATCTTAATTTTTAATACCCTTCATATGCATGTGGTCTCCTAAAGCCGCTTCTCGATATTTCATGAGCTTCGTCTTGGATTCGATACAAACAGAATCATTACCATGAGAGCA
This sequence comes from Lepas anatifera, assembly GCA_034440635.1. Lineage (NCBI taxonomy): Eukaryota > Metazoa > Arthropoda > Thecostraca > Lepadidae > Lepas > Lepas anatifera. The sequence continues at coordinate 315,244 of JAOTON010001085.1, read as the reverse complement.
ATGTTTTCGATTGAATTCTAATGTTTTGATAGTAAAATTTCCAGGAACACCCCCCTGCGAACAATTCAAGCTTAGACAGAAGCTAAACCATGCCTACCTCGCAAAAAGTGGGAGCAACTGACATCCATGCGAACTGACGCTATTTGTACAATGTAATTCTCTGATTATTCGGACGTTTAAACCTAAAGCATTTCCGTAGTTTTATCACTCTTATTTAAAAAAATGACCGTTAAAACATTAGAGTTGCTGAACGCCATTTGTTTTGGACATACGTAAATGGTCAACATTTTTCGCACAAATAAGTTATGTGTAGTTTTATTACTCTGTTTGTAGAGTATGGAATGTTCTGAGCTTGATTCATCCATATAAATGTATTCCCCATATCGTTATTTCATTCTTTAGCCTCTTATTCTCTGGACGAGCTTCAATGGAATCGGTTTTATATCGAGCAATCAACAATTTTGAATTTTTGAAAGATAGATGACACGAATTTCGGACATATTTTTAATGCCATTTAGTTGAAATTGTTCTTCCATGAATTGACAAGTCAGCTACTCAAATTGATATACAAGGATTGTACGGTGGCCTCTGAAGCTTATCGGGAACCCATCAATAGAAAAAGTAAAACCTGCATATTTCAGAAGCTTCATTTGATACGGCATTTTCCGGCACGGGCTTTGGACTTGATAAGTTTTCCTATCGCAGAGAAGAGATTGAATTTTCTTTCCTGGAGTTTTGCATCAACCAGCATATTTGTTTATTAGAATGTCGTGGGTATAGAAAAAATAACTGAAAATTTAGCGATTATTTTTGTAAAAACTTGCAAAACATTCAATGAATATGAGAACAACACCAAAAGTTTAAAATAAAGTCATGTTGTAGAGGACCATCATGGCAAATGGAGAGTCCTCTAGGCTCTTAACTCGCACCCCGCTGGGGCTAGGAGCCACTTTCGGTCTGGTGGGGGGTGTTTGAACACCCTCTCGAACTCGGCCCCTAAGCAGGATAGCGAAAAAACGCAAAAATTTGTGAATAGCTAATACAAATTCATGACAAAACTATTTTTTGGTCTTTTTGCCTCAGGCCAATATTAACCCTCGCCCCACCGGGGCCATCGATGGCCCCCTAAGGTTTTTCCTGGATAGCAGAAAAACGACGAGGCGCAGCACCACGGTTGAGGGCTCTACCTCTCACTGCATCATTTTCCCATCATCCCTGAAATTTTTTACCCCGGGTCACCCAAGGTCAGGTCACCAGACGAGGTCAACCAAGGTCACCTCACTTCAACTTTAGAGCTCTGTAAGAGCTACATTTCAAAGTCGATCGATTTGAAACTTCCTACACTTTATGACCCCTCCAGGGTCTACAAGGTGTATATCCGGGATTTTTCGATTTCGTGCCCTGAGGTCAGGTCACGAGGCGACCTCTCCCATTGGAAAAGCATGGGGAAAAGCTGTTTCATGATATAAAAGCCACAAAAATGATTGCAAATACTCAGACTGCTCAGAACAGCGTTTTTGGACACCCTTTCACGGATCCCAGGGGTCATATTTACCCTTTGACTTTTTCAAGGTCATCCAAGGTCACCAAAGGTCAAAAACAGTATTTTGACAATAACTTTTGACCTAATTAAGCTAGAGCGGTGAAACAAAACAAACACTATCGTGTTTGTCTTGTCACTGGCTTTCATTTGATATACGGCAAGGTCACTTTGTGACCTTTCGTGACCTCAGGTCATATTAGGTCACGAGGTGACCTCTGGAGGTCAAACCACTGGCGAAAGGTCTTTACGTTCCACATAGCCGAAAAAGTACTGGCAATTTCCTATCAAATGAACTTTACCAGGCCTCAATAGCTCTAATGACATAAGAGTTATGACCAGTTTGCTTAATCATTGCATATTTGAGTGAAAATAGCCGATCTTGACCTAATTTGACCTCTGGAGGTCAAACCATTGACCTGAGCACTAAAACATGCGAAGTAATTTCTTACTGAATTCACGCGAGCTTTCTATTGCACTTTGCAGATTTGCGCTAACGCCCATATTTTCGGAGTTAGAGGGGGCCATCGATGGCCCCCCCCGGTGGGGCGAAGGTGGCGCCGGACCCCCGGTGGGGCGCGGGTTAAGGTCATGACAAGTCAAAGAAAGTGGCATTTCAGTAGAGTTTTTGGCCCAAGCGTCTGGCAGAGTTAAGTTAGAATCATCATCATTTTTAGGCACCATTCGTCTCCTCTCCTCACGGCAAATCGAATGATGTATAATATGACCATACTACGTCAACCTGACCTAACCTCAGGTCAGGTAAAGGTCATCGATTTGCGTATATGAAGGTAATTATATCAAAGCAAAAGCTGTATCATCATGTTATGCAAAGTTCTAGAGCTTAGTCTAAAAAATGGTTAAATAGCCCCAGATGACCTCTCAGAGGCAACAGGTAACAAATTAAAGCATGAACCTGGAAAGGGGCCCATGATACTTCGATTTGATAAACATGATGGTATTTTCAGCTGGATGTCCATACAGCTCAATTTCTGTTTTCCATTTATTTTCAACGGAGAGGTCATGGCCCGTACTTGACCTTAGGTCATAGATATGAAAAATCTATGAAAGTGTGTTCTAACACTTGGTGGGGCCATTATGTGGTATAAGTTTCATGCCCATAGATTCATCCATTTCATACTTACGCCAACCTAAACATTTTGGGGTGAGGTCACTTGACCTGCACTAGTGACGTGACCTGAGATGACACAAACTTAAAATTTTGGTGAAAATTGCGGAAGTAATCAAAGATAAGGAGTGCCAAGTACGGCGGCGCTTCGTGCCGCTGTTTTTTGAGCCGCCGAAAAAAACCCGAGTGGTGGTGTTCAAACACCTCCCTCACCGGGGCGAGGCTTAAGTTATCATGTCTAGAAAAAAATACTGAATTCTTACATTGCCTGAGAAGGTATTGTTCAGCAATTAGACCCATACACGTATATTTGGAACATGGCACAGCATCGTACAATCCTATTTCCATGTAAAAACCATATGCTCCCCCGGCGCAAAGCCCCTAAGCTACGCCGGGGGCAACTACTCATAGCTACGAGTCGTAAGATAAAACATGGAGGCATACCTACACATCGTAAACACACGCGACATCGGTAGAAGGCTCACACGCAGACAAATGCGGATCAGTTGGTGGAGGCCAGGCAGGTCGGGGAATTCCTCAAGCTATCAGGTGCAACAGCAAAGGCACAGATGTTTCTATTGTGAGGCTTCCTACTCCATATGCGTCTCTCAGAGTGGTTGGTCTCGGTGGTGGCACCACCGGTGCATGATCTGGCCTCACTGACTGCTGCGCTTTCTCTGCAAGGAGTCGGCAAATTGGCAGCACTCGGCAGATAGCCCAGCATCTGTATACATCATGACACGTAATTGAATTACTCGGGAAAGCTCGCATATACAGAGCACATTTCTTTCTCATGGCTCTAACGAAAATCTGGAAACCTTCTAAAAACTTGGAGAACATATATTTTTACGCCAAAATGTTCTTCAATTCATCATTTTTCCAACGACATATTATACAGATGACGAGAAAAGAAGAGCTTGCCTCTAAAACATGTCAGAATTACAAAAGTTACTCAAAATCGTGCTGTTCTCCTTAACATATTTGTACTCAGCCAAATTTTACTTGACAATGAGACCATTTTGATACGATGGCCTTGTCTTTTAGGGCATCCAGTGTATTTCTCTGAACTTTACGTTAAATTAATCCAGTGGGAAGCCATGAAGTGCTAAAACAGCGGGACTTAAAGGCAATCAGAAATATATGGAAGCTTACCATAGAAATCGTGTTAAAACCAGAGGTTTTTTTCGAGGGCTAAAATATACCTCTGCAGAATTTTTTTGTATGATTTTAAGCTTCACCATCGCAAAGCCGGGAACAATTTGGTTCTGAATATGTGTTTAACTCATAAAAATATTTGCTGGATGACATTGAAAATAAAGGAGCATTAAGGCTCCTTTTTTCAAGTCCTCTACTACTTTGGCATAGGCAACTCACATCCTAGTGGAAATAAGAAATAATTATTGCTGATGGTTAGCTTGCAAAAATCAGGAGGAGTGTTTTCCTTTTTAATAATATTTTTCTATTATCACATGTTTAAAATAACACATCATAATTATCTACCTTTTTATCCTAGAGACAATCTCATTTTATGTTTTTAGTTCGCGTTTTGTTCCAATGTCTGAACCCATTTCCAGCTACCCTTATCCTTATGATGAAAAAGCTTCTCCAACCCGGAAAGTCTGCCAAAAGCTTTCCCCAGCACGCTCTAGCAGAAAATATTTGTGAACTTTGCAGGACTGGCCCAGTGATGAGAGAGTGCTTAGGCAGCAGGTAATAAGAAGTACCTACGTATGCACAGGTCAAAACAACGACGCTTATTCTTAAAGCAGGGAGGAAGAGGACAAATTACTGGATAGGTAGCCAATTCACTACAAAAATGATAATTTGAAAAAAATAGTAGCTAAAGACATAATTTTTTAGGTAAAAAAACCTGAAAAAAAGACAGAAAAGGTAGTCTACGGTTATTTGTTAATTTGCTCGAGAGAAAAAATATCAGCTGCAGGCGTTTGTGATTTCAAATTATATGAAATTACGTGGGTAACATAGATTCTATAAAATTCTTAGTATTTTACGCTACAACTGGTGCCATTCTATGATTCCTTTATATTTCGTTACGACAATTTGAATCATCCACTCGTTACCTACTCTGGGTCTGCTTAATTCTCACTCAATAAAAATCCATGACATCCCATGATTTCCATCCCTCTATTTAGGAAACGCCGGAAAAGGTCAGACTCCCTCCCCTTCGGTGATTGAGGTCACATGTGAACAACCCCTAGCTGAAATATTGTCTTTCTCTCTATAGAGCAAAATTTAGCTATGAATTATACTTATGTGAATTATACGTACACTATAATTAATTTATACTAATCAAATTATGATTTATACTTATGTAATAATTATATTTTACTGCAAAATCAATACTAATTTATATCTGGTTTATATCTTATTATCATTGTGGTGTACACGATCACGTTTTAACATCTGAACACTCTCTAAATCTAAACTTTCCCTTATAATAAGAGACATGACTGATTTCGGCCCATTGTTACGTTCCACTCTGAGCAAAACGTTTTCCAATTGTTTCCGCTTGCATAAAATATTGAAATATTTGATAAACGTGAGGATCCAGAGCTCATCTTGCTACACTATTCCCATGCGTATGCATTGAGCAAATAAGTCTGCTTGGTCTCCGTTCCTTGCTGAGACGGAAGAACCAAACAATCCAAACATATAATCTTTTACATCGCTTCATTTATTGTCTGGGCTTATGGACTTATTTTCTTAAGATTTTCTTTGGTTTAAGTAATTCGACAATCTAGTCTTTTGGTGATTAAAATTTTGCCACAATATTTGTATTTCAACTTATCGAGAAGCATAAACATGGGTGGTGATGAAGTTAAGGTCATCAAATATCGTAAAGACAACTTGTGACTAGTGAAGTATTCTGTCGACGGAGAGGTCTGGCTCCGATCGGTTTATCAAAAGACCATTTCTTTACAGTCTAATAATATTTTTCGATGAATAAAATGCATGTCTTAGTATGAATGCTGACGTTTTCTTCTAGGTTTATTCCTGCACGTTCCTTGGTTATTATTAACAATGACTTTGCACTCTAACCTCATATAGGTGAGCATGCCTTTGTGCCCAGGGGTTTCCTGTCACATGTTATGGGAAGATGACATCGAATATTAGAGGGGCGGACAAAGTATTCCTTTAAAGTGCAGGCTAGTTACAATTAATGATCACGTATACTTCTTATAGCATGTATGGTATGACAGGCGAAGATGGGTAATCATCAACAATATTGTCAATTTAAAACGAACATTCACAGGGGTCTGAGCCAACTTCGCTTTGGCGGGGAGGGGCGGGTACCTGCCCTCTAAAGATCTCGAGACCCACGCTAGATAGCGAAGGAAGGTAAAAGGCATTAGGTAGCCCCTCCAATTTTCTATAGGAAAATATGAATCATTTTTTATCAGGTCACATTTAAGGTCATTAGAGTCCAAGGCCTGCTATCATACTAGTAACGATAAAAGCAATAAAGATAATCGGAATCCTCGGAATAAGCAGATTCGAACGATATATAATACGACCCTGAGTGGTCAATACAGGTGAAATAAAGGATTAGACCTAAACTGGGGTCAGCTCGATGTAAAATTACATCAGTATGCATATCATCAGAACTACAAGGATGGGGCAGACCCCATGCTGTTCAAATAAATTAATAATTATCATCCACCATACATTACTAAATTATTCGGTTTAAACCATTTTTCTCTGTGTTTCCAGCTTAGTGGTCATGACTTCTTTCTTGTCTTAGGTCATCGATATAGAAATACCGGAACATGTTTTGTAGAACCTGGTGGGCCAATTATGTGACATGAGTTTCAATCAGATGGGTTTATCCTGTTCTTACTTATCCTGTTTATCCTGTTGATACCTTCACTGGACCTGCAATGGTGACATGACCTGAAATGAGCCATCTTTAAAATGTTGTCAAAAGTTTCAAAAATGATCAGACAAAGGACATGCCAAGTACGGCGGCGCCAAGTGCCGCCGTTTTTTCTTGCTTAAAAAAACAAAGGGGTGGGTTTCCTCCCCCTGCCAAAGAGGTTGTTAAATTAGAGGTATACCGATTATTATTGCCACTAGATCCAATGTTTAGAAATTCATTCTGTAAGACATTTATGAATCTCAATTCGAGGTGTAACTACACTATAATTGAGAATTTGGGATTGTACCTATGATTCTGACGAAGGACTGTGCCATTATATATAATCTTAAAACATTTTATATCGAGCAATCAAAAATACAAGGCAATATCAACCTTGTCAACTCATAATCGTGCTCCTTGCCTCAGCACTCCCAAAACATCAAAATGCATATCACGTGAGCCGCAAGCATAAAGCACACCTAATGCCGTTAAAATAAATGCTTTACTGCCTTCCATTACTAAGTTGTTTGGTTTTAACTATTGTCCTCATGTCCTTCCGGTGGAGAGGCCATGGCTCGTATCTGACCTTAATTCATCAATATAAAAATACCAGAATCGATTTTGTAGAACCCGATTTTGCCCATTATGTGATATGAACTTCAATCTGAAAGGTTCACCCTGTTCTGACTTTTGATGTCTTAAACGTTTTTGAGTTGAGTTCACTCGAACTGCGCGGGTGACCTGAACTGAGGTGACCCAAATTCGGGTTTTACCAATTTTTCTAGATCTAAGGTAGTGAATAATGCAAGTCATGTCAAGTATAAAAAATTTTGAATCCCAGCAAAATACTTGATTTTGGTAGATGCTTATCTTCAGCTCGAACTTTCCTGAAATGACCAAACATTGACACAGGGATGAAAGATTACAGTAATAAACATGAAGAAATGTTGAATAAAATCTTTCGAACAGAAGGAGGTTTTTATCAGTAACGATTTTGGGATTGCCTTATTTTCTAATTATTATTTATTCAAATACATCACCAAGGGGGTTACCCACTGACAGGTGAAGTCATTACTTAAAACAATAATCATATTGACGCAGGATATGCGCACTGTCCAAAAACCTTCTAGGAAAGCAGAAACAGTAAAATCATGATAAGAATATACATAATACATAAGAGGTGAAAGATAGAAGTATGCACAAGCATACAGTGATGTGTCACCCAAACCCAACTGTAGCAGCTAAAAAGTGTTAAAAACGCGAAACCGCAAAAAACTAAGATAATTCACAAGAGGACCCCTTATATCCGAGTCATTATTTTGGTCTTGCCATGTATTAAATCACCTGTCTACGGAAGGCATCATAATCGTCGGCAAGACAGTATGTTTCAACGGCGCGCGCGGAGAGAAATTGGTTCACCAGCCGAGGCAGGCGGCAGATCATGCCACACTGCAGTGTTCACGCCAGCCATTGGGGCTCGAAAAATTATTCAAGGTGCGGTCGATCGGGTAGGCACATGAAGGTAAAGGTGACCGATTAACACGCACATTGACGGGGGTCTGAGCCAAGGTCACGCTAGGTAGCGAAAAATGGTAAGCGACGTTAGGTAACCCATCCACTTCTCCATCGAAAATATCTGAGCCATTTTTTCAGGTCACATTTAAAGTCACTAGAGGTCAAACATGCCGTCATAGGGATAACATGTAAATCAAGGTTTTCGGTTTTTACATCTGAACAAGTAAAGTAAGACCATACATTTTTAGACCGTTGCAATCATCAGAGTAAGCTAAATCGAATGATGTATAATATTACCTTGTTAGGTCAAATCAGGGTAAATATGACAGATGACTTGACCTGACGTCAAATGAAGGTCAAATAGGTCATAATGCATATGATTTTTGCATATGATTTATGCATGTGAATTTTGAGCCATTTGAGCCCGATTGAAATGAACGGATCGGCAGTCCGAGACATCGGTTTGCCCGCTTAACAATATTGTCAACAGGGGCAGAGAAGGAACGTTTAGAGTTCAAAATCAAATCAAAACTCGGATCTCTTCTAAATTTCTAGCCAAATCGTTATAGCATGGCATACATCCCAAGAAACGGTAGCTGCAAATTCTCGAATAGCACTGGGCTAATGCCTGGGTCTTAATGAGTAGTACTAAACAGGTGTTGGGACGAAATATCGAGGTTTTGTCAAAATACCCCTGATACTTGATTACTTTTGGAACTAAAGCTACTTTGTGATAGCTAAATCAAATATGATATTACGTTTTTGCCCTGCATATGGTAGTCATACGCTTTTTCAACCTTTAAGTGTTGTGTTACAAAGTGCCACTCTCTGTGATCTTTTGTCACAATTAAATAGATAAAGCAACAAAAATTAGTGAAAGACAATGAGCTAATGGATCACGCATGGACATTTACTGGTGAAACTGGACCAGAGTAAGAACTCAGTTAGCTGACCCCCTGAAATTTCTACTCATCTGGTGAAGCAGTGCGAGCCTTGAGTATTAACACACGCGTTTGGGGAGGGTGTTTCTGCAGCCTGATGCCTGCATAGCACTGCACTGGTTACTGCGAACTCTCAGCACAACTGAATGGAAACGGCAAGGCCAGAAATGAATCTCTGAGAGATGCTTTTTATGAAATGTCAGTCCTAAAAGATTTCATGGACAGAACGAAAATAAATCTTACATGCTCACTAATTAGGGAAAATTGTACGTCGCTCTTCTCACCAGGGGGCTGTAATGGTTAGAGGGGGAGCGGGAGCCTCCACAGGCACCCCCGTCGGGAGCGACTGCGTCCAGGTATGAACAGAGGCACTCTCCTCCCAAATCCTACCCTGAGGCTGAACGGGGGGACAGGCCAGTGACAATTTCTTCGCCGGGGACGAGTAAAGGCTGAGCTCTGACTGAGTGTGGACCTAAAAAGGTGTTGAAGAGTTGCTGTTGTTTAAGAATTCACCATGCGTTGGAAGGCGTCCGAGGCTCATTCGTCTTCTTCAGGTCACTTGATAAACATTGAGGTAAGGAGAATGACACTGTATAGCTGTTTGGGCACATTTTCCCCCAAAGTGTGGCTATATGTATATCTATTTTTACAGTTTTGTTGATATTTTCTTGCGTGACACCTCGAGTGGAAATTCGATCATTGGTTTTTATTAACTCCATCAAGTCAACAATAATAATAATAACTGCTGTGTTTTAACGACGCACCAACTGCCAGGGTTATTCGCCGTTATTCGCCGACTCACCCTGTTGGGAGGAAACTGGGGGTCCAGATCGACATCCAGATGCTCCGCTTAGATTTGAGCCAGGGTTTGATGGTTCAGAAGATGTTGATTCTTTCCACTTAACCACTCATCCCGAGTGGGACTTGACAGTGCTGTGAAGTTGAAGAAAACGCAAAGTTATCTATATATATTTTTGGGACATGAAGAATACTGCCAACTATGATAGCATAGGTCAGGGGATTTTTATTTTCCCCAAAAGAGGCCAATTTTTATTTTGATTTGAGTAGATTTTCACCAAGCAATGACAACCAATACCGTTGAATGAGAGGAAATTATAATCCCCAGCAAATTTAATGGGTCGGTCAGGTACAAGTTTGGAACACTTACAAGGTTAACACTTACTTTCCATAACTTATCTGAAATAAAGCAAATTTTTGGCTTGTTTAAGAGGTCAGACTTTACGAGGTATAAGGTATTTGACAGGGGACGTCTCTGAAACTGAAATCGCAGGAAGGCCGTGCCCAAAACCACAGTCAAATTTATTATACTATTGATTGCTCGTAGAAATTCAATTACGGAAAGCATATTGTAAAGGTGAGGTTCCTTTTTTATGACTCACAATATATACGCGCGTAAAAAGGACAAAGATTTCCGCGAAAAAATACGTAGTAGGCCTGGAAATTCCTTAAAGTAGTTATAGGGGGAAGGAGGGGCAGCAACGACAGTCCCCAAATCAAGTATATACGCGTATTAACCTTGTTCAGGATGATGCACATATGATTTAGACCTCAGTCTTAAACTAGTATAGGCACACGCTACGTCGCCTAGAACCTAAGCACGAGGAAAAGTGTAAGGGTAGTTTAGACGGCGAAGAGTTACGTCAATGTGCAAAGAACCAGCCAGTCCAACTTGCTGAGTAGGTTGCAGACCTCGGCCATGCGGTAGCAACAGACCGGGTACAACGCCTGCTCCCAGAAGGCTGCCACCCTCGTGGTCGCCGGGGACGCGGGGGGCGAGCCGCCGACAAAAGATCACAACCAGCCGTACAGGGGTCCACGTGAGCCGTTAATCCTGAGAAGCTGGAACAGCGGGGATTCGGGATCGGGTGCTCAGGAGGAGGGGGGCTGGGGTTCCTAGATGATTAAATACCAGGTTACCTGAGGACTCTGCGTCCTTTTATCCTAAGCCTCTTCTTCCATTTTCATTATCTTCACACAGGTTTAATCCGGGCAAGTGTGTAATCAAAACGTCATTAACATGTTCCTGCCTGAAAAAATAATTCTCAAGGAGTTGAAAAACGAAGGCTATATGGCTCTGTTACTCAGGAATTGTTTTGTAATGCGCTATAATTATTTGTACATTAATATGCATTTCATTGATAATCCTAGCACTTGTTCTGGTTTTCGCCTCCTTCGCCCTTACAAGGCGGTGGAGTGTTTTGACTCCCTCGCTCTTAGTCCCTAATTGATATATAGCTTGGTGGTAGAAGCAGCGTGTTGATTGTCACGATATATCGAATTTGATGTAAATTCATATGAACTTAGGTTATCAGGCAAACTTACAGCTCAGGTCAAGGACCGTAATTTTACTTTTCACAGCCCATGTCGTAGTCCTTGTTATTATTGACTACGAATTGTAAAGAAAATTAAAATATTTATAAAGAAATCAAAGTCATCCCGAGAATTTCACTTTGATTCATATACTATTCACCCATGTGACCCAACTAGGTAGAAAATAGCAAAATTTAAAATGTGTTTAACCTCAAAATCGGGTTGAACTGAAAAAAGCTAAAATATTGCTGTAGAGGTCAGGCAAGGTCCGCAACGGTCACCGAAGAGCGGATGGCCAGAGACATTAAACATTGTCAATCAAATTGATGGAGCCAAATCATAAAGAGGGAGATATAAAACGGGAAGTTTTTTCAGCATACCCGTAAACATCTGTCCTGGCGTACATATTACCCCAAATCGCCTTCAGTTCTAAGGTTATAGCACAGTCACTTTAAAAGCTAAACACTTTTTTGGAAAACGCACACAAGAAAAGAACCAGATTCACAAATATTTTCAAGATAATCACCTGAACAATTTCTCTTGCGGCATTGAAAACACTTTAGGGAGATGGGCTGCAAGATTGCCCCAGTAAGGGTGAGATTTAATGATAATAATAATATTTTTGGATCTTATGGACCACTTTCCAGGACTATATAGCGTCAGCAACTCTTTCCCTCTTTTCCTCTCGGACTGTTTTTCTGTTGGAAGGGTTTATCTTGAGCCGGATTTCTCCTTGTTGATGGAATTCGCCAGAACTTGAACCCGGGTTGGCCGCGTAGAACGTGAGCAGGTTAACCGCTACACTACTGCAAATCCAGTAGTGAGAGCTAATGCATCGGGCGCACACATCCATCGACAGGTTCAATTTTGCGTTAAAGGCTTTCTGAGTTTCTGAGAATGGAGCGCTTTTGAACGTAGCATAAGACATGGCCTAGCCTTTCGCAATTTTCTCTAAAGTTCTATGATGATGCTGCTCGAATGGCTAGTCAGTAAAATAACTTTTAATGCGGCTTAGCAAGATAACACCACCTATTATCCCAAAAAAGCTTAAACAGCAGCAATGGAAGAATGTTTAACCCAGTAATAAGAACTTCTTACCACGTCAAAAGCGCACTACTAACAGCAATTGTATTACCTGAAAGGATTGATCCCACTTGATCCAAGTTGGCACATCCCATGTTAAAAGCCCAGAACCGTTCTGCAGCAACACTGCGTGGATGTGGAAACAACGGTACGCACAAGAAGAGAAGCTACTGGGGAGCAGGGAGCTGGCAAACAGTCAAAAGGGAATTCATAGGCAGAAGAGCATAAGTTGAGGAACAGCTAACCGGGGGTGGGAGCAAAGGTCCCACTATATTCGAGATGCTTAATCACTAATCATTGGCAAAGCCATGGATTCGGCCAGGTGAGATTCCGACAGTCATGGGTTCGACACCTCTTAAAGGAGATGTGGCACCTTTATAACGTGATTTTAACTGAAATAGCCAAGTTGTAAAGCGTGCCGTAAAACCCGGTACTCAGTACATCACTTGTCTTGAATCTAAAAATTTCGGTAGAGAAATTATAAAAAACCTACCTGAAAGTTACCCCAAATATACCCCAAACCAGCAGGCCATGGTTGTCAGCTGTTGGTGTGGCGACATAGGTTGACGTCACGGTGAGTATCAGTCAATCAAATCACTTGAAGCCTATTGAATATGGTAGTATTTTCCAGATCTGAACATCATCCACAGGCAGAAATTCATTTCTTATCCTAGAGAAATATTTTGAAAATCAAAATATTGAGCTTATTGTACTTTTCAGAGAAATTTTAGATGTTTTCTTTATTTTCGGCTAAAAATACCCCCAATTACACTAAATTCCAGGATTCGGCCAAGGTGCCACGTTCCCTGAAAGCACTAGGGCCACTTCCCTATGCGTTTTTCCTATTTTATATTTGCCCTAAATTTGCACAATAAAATGCTGGTTTGCCTGTTGAAGTTTTTTGTCGATTTTATAGATTCTAATTTTTGTCAACCACACCGAGAGTTTCGAAAACCTTTTAGATCAATTTTGTACTACCCAATGCGCCTAAAACGATTTTCACCGAAACCTGCTGTTGCATTGAGATCTTTTGCAAACCTCTAAGTTGTGTATTTAGTCAAAAGAAACGTAAGAAAAAAGAGGCGTTTAATGGAGGGGATGTGAGAGTGTGGCCCAGATCCTGTTCTATACATAATCTGCGAAAGGTTCTGCTGCTGCAACGTTGCATCCACACTTAACCCTCCTCCGCCTTGAAATAACACCGAAACCAGCATCTGACTTTGGCTCCTAATAAAAGCTTCAGGATCCCCTGAGCTTAACTCCAGGAGCCCGCTAGACCAGCACTCGGGAGCTCCAGATTAGGTCTACGGGCCCTGTGACGGATTTGCAGGGACCTCTGAGACTAGCTCTCGGTGGCCCATGAGATTAAATCCTTGGGACCGCTGAGCCCTAAGAATAGTGTTTGGGGCGCTGAGACTAAGTTTGGGGGTTGCATAAGACCAGCACTTATGCAACCTTTGAGACTAGTTCTCGAGACCCTCTGATTAGCTCTCGGTTGCACCTGAAACTGACTCACGGGGTCCCTGAAAATGACTTCCGGGGCCCTCTTATCAGAGAATCCTTTTCAGTTCTTTAGATCAGCCCGAGGCTCATAGATCCCGATGAGACCCTTGGCTACGAGATTGCTACTTCATTAACTTTATGAGATAACTTTAGAGATAACCTAAAAATGCACTTTGGCCCTTTAATGTTCGGAACGTTTCCACACGTATACCGAAGAGAATGCAATGAGTGCGCTAGTGGGTACACGCTGAGACCTTAAATACTAGTGGGTAGACACCGTGGTTAGGTTAGGTTAGTTAAGGTTAGGTTAAGTTAGAATAGATTAGGTTAGGTTAGGACAGGGCAGAGAAGGAGGGCAGGGAGTTTGTGGGCTTACATATGGAGCTGGGAAAGACGGCAAGAGAGGAGGGTAGAGCACTCGCTGACAGTCAGATAGACGCGTAAGGAGGACAAAACAAAATTACATAGATGGGTATTATAAAAACGGTCAAGAGAATAGGAACACTGGTATGCTGTCAAGTAGAATAGAGCCGGGCAACTGGGACAAAACGAGAAGGCCGGGCGCTGGTAGGCAGACCAGTGAGACTGAGTGTGGCAAAGAAAACGGACAGACTGTGGAAGGAAGACAGATTGGGCCGAACAGGGCAGAACAGAAGGAAAGGCAGCACGCCAGTGGGTTTACAGTTTAAACACGGCTTAGACCTGGAAAGGGAGACAAGATGAAAATACAGGACAGTGATGGGTAGTCAAATAGCGCTGTCCAGGGCAGACAAAAACAGAGGACAGGGCACTTGCAGGCCGTAATATGAGGCGGAGCGCATGACTGAGGAAGGCAGGGCGGCAATGGAAAGGCGGATGGAGTAAGGCAGGGCAGGAGATAATTGATGGTAGAGCGTTCGTGAGGAATACGATAATGTCGGACAGGTCATAGAAGAAGAGAGGAGAAGCGCTGGTGGGTAGATATTCGGGTCGAACAGGGTAGAAGCGAAGGGAGGGTGAGGTGAAGTTAAGCAGTCAGAAATGTTTAGTTGGGTGTAAATATGTTATGAACATGGCGTTAGTGGGCAACCAGGAAGAACCGGACAGGGTGGATAAATGGGCGGACAGAACACCACTGAACTGCCATCTATGAACAGAAAGCGCAGAAAAGAGCGGAGGGTAGAGAGGGTGTGGCACAGGTGGGTTGTCAGATACGGCCAGGCAAGGCAGGGAACGAGGGAGGACCCAGCACTGGTGGATGGACAGACGGGGCCAGAAAGTACGGACAAGAGAGTAAGGCAAGGTATTGGTGACCGCTTGAAAGATCCATGCAGGGATGATGATAATAGGGAAGTGAACACTGGTGGTTAGGTAGATAAAACCGGACGGGAAAAAAGAAGAAGGAAGGGCTGAGAAATGGAGAACAAGAAAAAACAAGAGGAGTGGAGCGCTGATAGGGCGGCAGATGAGATCGGGAAGGATGGTCAAAAGAAGAGGGCAGGACACTGAAGTTCCGTTAAAGGGAATGTAGCACCTTGGTCGAATCCTGGAATTTAGTGTAATTTGGTGTAATTTTAGCCGAAAATAATGAAAGCACTCATAATTTCTCTGCAAAAAATGTACAATAAGCTCAGTATTTTTATTTTAAAATGCTCCTCTAGGAACAGAATTAAATATCTGCCCGTGGATGATGCCATGATCTGGCAACCACTACCCTACTCGAAAAGCTTCAAAGGCTTCGATTGGCTGATGCTCATCGTAACGTCAGCATATGTCGTCACACTAACAGCCATTACAACTGTGGCCTGCTGCTAGGGGTACATGAGGGGTCCATTGCAGGTAGGTTTTAGCTTTTTTCTACGGAAATCTCGAGTTCCAAGACAAATGATATATTGAGTAGCGGGTTTTCCGACTTGCTTTACAACTTGGCTATCTCACGTTATGAAGGTGCCACCGTCCCTTCACCTAGAACTACGTAGTACGGACGAGAAGAAGGGACTACACGCTGGTAGACAGTCACATGGGGCTTGGAATGGAAAAATGGAAGGGCCGGGCGCCGGTCGGCAGAGAGATTGGACAGAACTGGGGGAATAGGAGTAAGCACACGGTACTGGTTGCCAAATAGAGGTAGACAGGGCAATGAAAAAATAAAGAACAAAGTACCCGTGGACAGGCAAAAAGAGTCAGATAGGGCAGAAGAAAAGGGAGGAATGATCGCAGGAGAACAGTAAAAAACGATTAGTCAGAGCTGAAAACAATAGAAACATGATGCTTGTGGGCAATCAGAGCTGAGCAGGATGAAGAAGAAGAGAAACTGGGCACTGGCGAACTGTCAGGGCAGTAAAAGGCAAAAGAGAGTGGAATTCGGAACTCTGGTGGGCATTTAAGTGGGACCGAGAAAGGCAAAAAGAGCGGAGAGCGGGGCACTTACAGGCAGTCAGAAAGGGCAGGAAAGGAGTAGGGCGCTGGTGGGAAAACAGATGGAACCAGGAAGGACGGAAAAGAAAGGCCTGGGAACTGGTGGTCACTCGAAAAGGGGCAGGCATGTTGAGAGAGAAGAGACAGCAGAACACTGGTGGGAAGTCAGATACTGAAGGACAGAGAAGAGAAGAAGGAAAGACAGGGCATTTGTGGGCAGCCAGATACGGTCAAACAGAGAAGAGTGTAAGGGAGGACAGGACACTGGTGGGCAGGAAAATACGGTCGGACAGGGCAGGGAGGAAGGACACAGGGCAGAGAGGAAGGAGGAATGGACACTGGTAGATTGCTATTTACGCCCGGACATTGTAGAGAAGAAGAGAGGGCAGAACAATATTGGAAGAAGGATAAAGTCAGACAGGACAGAAAAAGCAGTACAGGTCACTGACGGGTCGTCAGATACGGCAGGGCAGGGAAGAGAGGGCAGGGTACTGGCGGACAGTACAGCCTTTTTCAGAGCAGAAATGAGGGCAGGCCGCTGGTGGGAAGTCAGATATGACTGGAAAGAGCAGATAAGAAGAGATCGTTGGGCCGTGGTGATCCAGGGGGATGCATTTCCCCCAGACCTGAATGGTTTGGGAAAATTTTTTCTTCTTCACCCCAAACTGTCGGCCTCCTTTTTGCCCCGGTTGTTTTTTGGCTTATAGGCAAGAGTTTTGGTGCTTCAATTCTCAACTTCAAACAGAACTTGTCAACTCAAATGTACGAAATGAGCTTAGGATAGCAAAATCAAGGCTGTGGTGGGTAAACGTTTCGTCCTGTGACGTTTGTTTTTTGTGCCTTCGTCGTGGGTTCACCCCCAAAACCTGTCGCCTAGGCAGTTGTGGTAAAATCTTTCACCGCCTGACATTTCATCCGCGGATGGCATCTTCTGCTTCAAATGCTAGGTTTAGGATAGTTCTAGTCAATTCAATAAGATAAGTTATATGAAAGTTATAGTTTCCTGGGGACGCATTTATGTTATTATTAAAAACTGCACCAGACGAGTATTTCATTAACCATTAGTTAAAAGCCTAGGTACGTGACTGTACTAGACTGCATTGATTGCATTGCACCAGACGAGTATTTCATTGCCATTAGTTAAAAGCCTTGGTACGTGACTTTACTAGACTGCATTGATTGCATTGATTGATTAGCGATTAGATGATGTTTTAATAGACAGGTGAAGCAGTGTGAGACGTGAAATATTATTAAATCTAAATATACGAACACTGGGATAAGATGCACCTGCAGGCTGGTTTCCTTAAAAACCCGCAATGGTTGAATCAAGGTGTAAACCCAAATAAAGGTTTTGCATTTTGATAGTTTGAAACTAGTACAGAAGCGACCAGATAGACTTAGGAGTTTTGTGTACGGTTTGGTCCAGTGAAAATTGTGGTTGGCATCTCTTGCGTAATCCTTGTCTCTTGACCAGTCAGAACCACGTGGAAGTCACAGCTCACACAAAGGGATCGCAACATGCCAAGAGTGGGATCGAGAGCCTCTGCAGGCACCCCGCGGGCACCGACTCCGTCCAGGTATCACCGGAAGCGCTCCCCACCTAAATCCTGCCCTGCGGGCGAAAGGGGAAACGGCCAGTGGCAGTTTCTTCGCCGAGGGACATTACACGCTGAGCTCTGGTTGAGTGAGGACGTATATGAAAGAATTGTGCCATCATGTGCTCTAAGGAGTCCGAGACTGATTTGCCTTCTTGCAGCAGCTTCGTGAACGTGGAGGTAAGGCAAATTGCCCTGGATTGTCTGTAAAGTTTTCCTACAAGTGACTTTGCTCTTGTTGCTAAATTTGTGGAATGCTTTCCATGCAATATGCCACGAGTGGTAGACCAAGTTTAGCCTTTCTTTCATTTCTATCACAGCAGCAAATAAAAACATTATTTTCTTTCCTTTTAGAACTTAATGAATTAATTCAACACTGACAACAGAGGATGTTAACGAACCACAGCAGAATAAAAATGAAATTAACATTATTCTACATAATATCATCGCTGAATACTTAAATATTTTAATTTAATATATCTTAATTTTTAATACCCTTTAAAATACACCATGTCTCCTAAATTTGCTTCACGATATTTCATGAGCTCCGTCCTGGACTCCATACAAACATAATCATTACCATGATGGCAATGTTTTCGACTCGATTATAATTTAGTTGATAGTAAGACTTCCAGCAGGACTCACTGCGGACAGACTATGCCTAGACACAAGTCAAACTAAGCCCACCCCGCAAACAATGGGAGAAACTGAAATCCATGCCAACTGACGCTATTGGTACAAGGTACTCTTCTGGCCACGCGGGATTTGAAAATTTATGCATTTCCGTAGTTTTATCACTCTTATATATTTCAAAAGTGACCGTTAAAACATGAGAATTGTAAGAAAACAGCTGAATGACGCTTGTTTTAGACACAGGTATATAATCAGCATTTATTCACAAATTAGCGATGTGTGGTGTTATTGCTATGTTTGTAGGGCATAGAATGATCTGAGCTTCATTCATCTATATAGAGTTTCTTCCCTATATCGTAGTTTCAATTTTTAGCTTCATATTCTCTTAAAGAGATTAAATGGAATCGGTTTGATATCCAGCAAAAAACAATTTTGAATTTTTGAAAAATGTATTACATGAATTATTGACCGATTTTTCATGTCATTTTGTTGAACGATGTCTTCCATGCAAAGACAGATCAGCTACCGAAAGTATTACACAAGGATTTTGCTGTGGCCTATGAAGCTCATTAGAACTGATCAAAATAGAAACTAAAGCCTGGATATGTCAGAAGTTACCTTTAATACAGCATTTGTCGGCATGGGCATGAGCTTGAAAAGTTTTCCTATCGTAGAAAAGATATGACACTTTTTGCCTCGAGGTTTGCATGAATCAGTATATTTTTTCCATTAGAATTTCAGTAGGTAAAGAAAAAAATCACACGGTTTACTTATCATTTTTTTAACTTTTGTAAAACGTCTAATAAATACCAGAACAAAACCAAAATATGAAAATAAAAACATGCTGTAGAGAACCATCATGACAAATTGGCCTCTTAAACTATCATACCTAGAAACAAGATTCTGATTTCTTACGTTACCTGTCAATGCATTTTTCAGCAGAACCTTTAGTTGTTAGGTGCCTTGCGCCCTAGACCTAATAGCACTAACTGTAAAACAGAAACCATGAAAAAACTGACACAGAGGTTTCTATTGTGAAGTTTTTACTCGTATAAAGCACAAAAATTCGTAAGAAGTGCAGAAATTCGTAAACCTGTCATACAAAGGCATAGTGACATCCTTCTCAATTGAAACGGTGAGAGCTTTAAGCAAATTTCAAAGCATGCTTTTCCCCGTTTTATGAAGCATTTCTATGGCAGGATTTTATTTCAGATGATAATTGCACTAGAAGAGAATATAAATGTGTCTCAGAGTGGTTTGGCTCTGAGGGGGCACCACCAGTGCTTGGTCTGGTGACACTGCCTGCTGCACTTTCTCTGCATGGAGTCAGCAAATTGCCAATGCTCAGTAGAAAGCCCAGCATCCACATATCATGACACATAATTCGATTACTTGTGAAAATACCTCAGATTTAGAGCACATCTCTTTCTCATGGCTGCACAACAATCTGGAAACCCTCTAGAAACTTGTAGAAAAAATACTTTCACGCCGAAATATTTATCAATTCACGAGGTTTCCAAGGATATATTCCATTGATGACAAAGAAAGAAACGTGGCTTAAAGCATTTCAGAATCCCAAAAGTCACCCGAAATTTTACCATTTCTTCATACCACTTTTATACTCTGTCAAATTTCACTAGATATTGGGACCATTTTGATAATATGGCATTGCCGTTTAGGGCATTTAGTGTCTTTCCCTGGAATTCTACTTTAACACGCGCATTGACGGGGGTCTGAGCCACCTTCGGATTGACGAGGGGGGCGGGTACCCGCCCCCTAAGATCTCGAGAACCACGGTAGGTAGCAAAAAACGGTAAACGGTGTTGGGTAGCCCATCCGCTTCTCCATCGAAAATATTTGAACAATTTTTTTGTCAGGTCACATTTAAGGTCACCAGAGGTAAAAAACATGCCGTCACATGCCGTCATAGGGATAACATGTAAATTAAGTTTTTCGGCCATTACATCTGAACAAGTAAAGATAGAGCAAAACGACTTGAACTATATGAATCCTCGCAGCAAGCCGAATCGAATGATATATGATTTGACCTTGCTAGGTCAAATCAAAGATTTGACCTGACCTGAGGTCAGGTCAGGGTCAAATTATATAAAATGCATATCATTAGAACCGCAAAGCCAAGGCGAGTCTAATGAAGCTAAAATAAACGCTCTATCACCATCTGTTACTGAGTTATTCAGTAAAAACCATATTTCCCATGTATTACCAATGGAGAGGTCATGCTTCGTCCCTGACCTTAGGTCATCGATATCAAAAATACCGGAACATATTTTAGAGAACTCGGTGAGCCCATTATGTGATATGAGTTTCAATTAGATAAGTTCACCCTGCTCCGACTTATGCTATCTTAAACTTTTTTTGAGGTCGGGTCACTTGACCTGTACTGGTGACCTGACCTAAGATGACCTATCCTTAAAATTTTCACAGAAGTTGCAAAAATGATGAGGGAAAAGGTATACCAAGTACGGCGGCGCTGCGCGCCGCCGTTTTTCTGCTGTCTCCGAAAAACCCGAGGGGGGCGGGTACCCGCCCCCCGTCAATGCGCGTGTTAAAATAATCCAATGCGAGGTCATGAAGGGCTAAAATAGTGGGACTTATAGGAGAGCAGAAATATCTGAGGCTTACCACAGAAATAGTGCGAAAACCACAGTTGTCTTAGGGGGCAAAAAACCTCTGCAAAGTTTTTTATTATTTTTAAACTTCACCATCGCAAAGCAGGGAAAAATCTCGTTCTGAATATGTGTATAACTCATAAAAGTATTTTCTGGATGAAATTGAAAATTAAGGAGAATTAACGCCATGCAGTCAATTTTACTCAAGTCCTCTACTACCCTGGGCATAGGCAACTCAAATCCTTCTGGAAACGGGACGTAACTTTTGTGATGGTTAGCTTTCTAAGTTCAGGCAGGGTTTTCCTTTTTAATAGGGGTTCTTTCTAAAAGCACATCTTAGTAACAACTAATGGTCCTAATGGTAAATAAGCTTCTCAACCCTGGAGAATTTGCCAAAAGCTTTCCCCAGCAAGCTCTGGTAGACACCTGTCAAATTTTAACTTTGCACACTGGTGAAGCACGGCTTTGGTATACGGTAATAAAAAGGACCTACGTACAGGTCAAAACGTTGACGCTTATGCTTAACGGAGGGAGGAAGAGGACAAAACACTGGAGAGGTAGAAAACTCACTATAAGAATAACTATATGAAAGAATAGTAGCTAATGACATAATTTTTGACGTGAAAATAAACAGACAATGAAAAACTGCAAAGATGACAGCCTACGGCTCCTTGTTATTTTGTTTGAGAGAAAAAAGCTACCAGCTGCAATCGTTTGAGATTTAACATTGTATGAAAGTACTTGTTTAGCACAAATTCTGTACAATTTAGGATATTACCCTACAACTGCTGCCATTCTATAATTCTATTATATTTGGCTACGAAATTTTTAAGTATTCACTCGTCAACTACCTTGGGCCTGCCCAACACTCACGCAATAGAAAATACACGACACCCAATGATTTCCACCCCTCTCGTCTGGAAACATTAGAAAGGCCAGACCCCTCCCATTTTGGTGGCTGAGGTCACATGTAAACAGCTCCTAGCTGAAATATCGTCTCTCTTTATACGAGTAGATCATAGGTTATTTCTGAATTATACTTCTTACCGCACACACGATCACGCCTCTACAGATGATCACTCTCTAAATCGAAACCTTCCCTTATAATTAGAAACACATCGGATTTCGGCCCGTTGTTAAAATTTGGCACTTTCTGCGTACTATATTTTACCATTGTTTACTCTTGGATGAAATATTGAAATATTTGATAAACACAGGGATCTAGGCTTCAGCATCCCTTACTGCACCGACGCCTATGCTTTGAGCAAATAAGAAGACTTGGTATTCGTTCTTTGTTGAAACGAAAAATTCAAGCGATCCAAACATATCACCTTTTACAGCGCTTCATTTGTCTGACCTTATGACATTTTTTCCTAGGATATTTATTGGTTGCAGTAATTCGACAATCTAGTCTTTTGACGATTAAAATCGTGTCATAATATTTGGAATTCGGCGTATCAATAAACATATAAATGGGTGGTGATGAAGTTAATACCATCAAATATTATAATAAACTTGTGCCTTGTGAAAAATTCTGCACCCGGGTAGGGCTGATTCCGAGCGGTTTACCAAAGCCCATTCATATGCAGTCTGATCTTATTTTTCGATATTTAAAATGCAAGTCTTAGCATGATTCCTGATGCTTTTGCTGGGCTTATTCGTGCATGTTCCTTCGTTATTTATTAACAATGACTTTGCACTCCAACCCAACTCATATCAGGGTATGTATGTACAATCCTTTGTGCACAGGAGTTTCCTATCACATGTTATAAGAATATTTTATCGAATATTAAAGGGGCTAAGAAATCTTTCCCTTAAAGTGCAGGCTTCCCACAATTGATGATCAAATTTACTTGTTATAGCATGTATGGTATGAGAGACGAAGGTGGGTAGCCATCAAAAATGTTTGTCAATATTAACACGCGCATTGACGGGGGTCTGAGCCACCTGGGCAATTCCAGGAGGGGATCGACCAAGCATGCTCACAATCACCCCTGTGAATTCGCTCAAACTTTGTGTGCCAGCCTGCCCATGGGTCTCATTGAATCTGACAAATATTTTTTGTTTGAGGTCAAATAGGTTACGAGATAGAAGTCAGAGAAATTTCGAGGTCAAACGGAAATTTGTAACTCATTTTTATTTCTATTACCAAGAATAATTAAATAATTTTCATCAAGCTTCCTATCATTAGAAATCTAGTGTCTGGGGCTATTAAGAAAAATATAGATGCTGACCTCAGGTCAAATATTGACATGGTGACCGCTTGAACTTTTCTTCAAATTGAACTGTTTCTAAAAAAAAATACAAATTTTAGTTTCCTTTTTTTGTTGTGAAACCTTGCTGGGGCTCATGCAAAACATAAGTGATAATTTTGTTTCGTTATACTAACTCTTAGTTGGGTTGATGAGGTCACGAAATAGGTCATGTCGCTGATGTCTCGGAAGCTGTCAGGTGACCACTCCGATCATAGTCGATATGGGTGTCATTGTAAAGCTCGTGAGCTTCTAAGTTTAGTTGCGATCTGAAATGTCACGCAAAATATATTTAAGTGACCTTGACATTGGTATGTGACCTAGCTTGTGCTTGTATTTTGGTTGGAATGCTATCAGCACCATTGAAAACAGATTTGAGATATATGTCTAATACTCGTATCACATGATAGGCCCACCGCGAAACACAAGCTGTGGCTGCGTAATTGTACATATATTGATTGTATATTAAGGTCAGCTACAGAACATGACCCCTCCGTTGGCAGTGCATGCGGAAAACGAGGATGGGCCGGATAAAGCTATATTACTGAAGACAATGACGAAAATGTAATGAATTATTCCACGAGCTTTAGTCTTACTTACTAACTTTCTTACTTACTTTACACGAACTAACAACACACCACCTAATTGCTGAGGCTCGTCACAGACCTACGAAGATTTGAGAGATTGGTTTCATTCAAATAGGTTTATCCTGTTCTGACTTATGCTATATTAAACATTTTTAGATATGGTCACTTGACCTGCACTGGTGACCTGATCTGAAATGAACCAGCTTTAAAATGTTGTCAAAAGTTGTAAAAATGATCAAAGAAGGGGCATGCCAAGCACGGCGGCGCCACGCGCCGCTGTTTTTCTTCTGGTCAAAAAAAACCCGAGGAGGTTGGTACCCTTCCCCTGTCAAAAATCGTGTTAGGTTAGAGGTGTCCTGATTATGAATTACACGACATCCAAATTGTAATGATGCACTCTAAAAGGTATTACTATGAATCTCAATTCGAGGTCTGATTACACTATGACTCGGATTTTGGGATTTTACTAATATCATTCTGACGAAGGACTGTGTTCGAATAGGGGAAGTCCGTGCAAGAGTACGCACTTAACTTTCTAAAGCCTTTCATCAGAGGTGCAGAAAGTATGCTGGCTGTCACAAACTCAATGTGACGTGTGCCTCCTCTGTCACACACAGCTGGAAATAATAATTGTATACTTGAATACTATTTCCAATATGCTGAATGTCCTCTACCTGTCCCTTCCTTTTTGCAGCAGACAAGGTTCTAGCACCAAACCATTACAGCATGAAAGTAGTAAACTGAGTTTTCATTAATAGATCATGTTTTTGTTTTTGGAAGGAAAATTTCCAATTATGGGTCATTTTTTCCCATATTGGGGTCATAACTATTATTGGCAACTCTGACCGCAGGTTCCCCCAATGACATGCATTTCCCTTTTTGAAGAAGTTTCCATTTTTGGCAGGAGTGTTTCCAATTATGATACTTTTCCACATGATTAAATGTAGCAATTATCATGAAAATAGTCATTATTAGGAACATACCTATCTATGAATGGGAGCGTACATGTACACACAATTGGGAACCCTAACCACAGCTTTCCCCCCCACTAAACTTCCATCTCACATATCAACAAAAGGGAAAAAATGTCAATATCAACATAGTATTTGGATCTACCTAAAATGTGTTGGTAAAGTGAACCTTAGGTAGCATTTTTATAAACACATCAAATGCTTAAAATTTGCATCCCACTCACGATCACCTGCCTGGTCATTCCTTCTTGCAGTAAAAACTCTGAGGCAAATAGCCTGCATTGATGTAAAATTATATCTATTGGCCTAATAGGTACAGAGGTATTGGAATTCACATACCAAAGAAAGATCCAGTGTAGTCAAAATCCTGCTTTAACTCCATGCAGTTCAGGTCCTGTGCGTTGCTTACCACCACTGGTAGTAAGCAACACACCACCAACCAGCGTTTTTCGAAGTCTATTTCTTTCTGCGATTTGCTGTGATTTTCTGAGATAAGAAGGGGGTCTACTCGGCCCCCTCCAGTGCACGTTAGTTCCAGGCCCCTCTCCAGTGTGGGTGTTAACACTTTGTGGAGGACTGCATTAGCACACATTTGCTATCTGTACAATATTGATATGATAATTTGATCATGAAAACTCACCTGAATCACTGTTGTTGCCAGCCTGTTGCTGGCGCCAACTCTCCCAACTTCCTCCAGCTCCAAATATATCTAACCAATCTAGGGCACAAATAAACTAAGGCACAAGCAGGCCAAGGAATGAAAACCCAAGTTTGACATGGGAAAGTGCATCAGTCTTGCAATAGCCTACATTCATCTTAGATAAGCCATGGGCAGCAATATTTATTCTAGCTAGTTTTAGCCTGCACTTATCTCAAATATACCTAATAAATATGCCCTCAAAATAAGTGGCTTCCGGCCTGTTTAAATTTTTGGCAGCCTCTACATCGCATAAACATTTCTAACTTGTGTTGTCGCTGTTGGCAGTTTAAGTAGAATTGCTGCCCAGCTATGTTTATTTTTTCACTCACTTAGTACTTTTATTAGTAGCTTTTAGGCGTACTTAATACTACATTCGAAGAAATAGGGGCCGATAAATCGAAGAGACTCAAACTGTAAATCTGATTTAACCTGAAGAAATGGACAGAGAAGTACTTGATAAAGTATCTGCGTTATCGTTAATGCCTTAAATATGCCCACAATCATGTATTTCTCGAAAAAATTGACTGTCACATTTCCGGTATCTAGCCGACAACTTTCTGCAAACTACTAACAATCGGCACCATTGGGCTGCATGTTAAAATCTGGCAACTGTGACAGCGATTTGCGGGTTTTCTGCAGCGGGGGTCCCTCGTTTTAGTAGAAACTGAACACAGTACCAATATTGTATCACTAATGGTACGCTGTGCAATTTAAGAACCGAGCTGCTAAGTTAAAATATTCCCTACACGCTTCATTTTCTATTTCGAAAATATGTGGTTTGATTTTGAGCCATACAGTCAGGATCGCTATTTTGTCACAATTATGCACCTCAATTTTCGTAAATGTGTCACAAACTCCGGTAGCCGAGTTGGCAAGTTTCTGCACCTCTGCCTTTCATTTTTCTACTATAAGTTTAACAGCTAAAAATTGTATGTGGTTGTTTAGCCTGAAGAATTGTCTATGTATGGTCCATGTTTCAACTCGATGTCTCTGAAAGGAACTCGCCACGAGCCCGTCAAAAATAAAAAGTCACGTGCGTACTCTTGCCGGAGTGGGTTGGTAAGAGTACGCAAGAGAGGAGGCTGGAGTACGCATTGATGCCCCACTGTGCTTTAGGTGCATAGGCCATGTTGCGAAATTCTTTGTCGCCAAACTAGGCGATTGTATGATTTTATATCGGCCTGAATATACAAGAACTATGTTGCAACGTTTGGTTTTCCAAATATGAATTACGGACTTTGTCCCGAGTGAAAATTAAATGTTCTTATCTCTTAAGCATGCGCACTCTTGCCCAATGGTCTACTGCGTACTCTTGCTGGACATGCTCCCTTGGGAAGAAAGTTTTCATGAGCATTTTAGCAGGCGTTTTAGCGTGAGCTCCGGTCCTGGAGCACACTCCTAGCTCAGCTTTCTTACTGATGAAAGACTGTAATACAATACTTTTGGTAACAGAAGCATAGTCTACAACTATACCCAGTTAAGAAATATTACTTCAAGGGTGCCTAGAAACTTATTTTGCTCTGTACTCCGTGGAAAGAGTAGGAGCACGTTGAATTTTGGTGTGCAGCCTAGGCACTGACCTTGCTTTTTTATACCAGGGTATCCACCATCTCAGTGGTTGCTAATCAACCAAAACAGCTACTGCGTACTCTTATCTCCTGCGTACTCTTACCCGCCTTTACCCTACATAAGCTGAGAACATTTTGTATCCAGCTCCTTAACTCCGACGGAATCGAGAATACAAGTCAATATTTACCATGTCATCTCATAATCATGCTCCTTGCCTCAACACTCCAAAATATATCAAAATGCATATCATATGAGCCGCAAGAATAAGGCATGCCTAATGTCGTTAAAATAAATGCTTTACTACCATCCATTACTAAGTTGTTCGGATCAAACTATTTCTCGAACTGTACTGATGACCTGACCTGAGATAACCCAACCTTAAAATTGTTGCCTTATGTTGTGAAAATGAACAGAGAAAAGGTATACCAAGTGCAGTGATGCTACGCACCGCTGTTTTTATTCTATCTCCAAAAAACTAGGGGATGGGTAACCCTGTCAATATAGGTGCTAATACACTGCGGTGTCCCAAAATCTATTTATTTCTTTATTTATTTCTTTAATTTACTACTTGAGGACACTCCACAATAGACATGTGGCTATTCTTAGCCTGGCGTCAATTCTTTCATTGCATAATCCACGTACAAAATACAAGAAATATAGACACTATTAAAGAATGAAATACACTTTGGTTAATAATGGGGGCACAAAAAAAAACAATTCAATATCACACATCTTGCAGTTTTCTCCGGCAGAGCTGACTCTTTAAACAGCGAGCGCGTGGTTTTTCGAAGCCAGCCATCCTGAGTTCTGTGAGATTCGGCCACAGAGCATTATACAACATGGGGGCCCTATATATGAACTACCGCCGACCAGCCCCTGTCCGTATTCTCCGCAAGTGTAGCTGTTGAGATTGACGCATTTGTCGGGCATGGATGTCAGTGTTGTATTGAAGGGATGGGGATAGCGCTATCGGTTGTTTAGTTCCGATGATGTTGTGGGCAAGGGTGAGAGTGTGATATTTTGCCATCTGTCTGGAACTGAGCCAGCCGGGACCTCTCAATACCTCCATTATATGATCTAACTTTCGGCGATCAGATACTACTTTTGCGCTGAAGTTTATATTTTTATTTTTCGACGGTTTTTGTCCGAACAGTTTCCGTACACTGGGATACAGTATCGAACGTTTGAGAGAACCTATCGAACCAAGAGAGAACCTGGCTGTGAATAATGCTTGAGATGATGCATTTGGGAGGTGGTGGCTTATGTGAATTAATGATATTTTATCGACCGAAACACTTTTGTATGAGATGGTATACGTGTGGTTTACAGCTTTTTGGTCATGTTATGATCAAAAAGTTGTCAGATCATTCAGATGAACTGACTGAAATATCCAACATAATATCAAGGCAGTCAGCTTCATCACAACACATAGTAAATCTCGCACTAACCACCTCCATTATCTGTTACAGGTGGGCCATGACGCCATCAATGTCACACCAGAACCATCTTCTACCACCGACGATCTCGCCAGCATCGATTTTGAATGGCTCTACACCGACGGCCTGCTGGAGTTGGAACGACTGTTTGTCTCCATGGACACCACTCCGGAGTCATCGTCTACCGCCGAAGAATCTGTCTGTCAACCAACTGTCGAATTAGATGCGAGCTCCTCCGATTCATCTGGCAGCCCGAACAGCGAGTCCTCCTCGTCGAGCGACTCCTCCTCGTCTTCGTGCGGAGACTCACCTTCGACAAGGAGTAAGAATCTGTTTTACCGTAACGTCTGTGGATTTTGGGCATGCAAATGAGGCAACGCTAAATGAAAGTATTGATAATTTTGGTGTGCTGAGGCGAGAAGCATGATTATAACTTGACAAGGTGTACACTGGTTTGTCTCCTTGTACCCTGGATGTAAAATCCACTCATATTATATATTTGGGCGGAGCTCTTGATCAGAATCGTGTAGGCAATATCACAAATTCTCAGTCATAGTGTAGCCAGATCTTGAATTGAGGCATTGTAGAATTAATTCTTAAAAATTGGATACTGTGACAATAATAATCTAACTACCTCTAACCTGAGTATTATATCCGCAATGCATTAAAACTAGACCAGTATTTGTGTAACACACTTTTCATTTATTTCAGTCAAACACTATCTATATTTAAGAACAAAAATTATGCGTGAACATACAAACCGGATATTCATTTACGATCATTATTGTTGTATCTTTTTTTGTATTTCTGACAGCAGCTAAAATGCTAATGATTTCTTCCTCTCTAGCACTAGTACTTGTAATGGTAGACTAGTACAATGACTGCAAACTTTGTATTTATTTCAGCCAGCTGCTATATTTTATTAGATATGTTCCACTCCAATTATCTCATTGTACTTAGGGGTCATCGGGCAAAATATATCAATAAAAGATAGCATCAGGCTGAAATAAATTAGAAAGCTTACAGTCATTGTACTGGTCTAACATTTCATGTATGTACATACCTACTAGTGCTACATAGGACGGTATTGATAGAATTTTAGCTGCAGTCTGTAATACAAAACAAGATAATAAACAATAATGATGATAATATACAAAACACCGATTTGAGTACTCAAGAAACATTTTTATCATTAGAAATATTTTTTGGGTAAATTAAATGAAAAGTCCGTAACACAAATATTGGTCTAGTCTTGCTGCATTAGGGACATAATCCTTGGTTAGAGGCAGTCAGATGGTTATTGTCACGATACGATATCCAATTCTTAATAACTCATTATAGAAGGCATTTGCATTAAGCTCAATTCGAGGCCTGGCTACACGACTGTGATTTTACCTACCCGATTCTGATGAAGGGCTGCGCTCAAATATATAATCTAAGCGTATTTCACATCCAGGATTCGAGGAGACGGGCCAGCGTACACCTTGTCAAGCTAACGGAAGTAGATAGATTCCTTCAAAGTAAAGTATTCCGGATGTTTAGTAAGCTAACATTTTTTAGAAGTTCAAAGTTCTGCGAATGGCCTTTCCAATGACCGGCAAAATTAAATATAGCTTTACTTTATCTTAAAATAGTTGTAGGTATCCTGCTGCATAATAGTAGGATCGATTTCAGCGTTTGTAATAAATGTAATGCATGTGTGGGTAGTATATGTTATTCATGCTGTATTTCTTTCCTAAAAATATAAGCAATGAAATCTGAATGTGTATCTCCCATAGGCGGATCCAGGATTGCCGATCGGGGGGCACCTTCCCGGGGGGCGCCATCCGGACCGGGGGGCGCCATCCGGACCAGGGGGGCGCCACTTATGACCGGCAAAAGCTATCAGGTGGGCGCCAAATCCTATCGATGGGCGCAGACTTTCGCATCCTGGGGGGGGTGGGAAGCGACATTTCAGGGGGGCGCCATCGACCTTTCAGGGGGCGCCGAGGGTCGATCGGGGGGCACGTGCCCCCCTTGCCCCCCCTGGATCCGCCTATGGTATCTCCCATACAAAGTACCTATAGAAAGGAATTACCACACTAGACTGCATGTGAGAAAATCCCTAACTTAATACGTAAGTTATCAAATCAAACAGGACAGGCTATGAAATTTGGCATAGTTTAATGACACTTTCTGGCACTATTTATTCCTACATTGACCTATCTGTAGGTTTTTATTTATATCAAATTGTGCTGGTCATATTTTCCGGTCGGGAAAATATGATGACAGCCGACATCTTATTTTATCATCATACGGAGGAAATTTAGAACGCATTTTGTCGTTAAATTTAAGTAAGCTTGAAGAATTATCGAGGCCATGCTAACGATGGAAACCCATCCGCAGTTCTCAGACCACAGCACCAGTGGACTCGGATCAAGCTCCTGAGGAGCATTGAGAAGAAGATAGCCAAAAACTATCGGAAGGAGAAGCTGAGGAAGGAGTTTCCCCTGAGGTTGAAAGTGCTGCTGTTTCAAACACGCAGGCTGGCCACAAGTCGTAGCGTAAGTTAACAGCTTTATTATTTGATCTGACATCTATCTTCAAATCTTAATATCTATATGTAAATATATCCTAAGGTTCTTTCATACTTTCTCGGTCTATTCAAGCCCACTACCGGCTGAATGCTATATGCTAGAATCGTCCACTTGGAGGGCTTGTGGTTGAACAGACAGCACGTATGTAGGCAGACATGTGAAGTATTTCTAATGGTATGATGCTGTGTGATGTATTTCTTCATTTTGCCCCAGATGGTAAGATATGTTGAGATGTGTTTAATGGTTTTGAACTCCAGATGTAATAAAAAAATGAAAAGGGGAAATAAAATTTATAGATCTTACCATGTTCCAATTATCTTTTAATATTTGAAGAGTGATTTTATCGGCTGGATTTCGTGATAGCACCAGAGCCAGTTCCAATTTGCGCTTATTCCTATATAGTTGTAGTGGCTCTGAACTGCAGAAGTCTGATGGCACAATCTTTACTGGTATTCCTCTTTTCCAGGAGACCTACGTCGACTGCAGTGCGTCGGTGGGGCAAAAAAAGCTGAGGTGGTCTTCGTCGGACTCCTCATCGGACGAGGAGTCCGAGTGGGAAGCTCCACCTCGCAAAAAACGTAAGTGAATTTCCATTCCATGTGTAGCATGAACAATGATCTTGAAATTTGAAACAATGTAATTTGAAACAATGTATCGTCGACTACAATTGGCCCTGCGATACAGAAACTATTCATATTGCAAAAGCAGCCTATCTCTCTTGACGAAAAATTATGCACACAATTACGGAGTCGACAGAATGTTAAAAGAGAAATTCTCTCTGGAAAAGGCATTTGCGTTATCGCAGATTTTTATCCTTACTTTGATATTTTTACATGGAAAATGAATTTCCCACAAAGTTTCACCGTGAAAGTCTAGGAAATCCTTGATTTATTGGAACTAAAACTCTCCCCAAACAATGTCAGGTAACCGATCAAGCAAATGGCGCTAATAAGCATAAACAAGCCTCACTCTAACTATATTGATGCTCTTGAATTTCCGTATGTGAGAAAGCTGTAGTGTTATGGGCACTATTGCCAAGTCTGTCACTGATACGTATGCACTAACATTTTGCCTCGCTCTCTCGGCAGTGTGTCGGGTACGGCAGAGGCGGGACTCGGATGGAAGTCTGGTCCCTCTGTCTGTTGGCGTCCGGGTCTCGCCTCAGACCCTGCGACAGGTGCAGAGGCATCAGCAGCAGGAGCAGGAAGAAGATCAGTCTCTGCCGGGCAGTACCCAGCTTATGGACGATGCTCTTGAAAGGATGCTGGGCAACGTCTTTTAAATCATGTAAGTGCCATATATATTAGGGGGTCCTTTTGGAAACTTTTTCTTTAATGTTTCGGGAACAGTCG
This sequence comes from Lepas anatifera, assembly GCA_034440635.1. Taxonomy (NCBI): domain Eukaryota; kingdom Metazoa; phylum Arthropoda; class Thecostraca; family Lepadidae; genus Lepas; species Lepas anatifera. Next base: position 282,627 of record JAOTON010001085.1, on the reverse strand, counting down.
GTTTCTGATGTTCTCAGACCTACTGATTTTCGAATTTGTCCTTGAAATTTTGAATTTCGAATTTTTCAGCCCGCCCCTGCGCCTTTAATTTTTCGAAAAACAGAGAAAATGCAGGGTTTTGCAGCCCCAAACAGTAATATCTGAAAATAGCAAAATAAAATTTAATTCATCAGTTAGAAAGGTCCCTTATCCACAGTTCGGCACAAACCGCATGTTCATGGGGTTTCTTATGCCTAATTTATTGCGCCTCAAGTATCATGATTTTTGGCCTAACAGTCGTATACTGTGCCGCACGGCACCTTACGGCGTGATGCTCCCTGAGCAGTCCATGAAGCATGCTGACTTAAAATGTGGCACTTTTACATTATTTATCGCATGAATTCAATCAGGAATGCCGGTTTACATGGTTTTCCAGCTGAAGAGGTGACATGGGCGGATGTAAGCAATTATTTCTCGGGAGAAAATTAACGAAAATAGTGAAAAATCCCTTATTTAGAAAAAATGGGGCAAATCGGCAAAGCTTGGCGACCGGCAGGTTTCGGTAGGTGGTGCCACTCTTGATTAGGGGATACCACGATATTAGAAAATTAGGCATTATGATAGATTATGATATAAGAACTGCTATAAAAGGCATAAAACAAAACATTGCCAGAGTACCTTTCTTACTCGATGCCGCCCCGGTAGCTCAGTTGGTAGAGCGTTGGGCTCCGGCTCACTGCTCAGAAGCATGCACTGGCAGTGCATGTCCAGGCTTGGGATCGGTTCCCCTGAGACGCTCCGGCGCTCAATAGTTTACCCGACGTACAGGTCGGCTGGCAACTAACTGGTGAGAGGGTGACCTGAGCGGGGCGGCCGTCCCTGTGCTTTGTGGGACGCTAAACTTTGGCCTTTAAATCAACCCTTCATTGTTGGAGTTGCTCGTTCGGGTGGTGGGGTCGGGGTATCGGTGACAAACCCCTTGATGATCCTTGTCCCTTGAGTCCCATGATGATTTAGTGAGGTTCCGACTCCACCTGTCGAACTGGGTAGGATCTGGAAAAAAGTTATATTGAAAAAGAAAAAAAGACGACAGCCTTCATTGTCATGAGCTACAGGGACAAGGGCTAAACCGAAAGAAAATCGACTCCGGGCACGACTGTTGTCCATTTTCCCTGACGGCAGCGAAACGTCATCTTGTTAAGCGCCTAGTCATCTTGGCAATATTCAGACTGATAGCACTAGCCGCTGGCAACTGACTCGCTTGTCAGTTTAAGGCCCTCTATTGACTGAGTGTGGCACGGAATACCTGTCCGGAGAGGTGACCCGACTAAAGCCCTGATTTGGGTCGGTGCAAAACCGTTAAGGAAGGGTGGCTCTACATTGGGTGCATAGCAGACCCATTTTACGTTGCCGTGCAGGTCCATGTAGCTGGTCGCACACCGCTTGATCTGCCTCGGCAGCACCTGGTAGCGCCGGACACAGGTACAGTCCCCAGCAATTGAAATTGCCATGACTAGGCTCGACCGGTTTAGGATGGATATCTCGCAGCCTATGGTGCTTTTAGCTTTACAAACGGGCTCATCATGTGTATTTTTTCAAGAGCTTTCTAGTGGTCACCATTATTTCTTAATCTGACAGCTGGGTAAAACATATTACACAATTACTGATTTTACTGCATTCTGACGGGGTATTCTTCGGCTGACTTGCCACCGCCTCTGATAATCCCCGAACCTTCGTTCGACTGGCACGCATACCTGGGTCACATGATTACTACGTGTTTACCACGACAGGTGCAAGGTCACGCGTAGTAAGTAGTGTGTGACGCGCAGGGGGCACAGTGTTCTGAACCGAAGGGATCAGTACTGTCTCGCAGGTGCCTCGCCCCAGGCGGTCCGCCAGTAACCGAGGCGCCTGGGCACGAGAGTTCCGAGACTGGATATGTCTGAGTAATGGCTTCAAACAATGTTTCCAGCCTCATAAGGCTCTCAGGCTCATTCTTGAAATATGTATTCGGGTGGATAAGAGTTTCATGGGGTTTAAAAAGACACCCTGTGCTGGATTTGTGTTATATAACACCCGCCTCGGCGGGTCTCCGAGCCACCTTCCTCCCTGGTGTGGAAGGGGTTAAAACACCTCCCCTCGAACTCGGCTCCTATGCAGGATAGAGAAAAAACGCGAACACTGGTGGGTAGCTCTTAAGAATTGATCAAGAAAATACATAAGTTACTTTTTGTCTCAGATCAATATTGAGGTCATGACAAGTCAAAGAAAGTGGTAGGGTAGAGGAGAGTTTCTGGGCCTCTTCGTCTGACAGATTTAGGTTAGAATTGATTGTAAGGCACCATTCGCGCCTCCTCTTTTTACGGAAAATCAAACCAAGTATATATACTATACTAGATCAAAACATAACAGTGGCGTGACCCAAGGTCAGGTCAAGGCCATCATCTGATCTAGCATAGTCAACATGCATATCAATCAACTTGCAATAACAATCCAAACGTAATGGTTTCAAAATAAAAAAATATTTATCATAATTTCCTGCGAAATTATTGACTTAGGTCTAGCTATTAAAGTAATCCAAGATTACCTCTCATAAATCACAGTTGCAAACTTGCAACATGACCCTGGAGAGAGGCCTAGGCTTCTACGATTTGAAAAATGCGAAGGTATTCTTTGCTGCATGAACAGAAATAAAGCTATTTCCCTTAATTTCCGTTTTCCCATGAATTTCCAATGGAGAAGTTCTGTACCTGACCCTAGGTCATCGATATGTAAAATCCCGGAATATATTTTGCACTATTTGGTAGGACATTATGCGATATGAGTTTTAATTAGACAGATTCACCCCGTTCTTACTTATGCCATCTTAAAATGTTTGGAGGTGAGGTAACTTGACCTACACTTTTGCCCTAACCTGAGATGACGCAACCTTAAAATTCTGGAAAAGGTGGAAGAATTAATTACGGATAGGGTGCGCGAAGTACGGCAGCGCTTCGCCTCGGCATGTTTATGTATTGCCGGAAAAAACCTGAGGGAGGGTGTTGAGACACCCATACCGGGCCGAGGGTGAAGACGGTTCCAATGAAATTTGATCAGGCTGAATCCAGCCAGATGCAAGGGATAGTAATGGTAAAGGCCAAGTAAGTTAACCAGACGCCACCTCGCCTCTTTTCGCACCCACTGCGACGTGGGGGCCATTCCAGCTCTCTCCCCCTTGTTGACTCAGGATCATCATCATCATCAAGTTAACTCAGGAGTCAAAGGTGATACAAAAAATAAGAATGGCGCTGAAAGCTCCTTGCTGTCTTGTTCTAAAGATATAGACACAAACAAGCTCGAAAATATGAACTTTGGTGATCCCTGGTGGCGTCATTATTGAATTGATCTCAAAATAACTAGACGATATTTGGGCAATTTTTATTTCAAAGAACATTTGAATGAGGACGAAACCCGAACTGGGCCTGCTATAGCAGTCGCGTTTTTCTCTGACTTTGTCGCCGTTATTTAAGAATAACATAATTGCCTGCCATGGGCGTGGAAATCACATTAAAGCTTGTTCACCTGACCTGAACTGTAATTAATTTACAGCCATAAGTTGTCAAGTAGACAACCATAACGTGGTGCAAGGCGACCAGTCTCTCATTCAAATCGGTTCCGAATCATTCGCCAAAAAAACGAGGATGGGGCCGACAAGAGCACCAAGACGATTCAATTTATGTATGTGGGCATATATTTTCCTTTACATTTTCTGCTTAGCCTATTAACGGAATGGACTGGGATTTTTGGGTCAGTTTGAATGCAAATTATGTATCAGGTTTAACATATATGTCTGTTCATAAGTGTCTGTTCCTGTTGTGAGTTTACTGATATTATTGTCAGAATTGTGATGCAAAATAAATAAATACTTGTATATCATATCTTAATCAGGACTTATGGACCAGAAAATGATTAAATTGAAAATGATAAACATATTTTACTACAATTTATGCACGCCACATCGCCAAGACTCCTTATGAATAACAAAAAGGGAGCATGCAAAATTGTTGTTTGACTAATGGGTCTCAATCCCAAAAAATTGTAGGTAAATGCATAAGGGAAGGAGTTGAAACCTGCCACTACATTACAAATGACTAAAACTATCGATTTTCATAAGTGCTGAATACTCATTTATTTAGAATGTTCCGAAATTAGGATCAGATATGCTGTCTACATTTTATCTCACTGTTTTCTCGTTGCTCATGTATACAGGGTAAAATACACACATTTAGGTCTTGCCTGTTTTCGTTTTTTTAGCGGAAAATGTAAGAAAATGGGTTCAAAGCAGCTTTGGGGGTTTTACAACACACCGACTGTTGAGGCTGTACGGTGTCGCCAACTCTCATCTTGCTGGGAGATGGGCAGAAGGCGAGTATTATATTAATCGAAAAAGAGCTATTGTTTTCTTTATTGGGCTCTTCGGTTTCCTACCTTGCCTTGCTCGCCAGGTTATGTGTTCATAATGACCTTCATAAAAGGTCGAATTAGCCCTTGCCAAACGGGAAAAGGCCTTCAGGTATTTCGAGCTAGAAGGGTACTGTTTGACAGGGAGGGGAAAATTCCAAGGGCTGGGGACCATTGGTAGGGGCTGCCAACCAACAATGGTCATCAGCTTACATTAAAGATAACCTGATTGAAATAAATCAGTATTCAGATGAAGGGATGTCTTTAACTTCAATTAAATGGTAGCGGCGTGGCAGTGGAATGGTCAGCGCAGCTGGCTTTCACGCAGCCGACCCAGGTTCAAGGCCCAGCGGTTTCCCTGAACAAGGAGCAAGCTGGCTCGCGGGATATCTTTCCAACAAAAAAAGTTGGCGACGCCGTATGACACTAGCAGTTGGTGCGTCGATAAACTCCAAAAATTATATATGTATATATAACTTATATACATTACGTAAAATATCCTACAAAGATGGTGATAAATGTTTATGCACCTCTTCTCCGGGTGACCAAAACCAATACAGATACGTTAAGTTGAGGTGAGAGCTGAGGGTGCACGACAGCTAGGGGCCTCTCTGAACCAGCTAGGCTTTCGAAGAATTGCATCGATGATACCTCCGCAGAATTTGAGCTTAAAACACCATTTAGTCCAAGTGGTTCAATATTAGGCTGCGGGAGTTCCCAAACAGTTTATCGAGTCTAAATATTTAAACTCAATGAAGTCCCAAAACAATATACGGATAGTATCTCGGGCTGAGCCCAAACCGGTTCAACTTAACACTCATTTTCCTCTTGGGTCCCTTGTGAAATTTTGAGGAAAAGCAAACACTATCTATTCCCTGCAAAAATTTCTCGAAATTTGCAGAATCGGAGCTTTCACGCTACCTGTCATTGTTCATTTTTTATTACTGACTTTTTGCGGAAGGTCCTAAACTAATCAAAGAAGGCGTCCCAGTTTGAAACATCTCAATTCTGTCCCAACGAGCATCTACGTGCCCTACCCAATCAAACCTTTTTGTTAACCATTATATAAATATTTTTCAGTTCACAAAAACACATTTTTGATTAATTTTTGGTGCTATCTATGCGTTTTAAGCTACTACCAAAGGTTGGGTTATTAAGTTCGTTCCTCAGCAGCTGTAACTGACGGTCCACAAATATTCAAGTTTCCAGTCTAATTGTATTCATGCTTTGTTGGTATCTTAAAGGGAGATACACGAAAAAATTATTATTGTGGTTTCTTGCTATTTGAAAAATCCTGATAACGAAACTATCAATTATTTTTGTATCTTCGGCAAAATTTTGGGAGGCCACTCACATATTATCGAAATAGGTTAACAGTTTCGATAAAACGCCCATCACTTGCCCATGCCCATACCCATCACTTACTTTTCGAAAACTATTTAAAGTTGAAAAATTATGTTTTTAATAATACAAATGTTTGCCCTCCTGTATTTGTATTTGAATTAATTTTAAAAAGCTTTCAAAAACTCCAAAATGAATAAGTTTGCCCCAAAAACGAAAAAAAAACATAATTACTCAAGTCTTCAGCGGTTTCGTACCTCGGGTCTTGAGCCATTTTCTGCTTCCGCCCCAGGATGACAAAACTTTTGCGTCAGATAGGTCACGTGACCTCGGTTTGAGAATTCCTAGGCTTCTGATTGGTTAATTGTGATTTCTTTTAAGCCCTATATTTCTGTTTCAAAAGAGTTTTGGAATGTTGTTTTTCTAAAGTAATTTTCTGGAGTAGCCCAAAGTTCTACATCACTGTTTAGGATAGATATGACCTAATTCTTAGAGAAATTAATAGCCTTAGCCATGTGGACGTCATAAACATCGATATGAGGTGTACCGGTAAAGTCGTCTAGAAATGTTGACTTTGAGAGCAATTTTAGGGCATTTGCAGGCCGAATTCGCAAAAATGAGAATAGGACTTCTGAAACAACTTTTTGTAACCTTTTGATATAGCCAATAAATTTTTTTCGCGTATCTCCCTTTAATACGTTGTTTTATAATATCTTGTTGATGATATATGTATATATTATGTTTCTGTTGGTAATATACCCTCTCAGGCCAAGGGAGCAGCGTAGGCTTTGGTTACAAGGTCACCCGGGTAATATTCTGGTTTCGCCCAACCAAAATATTTAAAATATGTTCATCGCAAAATATTTTCATTTCAGCAACACCTCAAAAAATTTTACCACCAACATTAACTGGAACCAATGTCGCACTGAAATCCAAAGAGTAGTAGCTCTCGAGTCGGTGGATTTTATCAGGGAAACATTCATTATTCGCTGCCCTCCTACCCCCTGTGATCGCACGTGGCAGCGAGATCCCTCAAACCGCACCCAGTTTTAGTGACGGACCCAAGTTGAAGGGGGGGAAATACGTATTTGCTCCCCGAACGAAAAAGCTCGGAGCAAAACCATGATGTTGCCCCCCCAAGCTGTCGATCTTTTCCCCGGCTCCTTTCAAGTTCATAAGCAGGGTGTTGGTGCTTCAACTGAACCAATCAACTTCAAACAGAGCCAGTCAACTTCAGTGTGAATATTGGAGCCTGGTTCTCTTGATATTTAAGATCGTCTTTGGGTGAATTACCCCTGGATATCGAAAGCGAGCATCTTGTGGCCACATATATGCAATATATGTGATAATATATAAGAAATATAAGAAATACATTTCGCCCGGTGAAGTCTGTTTGTGCTGCTTTTCGACTTATGTTTATTCCCCACTCCCCTCCCCCCAACCTACCGGCTAGTTAGATTGTGGCGAAAGCTTTCACTGCGTGACGTTTTTTTTTTTGTTTTTCGATTTTTGTTTGTCCCACTAAACCTACCGGCTAGATCCATCACTGGCCAATTTTACCGCTGGTGATACACACAACAACGATCACTATCGCCGCTGAAGCTGCTGCATAGGCTTCTAGACCTTTATAATACCGTGAAAAATATGTAATATTTTGCAGCATAAAATATGAATATCGTTCCGATAAGTAGGGGTGTTGTCAAAAGGGCGCAAAAAACCTAGCCCTAATCCCCTGGCTCAGCTCCCCTGGGTTCACCTCCTTGGATTCATGTCCCGGCAGATCCCCTGAATATGCTGATCTGATGCACCAAATCCCTACTTACAGGGTGAGAGTTGGTGACGCCATATAACTTTGGGAGTTGGGAGCGTCGCCTAACCCCAACAACTATTTTTAGAGACTATCGCAACCGCTCTGCCAAGCTTGCACCAAGTGGGGTCAGTCTAGAGGCCAGCTTAATGAAATCCCCCCCCCCGTTAACCCTCACCCCGGGGGAAGGGATGTTTGAACAACCCCCTCGGGTTTTTCCGGCGGCACGAAAAAAACGGCGGCGCGAAGCGTCGCCGTACTTGGCACACCTTATCCTTGATCGATTCTGCAACTTTCCCCAAAATTGTAAGGCTGGGTTATCTCAGGTCAGGTCACAAAAATGTTTAAGGTAGCATGAGTAAGAAACGGGTAAATATATCGGATTGAAGCTTATAACACATAATGGGCCACCGAGTGCTACAACATTTATTCCGGGATATTTCATATCGATGACCTAAGGTAAAGTACGGACCATGACCTCTCAATTGGAAATACATGAAAAAAACAGAAATTGGGCTGTATTTGTGTAGTCCATCTGATAATACCTTCATATTCTCCAAATCGTAGTATCCTGGTCCCCTTTCCAGGTTCATGTTGCAATTTTTGACCTGTAACCTCTGAGAGGTCATCTGGGGCTAGTTAAGCAGTTTTCAGGTTTAGGTCAATAACTTTGGATGAAATAATTATACAGCTTTTGTTTTGATATAATTGCACTCGGATTGCTATTGCAAGTCGATTGATATCCATATAGACAATGCTAGGTTAAAGAGGGACCTTGACCTTACCTGAAGTCAGGTCATTTTTGTGTTTTGACCTAGTATGTTCATGTTATACATAATTAGATTCGCCGGGACGAGATGAAGCGAATGGGGCCTAAAAATGATTCTAGCTCAACTCTGCCGGACGCTAGAGCCCAAAAACACTACTAAAAATGCCACTTTCTTTGACCTTTCATGGCCGCAATATTGACCTGAGCCAAAAAGTGACTGATATAGTTTCCTCACGATTTTTTGTGAGCTATCCACAAGCTTCCGCGTTTTTCACTATCCTGCCCGCATAGGGGCCGAGTTCGAGGGGGTGTTCAAACACCCCCACCAGGGCGAATATGGCTTGGAGGCTCACCGGGGCGCAGGTTAAAGCAATGTCTGTCGTTGGTTGAGAGGAGACGGCTGTGTGATTTGGGTCAAGCAAGGGCAGGTTATTACTGCACCCGAGAAATAGGCTCTACAAAGTTTATCGGGCTGGAAATGTTGAAAATTTGTGTAGACGGTATTTAGCTCATTTATCTTAATAAAAGACCGATAATACATAATCGTCGCCACCAACGAAACAGTGATGGAGCCAGTGAATCTTCAAACCTCCTGTAGACAAGATAATGTCCCTTCTAAAAACAAAACCTCGTCAGATTCAGGCTCCCTGTGACATTTGCAAAATACTGCCCACACAATGTCTGATTTTTCTCAGTGTTTCTTAAATCGGGATGTTTAATGAAAATTGGGGACCTGCAACCACCATTGGCCGATCCAGTATCGCCGATGGGGGGCACCCTGCCGGGGGTGGGGCGCCATCCGTACCAAGTGGGTGCCACTTTTGGCCGAAAAAATTTCACGTGGTGCCAAGTCCTATGGCGGGGCGCCGATTTTTGCATCCTGGGGGAGGGGGTGCGATTGTCAGTTCAGGGGGCACCATCGTCCCTTCAGAGGAGTGATGTGATCATTTTAGGGGCGCCGAAGGTCGATGGGGGACCTGCATCCCTTTCCCTCAGGATCCGCCTATGGCTCCCACTGCCCCCTCTTCTGACACTTATCTAAAAAATATGTTTTTACTGGAACCTAGAAACAAAGTTATATCACTGGTTCAGCCGTTTTACCAGCTTCCTCTCTAAATCAACGGACAGGTGATGATAGCTCCGGCATCTAGTAACAGCGAATGTGTTTCGCAACCCAAGCACAAGTACGGATCCAGGAGGGAAAAGCTATTGCAGGAAGGAAAAGCGGACCAGGAGGGAAAATTTGTTTACCCCTTCCGCAACAAAAGATATTCCGGTGTTTTTTTCCGCCTGTTACCATCTTATTGGATTTTGAACCCTCCTAAAAAAGTCACTCGTGGTTCTGCCACTGCACTGCCCCAGGCCAGTGACGCCAGATGTCCAGCGCACAGAAACACCGTGGGAGCAATTGCAATACGAGTGCCCCTCAGACACGACGAGATTTGTGGGAGGGTTGAATGAGCTGGCGCAATGCCAACTGCCCATTCATCTGTGAGGTCACGTGGTCCAGGTATGAGCGAGAGGGTCAGGGATTATCAGAGGCGGTGGCAAGTCAGCCGAAGACTACCCCGTCAGAATGCAGCAAAATCAGCAATTGTGTAATATTTTCTTACCCAGCTGTCAGATTAAGAAATAATGGTGACCACTGGAAAGCTCTTGAAAAATACCCATGATGATCCCGTCTGTAAAGATAGAGGCACCATAGGTTGCGAGATATCCATCCTAAACCGGTCGAGCCTAGTTATGGCAATTTCAATTGCGGGGGACTGTACCATGCGCTCGGCCCTTCAACGTTGGGCCTGTGCGCCGACCAGAGGAGCTGTCCGCCGGCTGCTGGGAGGTGCTGGGAGAGCACTGCCCGCTCTCAGAAGCGACGCGCTGCTCACTGCAGGAGGCGTGTCATTGGCACGTAGACACAGACCAGGTACTGCGCCAGTACCTGCAGCTCAGTTGATGGCTCAGCCCTGGACATGTACAGACGCAGCAGGCAACTCTGCGCCGTGTACCACCGCGCCTGGTACAGTTTTCCGTGTGCCTTATGGGCGATAGCACTAGCATCCCCCGTCCCCCGTCTTTGCACAGAGGTACGCTAGCTTCAGGTCCCAGCTGAATAGGGCGAGAAATCTCAGGGGCAGTGCACTTGCTGCCAATCGCCAACTTCCCCAGAGTCAAGTGCCACTCAAGTCCCTATCTGGCGCGTCAAGTCCCTATCTGGCGCGTACACCCAATACCTCCTGCAGTGAGCAGCGCGTCGCTTCTGAGAGCGGGCAGTGCTCTCCCAGCACCTCCCAGCAGTCGGCGGACAGCTCCTCTGGTCGGCGCACAGGCCCAACGTTGAAGGGCCGAGTGCATGGTGCCTGTGTCCGGCGCTACCAGGTGCTGCCGAGGCAGATCAAGCGGTGTGCGACCAGCTACATGGAGCTGCACAACAATGTAAAAAGGGCCTGCCATGTATCCAATGCAGAGCCACACTTACTGAACGGCTTTACAAAAACCCAACTCAGGGCTTTAGTCGGGTCACCTCTCCGGACAGACATTCCGTGCCACACTCAGTCAAAAGAGGGCCTTAAAACTGACAAGCGAGTCAGTTGCCAGCGTGTGCGGCGCTGACCGCAAAGATGGCAAGGCGCTCAACACGATACGTTTCGCTGCCGTCAGGAAAAATAGACGCCAGTGGTGCCCGGAGTCGATTCTGCTTTCGTTTCAGTCCTTGTCCCTGTAGCTCATGACAGTGGAAGGCTGTCGTCTGTATTCATCGAGAAAGAAAGGTATGTACTCTGACAATGTTTTGTTTTATGCGTTTTATTGCAGTTCTTGTCATAATGCCCAATTTGCTGATATCGTGGTATCCCATAATCAAGAGTGGCACCACCTACCAAAACCTGCCCGTCACCAATCTTTGCCGATTTGCCTAATTTTCTTTCTAAATGAAGGCTTTTTCACTATTTTCGCTAATTTTCTCCCGAAAAATAATTGCTTACATCCGCCCCTGTCTCTTCTTGAGCTGGCAAACCATGTAAACTGGCATTACTGATTGAATTCATGCGAAAAATAATGTAAAAGTACCACATTTTAAGTCAGCATGCTTCCTGGACTGCCCGGAGAGCAACGCGCTGTAAGGTGCCGTGCGGCACAGTATACCACCGTTAGGCCAAAAACGGAATATTTGAGGCGCAATAAATTAGGCATAAGAAACCCCATGAACATGCAGTTTTCACAGAACTGTAGGTAAGGAACTGTTCAAACTGATAAATTAAATTTTATTTTGCTGTTTTCAGTGATTGCTTTTTGGGGTGCAAAACCTGCATTTTCTCTGTTTTTCGAAAACTTGAAGGCGCAACGGCGGGCTGAAAAAATCGAAATTCAAAATTTCAAGGTCAAATTCGAAATCAGTGGGTCTGAGAACATCAGAAACCGACTGGTCCCGAAACATTAAAGAAAAAGTTGCCAGAAGGGCCCCTAATATATATATATATATATATATATATATATATATATATATATATATATATATATATATATATAAATATATATAGAGATATATATATATATATATATAATGAACAATTTCTTTGGATGATAATGCTGGTTAGCGCACTTAAGTTTTGTTTGGTTTTGATTTGAGACATTTCATCTTGTTCTGTGATATCTGTAAACATATATAAACACCACTTGGTTTTTAACCTCATTTCTACGGATGAGAAAACAAAGAACGATATTAGATGCAATAATAAGTAGTCTTTCAATAGCTTTTGAGCTATGTGAGCTTGTGTCGACTCTCTTTTCTATTCTTGAATTGCATTGAAGGAGTAACTGTCGTGGCCAAATACATCATGAAGCAAGGCCATGTGCTTCTTTCGCCCAGTTTGTCATCGGATCCATAGGCGGCCGTTCATTGTCGTTAGTGCATCGTGCATCGAATAATGCATCGCATAGTGCATCGTGCATCGTTAGTGCAAGTGCATCGAACCTGAAGTCTCATTTCTTTTCAGGCTCGGCGACCACAGAATCCTGTACATACACGCATACATGCATGCATACATCGTCAGCATGACAGTTCCTCACCGTCAACCACCAATTCAACAGGACCCTCAGCGCCACCACACTCAGCAACAGCACACTGAGGGATAGAATGTTCAACACCAGCACACTCAGCGTCAGCACACTCAGCGACAGTCCAGCCGATCCAGCACCAGCTGGTCCCCCAGCACCGTTGCTCCCTGGGTGATTTGTCGGTGTGCTGCAGTTACGCCGCTGCTGCCCAGAGAGAACTCGTATTTGTCGGCATTTGTGTGTGGTGAAGTGATGGAAATGTACTGATGGCCCTTCTGTGCTAAGTTTTACCTGTAATGACGTAACAATACTGTGTTTACCAAGGCAAGCCCAACAACATTTGTGCTACTGAGCATCATGTATTGTGATACGGGGTAGGAAGTTAATGTGTGCTAACATATTGTACGGGGTAGGATATTTGCCTGTGATAATCAATCGTCACCTTTTCGGATGCCATAACTCGTGTCACGTGATAGGAATATCACATCTGGTATAATTGTTGGGGTTTAACGACACACTTACTGCAAGGTTCATACGGCGTCGCCAACTCTCATTGTGTTGAAAGGGATTGGGGAATCAGATCAACTTATTCAGAGGCTCCGCCGGGACTTGAACCCGGAACCAGTGGCTTAGAAGACAGAAATTTTATCTTCTAATCCACCCATCCCCGTTCACATCTGGTAGTCAGTTTGTCATGTGCGTTGTGCAATAACACATATCTCATCATTGTTTCATCGATGAAGTGTAGTGCCCATAGCCATATCGCTCAAGGGATGCATTTGAAGTAGTGTATTGTATTTCCTCACCCAACGTATCATACCACTATGGCCGAAGTGTACTATTCAAATCAGGAACCAAGCGCTCATGCAAATTCATCAGCCTAGGTGTTTTAATCTTGACTTAGTGTTCTAGCTTTGACAGCGTATGTCTGCATCGTGTGTAACCAAACTGTGACTGGAGGTGCCAACAAGCTAGCTGTGATAGTTGTCATGATTGTGAATTTACAGCTGGGTCCCAACGAAGTACAATACTGCCAAATGCTGTTTTCAGCACTCAAACTGTGTCAGTGGCTTTAGCACCTGTTTGTAATAATTGCATGCTCCACCCTGTTTCAGTATATTTGTGATACATGTGAGAATAAATAAAAAAACAAAAAAAAACATTAAACAAATTTTTCCATTCCTATGAGGTAATGAGGAAAAGGTAGCACGTGCGCCCCAAAGTGTGCCAAAGTCGTAATTGTCGAATGGACTGAAATGGGGAATGGTTCCGTAAGCAGCTGCACTGGCCACGGAGTATAATCAGTACACACACAGCCTAAAAATCGTGTCTGTCGGTTCAGCATCTCCAGTGCGAGAAGCTTCGCACAAAGAAGCACACGTTCATGTTATTACATTGTTTGCGTACAAAAGATCGCCATTGCACAAATACTGGAGTGAGCTAAACGACTTCGGAAAAACATGACAAACAATAATACATACATAGCTGAAAAAACTTTATCTTTGGCCTTTAATAAATATTGGTTCCAAAATTTGCGAATGTGGTGCAGTCATTTTCTACTTTAGTGCTCGCTTTCCGTAGTGGTGGGTTCTTTTTGGTATCACAAGCTTTGCAAAACTAGCACCTAAGGCCTTCAATTGGACTCTCACGGAGCGGCTTTCTTCGCTTCAGACCTTGCTTTTGACTGGCTCAAATATCATGTCTCGTTCAATTTTCTCGTAGAATGAGACTTCTCACGCTCTTGGTACGACTCGAAGCTCGGTCTCCATCTATTCGTCCTAGTCAGGAACTAAATGCCTCGGAACCGGCCTTGCCATAGAAACTCGTCTCCTGGCAATTCAGCTGGTATATTTTCAATGCACGGTCAGGCATGAACGCTTCAATATCTAGGTGGCATTTCTAAGACAGTTTACGCTTACTTTGGCTGGAACCACCATTGAGTCAACAGCTACTCTTCCAATATACCTTGTTTTGACACAAATCATGCCAAACATTTTTTATGCGGCTTTGGCCTATCTGATGATGTGTAAATACTAAATTAATGCACTATAACGGGGTTTATATAATCATGAAGCGCACAGTATGTACACATATTTGGCATTTGACATATGACACTTGCGTAATAAAACAGTACCACAGAGCTTGATCACTCGAGAAAAAAAACATGGCGCAAGATAAAGATTTCGTTGAACAATAAATAATATCACTTGGCCAGTAGAGCGTACCACAGCGATAACAACACACCGCCTCCCCCGTGAGCTCAGTAGAAGCCGGGGTTGGTGTGCTCGATGATGCACCGCTTGCAGTACTTTTTCACAGTTCGGTACCCCTCCAGTGTGATGGGCGAGTCCTGGATGTTGAGCTGCTGCAGCCCTCGGCAATAATACGCAATAAACTTAATCCCCGCATCGCTGATCATCTCACAACTCTTCACACTCAGCTTCTTCAGGTTGGGACAGTTCTGTGACAGCATCTTCAGGCCGTGGTCGGTGACGTCGCACTTGCCGATGTCAAGCGCGCGCAGCCGCTGGCAGCAGCGCGCTACCACCTCCATGGCCGCGTCGCTGACGGCCTCGCAGCCGCGTACGTTCAGGTAGCGCAGCTTGTAGCAGCTGCGGGCCACCTGCTTCACGCCGGCGTCCGAGACCCGGTCGCACTTGGCCACACTGAGGTAGCGCAGAGTGGGTCCGAGCCGCGCCAGCTCGCGCAGACTGAAGTCGGTCACCCGGCTGCAGTCGGAGATGGAGAACTCGCGCAGGTTCACACAGTAGCTTGGCACGTGTTTGATGCCCAGGTCTGGAAAATGAAAACAACGGTGAAACGAAAATGGAAGTATGTTCTTTTCAGAAAAACATGTCGGCAGGACTGCGATATTGTAAGTGCATTTTATTCAAGTTTGTATTGATGAGGTTCTCTGCGTCCATCTAAGTTCTTAAAAGTCCGAGGGTCGTGCGGAATATGTTCTTCACTTCTCCAATAAACAAGTTTTTGGTGCTTCGAGGTACTTTATGCGCTTGAAACATATTACCCAGTGGGTCTAAATCACTAACATGGATCCATTTCTGCACATTTTACCAGCACAACGGACATTTCCCTTCATGGCATCAAACGAACAGAAGTATCAGCATTTTTGGGGGTTTAGGTTCCCAATATCCTCACCAACAGCCCAAACAATGGAGTGCACGCCCTAATTGCAGACAGAGCCACCCAACTCCATTGGCTATCCCCGGGCGGGAAGCATCGTCACCAAGCTCTACCGACTCAGTGGTAGCAGGTGCCGTAGTGGGCGCTCACCTGTGACCTGCTCGCAGCGGCGCATGTAGAGATGCTGCAGCTGGGGGCAGTTGTGCACGATGACCTTGAGGCCGGCGTCGGTCAGGTTGTGGCAGTCGGTCAGGTCCAGGTACTGCAGGCTCAGCTGCCGCTCCACGTTGGCCAGCGCCTCACTGAAGTCGATGCATGTCACCCGGTGGCAGCCTGCAGACACAGCAGAGAGCCAGGCCCGGGTGGGGTTAGGTAGCCACAGCTGGAATCCCTTTATAAAATTTGATACCGGCTGACCATGAATGAAGATCTTTTGGGAATTGGTTTGGCTTCAGAGCACAAAATGAACTTGGTGCAGCTAGGTTATGATCATTGAAACAATACTCTCGATAAGGAACGTTGGAGATGTGCGGAAATTGTTCGGGATTTTTCATACCTGTTTAAGAATATTTAGATGAGCTTCTACATAGAGAGCATATTTCTAGGATGCTTTGATTTCGTTGCAGAGATACCCTTTTGATCATTGTTCACCCAAGAGGGCCCACTAGTGAGGTGTTTTTAGGTATTTTCCATTCGATTTTATTTAACATTTCCTCATTATTAATCGCTGTACATGTTCCAATGCTGTCAAAGTAAACATAGGAATGCTTAATGATGCTTACATATGATGCTTAGCTTAATGCTGATACAAAGCCCTCCATAAATGTTTAGGAACAGAATAACAATCTTCGGAATGGCTTACGATAATTTATTTCGTTCATTCATTTCATTCATTATCCGTTCATAAAGGTTGCGGAGTGAATGATTATAAATGTCCATGCAATTGATGGTATCCATCGCAGAAAGGCAAATGCTAGTAAAAAAATTATCCAAGCTCATACAACAATCGCTAAAATTGAGCCGTTCGTGTTCGGGCGCAAGGCAACTTGCTAAGGACTTAGTTAATCACCTATTTCTTAGATAGGCATGGTTCGATGAGCACCAGAACAAGAAAGCAGTGGAGCGTATCCCGGATCGGAGATCCAACTAAATCTCCCAACCGCTGGTGGATTGGATTGGTTTGATCAGCAAATTTATGCAGCTGTGGTTCGGGACGCATATTTCGGTGTGTTCGACTTGCTCATATTTTTAGGATATGGAGCATATTTCGATTCATAATCATGGTTTCTAAAGTGACCACCACGACAAGTCGGGAAATTTCGGATATGGAGCTGGCTGGATCTGAGTTATCACAGCCATGCTTAATTCTAAGGAGCAGTGAGCACGGCTTGACACTGACCTGTCACGTCCAGGTGCTCCAGGCCGGGGCAGTGCGACACCACCTCGAACAGCGCCTGGTTGCTGACGTTGGCGCAGCCGCGCAGCTCGAGGTGTCGCAGCTCCGGGCAGCGGCGCGCCAGCAGCGAGAGCCCGCGGTCGGTCAGGCGCGCGCAGCCGTTCAGCTGTACCCGCTCCACGGTGTGGCACAGGGTGCCGGGGTTGTCGCGACACAGCAGTTTTACGATCTGGCGCAGCGCGCGGTCGGCGCCGGTCGTCTCTCCCGTGAGTGTGATGCTCGTCCACAGCTGCGGCTCCCACACTAGGAAGTACCAGCGGCGGCAGACGCGCGCACAGTAGCACAGGTCGTTGGTCGAGAGGTAGGAGAACACGTGCAGGATCAGCTCGTCTGAGAGCCGGTCGAACGGCGCTGGCTTGTGCGGCCGCTTGCCCTTGAACATGGTGAGGATGAGCTCGTTGCTGGAGGGCGGCTCGGGCAGCTGAGGCCGGGGTGAGTCGCAGGGACACCTGGTGGCTGGGACGACGGATGGGTAGCAGCTGTCGGCCCAGGGAGACGGCACCAGCGGCTGCAGTGCCGGCGAGCTCGCCGCCCGCCCCACCAGCGTGTGATAGCCGAGGTCGTAGGCGGGCGAGGCGCGCCCGTGAACAGTTGCCGTCACCTGAGGAGAAGAAGGCTGTACATAAATACTGTAGGTAATCATATCGAACCACCAATGAAAACGTTAAGGGTTCCAAAGATTTCCCTATTGAACCTGTGGAGATGGAATTGCGTGTCAAATATGAAATGAAGTAACGTCATTATGAAACGATGTTAATATGGAAGAAGACAATATGTAGGCGTTTGATTCTAACTGGCTAGAGAAGAAGGGAATATACTGAAAGATATTTCATACTGCTACGGAGCGCAGGCAGAGGCATAATATGCAGAAATAGGAAAACAGACACACAGAGAAAGATAAGCAGACAGGCAGAGACGGACAGGCAGACCGACAGACACGGACAGAAAGACAGGCAAACAGATGTATAGAAACACAAACGGAAGAGGGAAAGGCCGATAGAAATACCGACACAGACAAAGGCAATGACAGACATTGGTCAACAGAGCCCAAGGAGAACAGAATCCAAGAAGAACACGACACAAAATGGTTGACTGAACGAAAAACTGATTGTACTACGCGCCACTTACAGACCAAAGCAGCTTCTTTTAAATCTGAACGAAAGATAATTTACTATTGTCAAATTTTAGCTGCAGAATTTCGCTCTTTTTGCACTAAATTGGCACGTTGGAACCACCTATGCAAAAGAATAGCTGGGCAGCCGGAGTCCAATGTCGATGACCTCTTACCAGAACTGAGCCGCCCCGGAGCGTGAAAACGATGAAGTTATTGCAAGAGGTTGACGAACAAAATCACTGGTCAGCACTCATCGACCACTTTGCACGTCACTGAATCAACTCTGACACCTCGTGTATGGTGCGACCAATCATCGATGACTTCATAAACTAACACTGCACCACTTCAATGGAGGAAACCAGAGAGCGCTTACTTCCGTAAGTGATTGCCTGCAAGCACTTTTCATTTATTACCATATACTTGTGTGACGAAAGTCCGGCCAACGTGCAACGGGAAACAGAGAACATAAACCAACGGACCACCCACAGGCACGACGACGTCCTCAAAAAAATGTGAATGGGTAAACTATATTAACAACGCTATATTTAAGAAGTTTTTTTTGCGCAAGGATCTCTAGGGAATAGCCTACCCCGAAGCCATCGCCTTCACATAAATACCAAAGCCGAATAATAGGATGTTATTTGCCATATCTCTTCAAATTCGAAGAGGTAACTATCCTTACATTCTGATGGACTGTGCGTAAACATTTATAGTTGATGCTGCTCAATTTCTCATTACTGACACGGGGAGATGGACTAAATCATAAATGCATCATCATAATACTAGGCTCTTCGCTGCGGCACTCTGCATTTACATCACATTAACTTGTGAATATTAAGAGCACACTCATAACGTCACCCTCATCCTCACTAACCTTATGGTTGTAGACAGAGGGGGACATGCGGCCGCCCAGGCAGCTGTCTCCCTCTTGCTTGGCGCGCACCAGGCCCGGGTGTCCGGGCATGTGACTAGGCATGTGGCTGGGCATGTGGCTGGGCATGTGTCCGGGCAGTGCCGCCGCCACCGTCGACATGTCGAAGGGCGGCGGCGGCGCCGGCACCGACAGCGGGTCCATCTGGTGGGACGGACCGGTCACCAGGCCCGCTGCGTCTGCCGAGCAGTCAAACTGTCAGTCAACAGCCGATACGGGCCGCAGCAACATTCAAAGTGCCAGATAAACAGGTCACAGCTTCGACTAAGCGCAATCTAGCTATCGAGCTATCGGTGGTGCACAGCGTACCAAGAGGTGTTTATTGTGTTTCTCTCAGAACTCGTCCCTTACGGAGCAACAGCACGCCATGAGCTCACTTTTTAATGCACTTCTTTCAAGCCTCTTCTTATTTTCCCCTTACAAACCTAATAATGTTACAATATCCATCCCCCACAATGGTGGGCTACGATGATAGTTAAACGATGACAAGAGCATTGCGCTCATCTTCAAGTATTCGTTATGGCCTCCAACGCGATATTAAGCTATCGTGGGAAGATCTTGGCTGAGTGAATACTTTTCCATTCCATCAAATCATTTTCATTAAATATTCCAAACACTGTGAATCATCCCACAGTAATCACTCCCATGAAAACAGCACGAAAACATACCAGCCGGTAAATAAACCAATACGGCTTGCCAAACGCGATACCGCAAAAATGACTGTGTGGTGCTTGCTGGAACTCACTGACGTGTCTTTGCCTTACTTAGGCAACAACATGGAGACTGGTTCAGGAGGAAAAACTCCATTTATTGCTGTTGCATGTATATCTTTGTCATCTTCAGAAATTACTCCATAGCATTTCCCATCGTATTCTGTGCATTGCCACATTTTCATTTACTAAAACACACACAATGGCTACTTCTGGTACCGAGTTTCCTTGCGCAGTACAAGGAGGCCAGAACCAATTGCAGAGTAACGGTGCTCATTAAGGAAACTTGGCGCCGCGCCGGTAAAATCAGAGCTCCCATATGCACGCATTCGAGACGCCACGACGACCACAGTCTTGTGAGGTATGGATAAACGAACGCCAGTAGTCATCCACTGAGCCAATGATGTCCCAAGTGCTGACCCCGAGGACCAGGTTTGTGGATGACGATACACTGCAGAGCCAAGCTATCGGCATAAATAACCACCGGAAATGACTCGTACGTGATAGGGCAGTTTTTACATCATTCTTTTATTTTTATGGGACAATAACAATAAAAAGCTCACTCTGCATTACAACAATCGTAGCCGAGACCCGCAATTCGGGTCAGGCACTTTCGCGGGCCAGTGTGGGACCTTGGCTTAGAAAGCTGTCGCCAAGAGTCCGGCGTGCCGAAATTATATCCTGCTGGTACGCACACTGAGTCTCCAGCAGCGTCCACAGCATCTGACGGGTCCACAGCATCTGCACATCTGAGCATCTGACGGGTCCACAGCATCTGCAGCGTCCACAGCATCTGACGGGTGCGTGACACTCGCTGGCAGCTATGAATGCCCCAGTGGACAGTGGCAGACGGCTGCGTCTTCCCCGGTCAGGCCCGACGTTTCGACTCGTCACAACACGTCGCTGGTTATGCCACAGCGGCAAAAACCGGTGCTGGTCTGCACGTCCCAGAGGAGGACAGCCGTCACCGTCGAACCGCTGGGAACTCGCACCGGAGAGAAACGGTTTGCACAAAACGAGAGAGAGAGAGAGAGAGAGAGAGAGAGAGAGAGAGAGAGAGAGGAGGCGGCACGCTAGAAAGTCAGTGAACAGTCACGTGACTCAGCCAGGTATGCGAGCTGCCACTGAGCGTGGGCTCAGAAAAACAGGCTGACAATGGCGCGGGCGGGGTGCAGCAGGGCGCAAAGCCGGCTTTGAATGCCAGCTCTGGATGCCGGCTGTCTGCCGCGTCCAATCACCTGTCGCATCTCACCAAACTCCACAAACAGGCCCCGCCCGGCGGTCACGAGCCGGCGGCGTGTGACCTCCACTCGTGACTGAGGCGGTCGACCCGGACTCGGCGGCTCGTCTCCCACGCCGGCTCACGGCCCGGCCAACACACACGCCGCTGACCACGCACTGCAGCCGGCCCCACTGCACTCTCAGCCGCTGAAGGCCGAGACCCGTCAAATACGGAATGGATTTGGGCACAAGATGCCTGGCTAGCACCTGGCTGACGCCATCTGGCCATTTTGGGATGTCACAAATCAGAGATTATCTCATGAATCACTAATCGATGATACAATGTGACATCACAGCCGGCCGACCTTGTGTTGCAAGTTTCACGAGCTGGAATTACCATTCCGACTAATCGCCGTGGGTCACGTCCGCCGTGATAGGCACACGCGAGGCAGGCCGCTCGATCAATCATGCACTCTCAGCGCCGACGCGTCCACTCCCGCTTTCGCCGGCAGGGCCTGCAGCGAGAGCGGCGGTCACGTGACCTCAACCAGTCAGCGCTCGGCTAATTGGCCTCAAGTTAGGCGTGTTTATCTCGCCAGGCTTGATCTGAAGACTGGCATGAGACAGTTGTACGTGACCAGTACAGGCATCCGCAGCCAATGTGACGACTTTGCAATCGGCGCACATTTCGATCTGGGGGTGAGGCAATACAGCTGAGCCGGCTGGTCTCTGCAATAGCGGCCACTGCCCCAACAGGCACCAACACAGCGTTCGTGCTGTCCGTTAGATGCCACCAGCCAGTGTCCTTAAAAGGTCTACTCCACTCTGTTCCTCCTAGCACTGAAGCCAGCAAAACGGTCACCCTTGCTCAGCTGCGTGCTTGGGTGGCATTTTAGGCTAATGCGACCATATTGGACTATCGAAGTATCCACCAGCAGCTGCTGCAAAACAGTAGGACCCTTTTTACCTAGAGTGTTTTTGTCACCCAGAGTTGCCTTGGATGAAATGTTGGCAATTTTCGCGAGCCATTGTCCGTTAGCAGCGAGCCTGACAAAGATTGTGGAGATGATAACTTAGTTTGTTTTTACATGATAGCTAAGGCGATCCCCAGACCTTATAGAGTCTGGAATGGAGAGGGAGGCCACTTTGACGAGCTACCAGGACAACAGAGATAACGTGACTTTAACGTCGTTTTAAGAGATGTTTTGCCAGAGAGCTAAGCTGTTTGAAAACGTTCGGAAAGTGATATTCACACATACATCTTTTATCTTGTACCTTGTATCATTGTTTGAAATGACCAGCAAAGAAACGCCCTGACCTGCTTCAATGTTACGTTAAACACACTTTGAAACTAAATAGATTTGTGTCACGACAGGTCTGGGAAAGCTCATCGGGATAAAGTGCACAATGTGTTCATCAGGAGGAGCAGGCCTTGTAAACATTGGCATCAATAGCCAACCATGAGGAATACGAAAATTAATGGAGATGTCTGTGACTTGCTGACGCATAACATGTAGCTCTAACTTGTACATTGATGTGTTTGCGGGGAGCTTTGGCAAATTATATCTGCAGACTGGATATTGTTTGCCTGTTAAAAGATAATCCAAAGTTGAAATGTTTTACACAAGATATTACGCGTTTCTTCTCCAGTTGAACGAGTTCATTTCAGCACACGAACCTAGCTTAACAGCGTCTACGGTGAATTGGGTGCCCTTTGTACGATGCAAACGACTTGTTTGCGGAGTACTGGATATTGATAATTTATTCATGGGGCTTGCAATGTCTTGACATGGAAATATGGGCGACCGTTTTCTATTATCTGTGTGTGGATTCATGTTGTCACAGTGCGATTATGGATATCATGAATACAGTGCTCATGTCTCACTGCGTTTGATTGGCTGTTTGGGCTTGAGAGGGCGTCAGCCTTTGCGGTTATACAGCGCCCTCCAGCACTCAGCGAATGCCCATCAGGCTCTGAATTTTCCACTCGCACTTCACTGCCCCAACATCACATTCCATACCCGGCTTATTTCAAAGCCAACAACATTACCCTCTTCTTAGGCACCATTTAAAAGTACTCAAAAATATTGCGGGTTGACTCCGCATGCTTACCCTTACGAACCTAAAATCCAGCCATTAGCCTTGTCTAGCTTGTTTTGTTCTGCATACATTCATTATTCCAGTGACATTGGAGAAAATATCAAGAGTGGTTGTTCCCCTTTAGAGTTAAGTTGTTTTTAAAGCAATAGTTCAATCCCAAGTGTTCACCAAAGTTTTTTTAAGGTTTCCCAAACCTTTAAGTAAAAGGGTATGCAGATCCAACGTTATGGCTTGATGTCCTTGCGCTTAAGGAAATGCTTACATGTCAAAACAGGAAAAAGAGATAGTGGTAGGTGCGATTTATTGCTTTGATGCATTTGCAGTCATTTCAGTGAACTTCAATTAAATCTAGCATCAATGCAATTTGCGAAATAGTTTCGCAAGGATTCAACAATATTCACGATGACAACGCATATGCCTGTCTGCTCCAGTCTACGATGTCCCTGATGACAGCGTATATGCCTGGCTGCCCCAGTCTACAGCGTTCCCGATGACATTGTGTATTCCTGGCTGCCCCAGTCCCCAAATTTCCCGATGGCAGTGTATATTCCTGTCTACTCCAGTATACAAACTTTCCGATGACAGCGTATATTCCTGTCTCTTCCAGTATTTCGTGTCAGGTACGCCACCGAGTGAGCACGGTCGGTTACTGACAGCTATACCATTCTCGTTTACAGTCAAACGAGTGGTGACAGAAAGGGCTCGTCTTTAGCTAGGAACTTATTTCCGCCCTATAAATTCATAAAAGTAAAATACTCAGTGTAGATGCAACAGGTCGCTTAATGTAACCCCCACAAAAACCATTCAATAATCAGGCATGCAACCGAGCGACGGCACACCTCCAATAACCACAAAATATATCATTCTCAGATACCTACAGTCCGAGTGTTGTGGGAATGACCTAGGACCCTAAAATGATGATACAGATGACAGTAAAAGCGTTAGAAGACTGGCAGCCTAAAACGCCAAAGTCCAGAAACAAAGACGTCTAAACCCTGAAAAGCCTACCGAGAACTTATACCTACACTCTATCAAACAGGCACCACTCCGAACAAAACGAAAACTAAATCCAAAGTAGCCACGCTTCGCGATAAGAATCAAGGCTTGACCCCCGAGTCGGTCGCACGATGTGTCCCACCCCCCCCCTACGCAGCGGCAGCGCGGCCCAGCTCCCCGACTCGAGCGGTCGTAGAACGTCTCCATTTACGGCACGCGATAAGGGACGGCCAAGGAGTGGCGGACCGAACCATCTCTACGACAGGCAGCGGTATTAAACTGCCGTGCCGTGAACAGGCGCTGACTGACGGTGCGGCCGGACGGGGATGTGGCTGGCTGCCGAGGAGCACCCTTCCCACGAGGGTTCTTACGCATCATGAATAAATACTGAATACATATATGCCATGGTGGTCTATAAAAAAGAGGCTTTATGCTTCAAAGCATCTTGACGTGATAACTAATCTTATTTCTTCACGACGTTTCCCTCGTCGGTTTCCGTGATATATGTACTATTGCTAACACTCTCAGGTGAGTTCGGAAAGGCAAACCACTGGCAGTACATTGTACTTCTATGTTCATCGATAAACCGTGTAGTCTCCATATGTCCTGTTCCTGTTATTCCTGTTCCATAACATGTAGCTTGGCCGAACAAGTTTTCACTACGTGGTATTTGTGGAGCATCTTTCGAAATATCAGGGCGAGTCGTTCAACAGTAACTGTTTTCTTTTTCTTGTATAGCTGACGCGGCCTAGCATTTATGTTTCAGCACGTGTGTAGCATAACCCGTCCACAAAACCGTTCTTATATCCGTTTTTAGCCTACCTATTCCATGGTTCACCGACCGGGAAGGAGTCATTCAGAGTGCTTTGTTAGACCTTTTAGATGATCTTGACGCAATCGAGCACGAGCCCTTATTTGCACCTTAAGCTCGCATGGAGTCATCACAAGATGATTTGCGAGCTATCTAACTGATGACATGCAAAACGCTGTGATTTGTTCTGCCTTTGACGACAAAACAGATCCCTCAAAAACCATCACTAAACACAATTTGATCAGGAAACCACCTGGAGGTGATTAATGTTAAGGATCTCTCACATACGACCTGTTCTGTGACTTAGAAGTCAAAATTAGCTGATATGCCGATGTCAAGAAGTTACTATCGAGCAGAAGAAACTACGCTTCCATACGTGAATGGACCTTTGGAGAATAAGCTTAAAGTAGCCAGAAACAAGTTTTCAGGTAGAAAATGGAATATTAATGCACTCGCGAAATTGTTGGCACACGTTTGGCGGTAAGCGATACGCTTCAAGTGAAGGTCAGGTTCAGTGCCAAAGCTTTCCTTGAAAAATGGAGAGAGAAAAGTATTGGCTTAATCTTACACCAGTGCGTGACATTTCAACCACAGCTTGGCCTTGCTGCGGGATGCTGTCCGGGGAATCTACGTGAGCTGACAGCAGTGACACTGATTACGACTGGACTGGACGGTAACGCTTATCTATCGTTTTATTTTATCAGCAGTTATGGTACATGTTGCAAATCAATGTCCAGGAAATCTCACTATGAAAAACTTGATATCGCGTACAAAAGTTTGTGAGTTATTTCTACCCAGGTTGCGACGAGACGATGCAAATGTAACCACCCTCCAAGTGCGGTACAGTGTGCCAGCTGGCTGAATGCTTCATTTTGGTATGATTACAGCCTAACTACACGCTTTAAAGGGGAGGGTTGAAGGAGAAGAATCTCCAGTTCTGTACCCTTTTCGTTCGTTAGACAATTTGATATGTATGCATATGGTAATTGGATATTCATGACTATAGGCTCCTCACAATAACAACAGGGACAAGCAAAGGGATGCATGATATTATGTGTTTTCAGCACTTTGCATTGTTTTTAAAGCCTACTTTGCAGCATTCTGTGAACTTGCATTCTCCATCTCCTAGTGCAGTCTTTCTTTAATATTAGAAGCCGTTCAAGAAGAAAAGGGGCCTCTAACGATTTATGGCACGGATAAATTCTGAAGGTGGCGCCGTGTCAGCCGGCATGGACAGCTATAGAAGGCAATGGGTGAAAATATCGATATTATTCGTGATTCCTCTTTGACTGTAATTAATTACACGGGGTGGTACAATGCCTAGAGGGAATGGATTATATAAATGATGCTGATATCACGTCACAAAATGAATTATTCAGGTTTGGTTTAAAGAAATTACCATTTGTCTTTGATGATTTGAAACCACGAATTTCTGTGTGAGAACTACATGTCCAACAGCGATGACGCAAGCTGTGAAAGGAAGAAAACATGCAGGCAACACCTACTTGACATGAATTGTATCATTAGATAAACTATATTTTTTGATAACGAGATGAGCTGCTCTGATCTATCACTCCTTGATTTTACTTCATAGCTGGTTCAACTTTATCTAACATTGATCTTATCAAAATCAGTTTTATATGTAATTGATTATTCATTCCATGCTATTATCTTCAAATCTCTGGTTCCAATTTTAGTACCAGCCGAAGTGTAAGAATGTGGAGGCTGTACCTTTCCTGTGAATTATTTTAGTGCGGAATTCTGTTTGGCTTGAGCTAGAACAACCATTTCGGCTTGTGCTAGAGCAGCCATTTCACTAATCTTTCCCTATGGGGTCGCCTGAGCTTCAGTCCACACTGTGGATCTAGCAACGTCATGTGGGGCAGCTTTCGAATTGATGAAAGACGACTGTCGCGTGGAGGAGGCAGATGACGCGGCAGGCAGGCAGCCACTCTCCGCTGACGCCAGCGGCCGCACACTGGGTCACAGAAGACCAGGAAGGTGTCTCTCGAGAGGGCGCTGACTCTTCAGCCAACACGCACAATCACGCAGTGATTAATGCTAATGGTCAGAAATCACGCCCGATTAGAAATTTTAGCTATATTGATAGCACAGAAAGCGTTTCAAATATGAAAATGATAATATGTTGACGCACGCAGTGTCAGATATGCTATCATCGTTACCCTACAGGAATAATTTCGAGACATGCACGTAGGTATATTTTCCATCAGTTCTTTCAAGCCAGTTGCCAGCTCTTTGAGTTTCATTTGCCCATGACATGTCCAAATCATGTCAAATGATGGAATAAAGAGAGACCAATAAGGTTCATTAGCACAAGAAACCTATATAACATGTATCAGGCTAAGTCTCCTGTTCATCTGGAAGTGCGTGTCGATGAATATTCTGGCAGAACCAACACAACTGAATCAGAAATGAGCTACAACTGAAACTAGGAGGCGTTAAGTGTGGTGATTCGGTGCGGCCTTCAAGCACAGCGGCCCTCTGGTCACGTCCCCCCCACGCTTGAGACACGACAGGCCTTGCTGAGGTCGGCAGGGGGCGTCCGCCCGGCCCGGCGAGGTCGTTTCCGACCGACGACGCCGCGCTGAGCTCGTCCAAAGAAGCAGCTCCGCAGTATATTCAGGATAATATTTGCGAACTCCGCACTGCACAGAGCTTCAGCATCGGCTAATTTGATTATCTTAACAGAGGAAAATATTCTCATCCATTTTCGAACTCCGCAAACAATAAATGAAGAAAAATTAAAGTCCTAGACTCATGAAGGCCATATCTAATTTCGAGCAAAAGCATTCGCAATCGAAATATGCAACTATCGGCAGCTTCATCCAATCTCCACAGAGCCTTCAGTTAGGCCATCGACAGTTAGGTCCTTATTTCATAGAAACTGGTAGCATGTGCTGGCGGATAGCTTCCCTTTGCAATTCTGCTACCTGCTTTAGCCCTTTAAAGGGATTGTGGCACCTTGGTCGAATCCTGGAATTTAGTGTAATTAGGGGAACTTTTAGCCGAAAATCAATGAGGCGTCCATGATTTCTCTGAAGATTTACAATAAGCTCAATACTTTTATTTTTAAAATGCACCTCTAGGGAAAGAAAGAAACATCTGCCTGTGGTTGATGTCATGATCTGGCAAGCACTACCATATTCGATACGCCTCAAGGGCTTCGATTGGCTGATACTTACCGTGACGTCGGTATTCGTCACACCAACGGCCATGACAACTGTGGGCTGCTGCTAAGGGTACATAACAGGTACATTTCAGGTAGGTTTTAGCGTTTTTCTATGGAAATCTCGAGTTCCAAGGCAAATGATATATTGAGTACCGGGTTTTCCGACTTGCTTTACAACTTGGCTATCTCAGTTGAAATCACGTTATGAAGATGCCACATTCCCTTCAAAGTGGCCTGTAAAATATGTTTCATCTTCATCAACTGACCCCATGTCTGCCTATAGCCGTATACGACTACATTTTATCAGACTTGCAGTAGGCTCGTGAGACCCACACCGGCTGGAATCCCACCCGTGGTCAGCCTCCAAACGCCACAGCACCGCCGCGCTAGTAAAGCTCTGTGGCCGTCACCCACTCACCACACGGGTACCGGCCGGAGGGGACGGACGAGTTGTAGCCGCTGTCTCCCCGCCGGATGGCCCTGCCGCTGACCACCTTCAGGTGGCGACACTGGGCACAGGTCCTATCCAGTCCCGACATCGCTCACAGCTCAACTCTCTACACAATCGCGTCTGTTGCAGAAGCATCCAACGTCACACGCCAGACACTGGTTCAGAGCAAGTTTTCCTTTGTGAGTCAGCTCGCAAGACCCAGTGTTGCACACGTCCGTTCACCGCAAGGCACCGAGAGGGACTGCGACGGCGGTAGCGGCGGCGGCGGCGGCGGTGGCGCTGCGGACAGGCCCAGGCTCTGCCGAGGCAGCTCACAAGACCTGTCCACCACCGGCGTCGGCAGCCCACCTACCCTTCGCCTCCCCGCAGCCGCCCACCGACTGGTTTTAAAGTTCCTGAGCGGCGCACGGCTCGCACAAAGCAGAAACATAGGTGATGCCGGCTGTATCAGCAGTGCGTAAGCAGGCTAAGTCTCCGCAGCGGCGGCCAGTGAAGCGACGCGTGACGTCACCGGAGCAGCCACATTCCGGTCCGCATATTTGGTGTTGTCGGTCGACGAACAATGGCGCAACCGGGCGACGGCGGCATTCCCGCCGCAGTCGGGTCAGCGCGGCGGGATGTCTGAGAACGAGAATGCCCACGCTCAGGCCTTCACTCGGAGCGGCTGGACCCGGGCCTGACCTGATTCAGGGGCCTTACATCGGGCCGTCACTGTGTGGTACCAGAAATTTCAGAGCTGAGCATTATATCTGGTTTTATTTAATCCCGGTTTAAATCGATTCTAGTCTGATTCCGACTTAATCCGGCTGAGTGTTTTCGGGTATGATAACACGCGGACCCATTGCGTTGAAGCTCTAGCAATGATATTTCGAATAATATTTGATGCAATGACATTTCAGCCACTGCATTTCATTCTACTGTATTTTCAGTCGCATAAGCAGCTTTCAGTAAAAACCAGAAAGGCAGGCGCCGGTGAATTTTCAAATCACTGCAAATGCAGTTGGAGCGGCGCCGGCTTACCATTCCTGGTTTTCCAATAAAACTTATTCACCGGACTGTTTTGTTCAGAATTTTTTGTATCGGAAAAATTTTATTATATGGCACATGCCATTCACAAGCTGAGAATGGTGCATACCTGTTCCTGGATATGCCCTCACACTGAATATCTTATCTGATAACTTATCTAAATCCATGCATTCGTCTTATGTTTTGTTCATGCATTCGTCGTATGAAAGAACTCTCCAGGAAACACCGTCACGTTGCCGAGTGTGTTTCACTCTGACAGTGCTGCTAATCAGCGGCCTCAGCTAGAGAATGTAATTGCTTCAATGGAGGAAACATCTAACGGTACAGCGCCTCACCCACGCCCGCTGGCCTGACGCGCAGCGTGGGAAGACTATGGCCATGAGCCATGCTCCCACTAACCATTGGTCCAGCGCTCTCCAAAAAGCCAACTGCTATTCAGAGCACGGCTGCTCTCATCTCAGATGCTTTGCGACGTCTGGATATTTGCCACTGACATTCCGAGGAGTTCCCAGAGCGCGCCCAGGCCGTACCGGGCACCAGACTGGCCCGGTAAGCCGGGGCGTCCGGCTCCCAGCTGCCTGAGCATGAAGCAACGCCAAGGTGGCGGTCACCGGCTACGAAGGCATTAATTTCCCTGTCGCATTGCATGTGGGAAGAGCTGGGATAAGTCACATCACTTATGAAGGGGCACATCCTGCACAGGCTTCTGTAGCCTAAACTCAGAGATCATGGCTATACAAATGCTAATCTGAGAGACGTCTGACAGAGAGAAATGTGGAATTAACGAAGCCCTTCGGGGTGCACTCTGTGCACTGAGTTCACATACTCAGCTCCGAACTGGGCCAGAAGCGACTCGATATCACCCATTGTCTCACGTTCCGCCTGAGCTTTCACCGGAATTCCTGTTTGGCACGGCCAGCTTTAATTAGATAGCAGAGGCAGAGCTATGCGGCCGAGACACGAAAAACGCTCTGGCCATCCAGCACTCACCGCCCTTAGCCTATTTACCAACCGATGTTGTAGCACTGGTCAATGCTAATAAGAAAACAATCCAGGGAGCGGTTTCCAGCACGTCAGCGGGCCTGTTTAACAGGCAGTGTTGGCTCAGAGCCCGCCGGTTAGCACCGTTGGGCGGAGCCGGGCCGGGCAGCCCGGGCAGCGATGCCAGCCCCCATCGCGGCGGGATATTTCATCGACGGCCGATGGCTGGCATACAGATGGCGCGGCGGCCGCGCTGGGTGCCGGTACTGCACGCCGTGGCACGCGCGGCCGGCGGCCATCTCGGCTGTCTGTCCAGCCGGGGCTCCACACTGAAGCCAGTGCTGCACTGTTCTGCAGATCGCCACCGGAGCCCGGCATCGCATGCCTCGAGATGAGCTGGTGTTTTGGGTCAGTAAAAACACGCCCAGACCGGACACGTGCCACAGCTCCTCAGCCATCGCCCAACATATTGCACTGGTTAAAATATATCTGCCCATGATCCACACTCAGAGAATATTAATTTTGTAGAGCAGCACAGGGAACATGGAGCCTCAATATGATGCTAGCAGACAATCAGAAGGCAGCCCGTGCTTAAAATACAGTGGTCAAAGACAGTCGCTCAACACACTAACCCCTTGCCAGCGGGTGTCCAGCTATGGCCCCGATGCCAGCGGGTGTCCAGCAGTGGCCCCGATGCCAGCCGGTGCCCCGCAGTGGCCCCGATGCCAACTGGTGCCCCGCAGTGGCCCCGATGACAGCGGGTGTCCAGCATGCCAGCGCATGTCCAGCAGTGGCTCCGATGCCAGCCGGTGCCCCGCAGTGGCCCGATGCCAGCGGGTGTCCAGCAGTGGCCCCGATGCCAGCGGGTGTCCAGCAGTGGCCCCGATGCCAGCGGGTGTCCAGCAGTGGCCCCGATGACAGCGGGTGTTCAGCATGCCAACTGGTGTCCAGCATGCCAGCGCATGTCCAGCAGTGGCTCCGATGCCAGCCGGTGCCCCGCAGTGACCCGAATGCACGCACTCATGCCCGACGGGGCCCAGTGGCGGCATTCCGCGTCTGAAAGTCCCAGCTGGAGATATTGAGGCAACCAGCGTCCATTTGCCCTGGTTTCTGAGGATCCTCTCAGCCTTCTGACATGTATGAATCCCACTGTCTCAGCCAGTCAACGGGAGAAAGAGAGCGCTCGTGGTTCGAGGAGGAGTCCAGTAGCAAGACAAAAAATACACAACACCGATGTGGAATTTTCAAAGCAGAATCCATGCTTAGGAGACCTGGAAATAGTCCCTAGTGTTGACAATCTTGTTGGTCTGGTGTGCTGTGCAGACGAAACGAGCCGTAACGGGATGCACATTGGGCAGGCAGTCCAGATTACCTAGCAAGCCAATAATAATCAGGCGGGACCTGGCCATAATACCTGACCTGACCGAGACCCACGCAGAGGCATCGTGACACCATCATACCGGGTGACCAAAAAGGACCCCAACTCTTCATTGACGGCACGCCCCATGAATGAATTAAAATTTAGGGAAACAGAAAACAGCCCAACGTCTGTGCTCGTTACCTATGACAAATTCATGATTACAGAAAAACGAATACCTCTCATGTCTCAAATTTGTTCGGAGATTCGGTGCTAAGTAGGCCGGAAGGCCCAGTACCATTACTGGGTTGAAGGAAGCCAGCAGGACCATCAGCGCCTCGCCTTCGCAAGGATATCAAGGACAAATCTGTACTAAACGTAAAAAAACACACGAAGCGAAACAAGAAATATATAAAAATGAACTAACAAGGAGAAGCTGACTACAGACTCTTATTTTTTACTGTCTTTATTATGTTGCTAACGTTCTGAACTACCTAAAACAAAGTTTTATTCAACCCTGATGGAAATTTCAAACTTGATTTAAATCGAGGTTTTTTGGCCCTTGCCTTTATCAGCAGCTCACTTACCAACATATTCGATTCTCCTAGTTATTTTACAAGTGAGTTTGACGGAAATCCTTGGGCCCTCCCCGCCCAAGACACGTATGTCAAGGCCCACCACAAACAAGTGCGCGGTGCGTAGAACAGTTAGACAAACAGTGTGGCGACAAGGAAGGCCGTCCACACAATACAGCCTCGTTGCTATGTTAGTCACACGTGCGAGTGCGCAGCCGGCGGACGTCACGGGCCATTTCCCGCAGTGGCGTATTACCATCAGAGGCGAGTTTATCTGTCACCGTAGCCGACAGCCGACACGAGTGGACGCTGTTTGCACGCCGTCCGCAGCGCGCGCGAATGTCCACTATTGTGAGCAGCAAAGCATGCATAATAAACGGGCGGCCGCCGCGACGGCACAGAGGCCGGGAGCAACGGCCTCTGCACCGCGCGGCGGCGCTCTCCCCTGCCGAGAGGCGCGCCACAGTCCGCCGCCTTCCGATCCGCTCAGGCCACGCCGCCGCCCACCCCGTGCGGCGCCGGCTGACCATGCAGCGGCGCTTGATAAAACAGCAACTGTGACATGGCGGCGGCCCGCAGCCGCGCCGCCCTGCCGTTGCATTTGGAGTGTCGTGACTGTAGACGCAGGAATGCCGCGACCTATGCAGTGTCGAGGGCATGATCAGTGTTGTAAGGATGCTCTGGGCTATGCTGTAAGGATGCTTTGGGCTACCTCGTGGCCGTGGGTTTTTAGTGCAGTCACTGGTAAATGCGCCGTGAGCTCTTCCACGGGGTCCAGTGCGTCACCGGGGACATTCCAGTGGTGGCTTAGTCACTATCTAGATAAAGGACACGCAACTGAATTAATGGCTTTGTTGACTTTGTGACGAGTTCCGTATTTCCTACCAGCGATGTCAACCTGCTGGTGGCAGGTTTGATTATTTATTGGTCGGTGTGAATAATGTGCTGGAAAGGGAGGAAGCGGGTAATTTACCCTCACCTTATGTTTTTCTAAGACATTTTCTAAGCAGCCTGAAGCATTTGTTACAAAAAAAATGCAAAAATACCGAAAAGCTCAAAATATTTTTTATTTTATGCGTTAATTTGGGTGTATCATTTTACAATTGTGGGACAAAGCTAATATAGGCGGATATATGAATTCGTATTAGGGAAGATCTGATCATAAAGCATGTTTTATCATATATACATAATTTTATTTAAAAAACTGCCCCTACTGACTTTGGGAGAAGTTTAAATGTTTTGTTATATTGAATTCGATGTCAGGTGTTGACTGATATACAGTTTCATATAATTTTTCCGGTCAAAGGTGGCTCGGGTCATTCAAAATACGAAGTTAGAAACAAACAAACTGCATTCATTTGGTGAGATATGGCACTGGCTGGACTGCTGGGAAATAATAGGAAAAATTACTGCATGACAACGCCCACATTTGATGGAGTTTAGAATGCTAGAGTCGCTATAGGTATCCCAATTTAGAGAAACATTATACATGAGTGCACAGCTAAATTTTTGGGGAACATCAAGTGCAGCGTGTAAAAGTGCAATGAGATTCACCACCTTTGGTCCAGAGATCCATGAAATAGCACAGAAAAAAACTAGCGGAGGCGCTTTCATGCGAGATAAAAAGTTCAAAAGAAAAACAATAAGTGCTAAAAGATGGCATCCAGGTGTTTTGTGCATCAAAAATTTATATATTTATTTTGTTTCCCTTTTTACTCTCTTGCATGCACCTTTGGTAATGCATTTTTATCAGACATTGTATAAAACATTTGTATGTCACAGATGCTACACCTTATTTCACATTGGATATTCTTCGCAGCAAGAAGCTTAAAAATATACCTATATTTCATCATGAAGCCTTAGTCCAGGAAACGACGCTGAACTTGGGAGTTTTCACTTTTGATTAGTCATTACCAATTTCGAGTAATTTCCTGTCAATCTGCAGTTTTGTTTTCCTTACAAGAAAACGGGACAACTCGTCAAAGGCCAGCCGGCCTGCCGGCCAGCTGACGACAGCTGGCATCAACTGGCCGGTCGGAGGCTCGATGGTACCACATTAACGACGCCTCTGTCAAGGAACTGCCGGCCGCAAAAGTGAAAGAGGCATCTTTGTACATGCTCTGTTACAACGCAAAACATGATGTATAATTGTCTCCACATCCAGCCACAACATATCTTGTCGTGGCTTATCATTTGCTTCCAAGATTTAAACTCGTTTTCATATGCTTGTTGTTTGTCTAGTTGTTATGATGTCGCCGTGTAGTCTCTGTTTACCTCGCACTGCTCCAGAGCTGGTCTAAGAGTTATGAAGGATTTAAAACACGATACAAGTACAATTTGAATACCTTTCACAGTGACGCTTTTTATCTTGTTTTATTAGTTTTACATTTCCTTACCTTATTTTTTTCAGGGGAGGCGCGGTGAAACAATTCAAACTGAGACAAACCCGACTAATTTTGAAGTTCAAAGATCGCCTCCGTATATTTCGAGACCTTGGGGAGAGGGTGGTCTGCATCCCTCCACCTGACACAGATAGGGGCAGCCTAGCACTAATAGGCATTAAACTGAGGCGAATTATCTCAATCCACAAGTGCACGATTTTGCACGGACTGCCAGTTTGCTTTCTCTGGGCTGAATGCAGAGGTAAAAGACGAAGCAAGCCTGCACCGCAGTTGACTGAGTAGCACCGCTTCTTTATGAGCGGCGTCCGGGCCCGTTGGTGGCAGCAATGTCGCCCATCATGCCGGTGGGCGGCTCCCAACCGCCCCACCCGAGTATACGAGCCGGCTGGGCGGCGGTGCCGACCGTGGGACCGACCACCTGGCCCTGACCCCGCATATACCACACAGACACACACACACACTCACTCACGGTCCGGAGAAACCGCCCATCGCCTGCACTCCAAAGCAGGAGGCTCTCGAAGCCTACGCAGGACCGATTTGACCGAGCACACAGCTGGGCGGCGCGGTGGCAGTAGGTCGCCGCTCACGGGCGGCCGGTCACGTGACCGCCGCTGGAATGCGGTCCCGAGTCGCCGCCGAGGAAAGCGCCGTCGCCGTCGTCACCGCCGCCGCCACTGCTGCTGCTTCTGCTACTGCTGATGTTTCTGCTGCTCCTGCTTCTGATTCTGCTGCTGCTGTTTTTTATGCTGCTGCTTTTACTATTGCTGTTTTTGCTGATGCTGCTTTACTGCTGTTGCTTTTGCTGTTGCTGCTGCTGCTGCTGCTGCTGCTGCTGCTTCTACTACTACTGCCCCTGCTGCTGCTGCTGCTGCTGCTGCTGCTGCTGCTGCTGCTCCTCCTTCTGCTGCTGCTGTTTCTATTATTACTGCCGCTGCTGCTGCTGCTGCTGTTTCTACTATTACTGCCGCTGCTGCTGCTGCTGCTGCGGCGGTGGTGGTGGTGGTGGCAGCGGGGTGCCGGCCAGCCTCCAGCCCTCAGCCGGGCCGCGCCGACACGGCGAGATTGGCTGACCCGAATGGATGGCGCCAGTGATGAGGAGCGAAAAAGAAAGCGGTGCCGACTGTTCTCGGGGCAGCACTGAGTGCGAACGGCGGCTGACAGCGCACGGGCCCGGGTCCCACTGCTGGCACACCGCGCAGGCGTGCATGCGACTGCAGTCCTGGTGTCCGGCTCGTCCCTCTCCGCACGTTGACCTCTATCACGTGACCCCTCGTTGGCTAGTCACCGGCCGTGGGTAGAGATCCACAGGATTGAGAAACCACAGCAGTCGCCTTTGACCCGGCGTCCGCCGCGATACAGATACAGCACAGCTATGATGACTGGGGGTGCGATACATGCACGCTTTACGACGCCAATCCTAGCCAACTTCCGTACAGAGGTTACAGGGTGAGCCTGAGGGGCCCATCCACCGTCTCCCCTCATCGAAAAGGGGCGTCTTAATAACGTCCACCGTGAATAAGCCTCAGAGTGTAGGTTCACACTTCTGGCGCATTCCTGACAATCTAAGTCATCGTA
Organism: Lepas anatifera; assembly: GCA_034440635.1. Lineage (NCBI taxonomy): Eukaryota > Metazoa > Arthropoda > Thecostraca > Lepadidae > Lepas > Lepas anatifera. The sequence goes on along the minus strand of JAOTON010001085.1, from coordinate 246,198 downwards.
AATAACTGTTACTTTTACGGCATTCAATAGCCGACGACTGTTAAAATAGGCCAGGATCCTATTCAAACGGCTTGCAGCATCAGCGATGTTGCCAAGCCATCCCATTGAGTCATTGAACAATCACTTATATGGTGCTAGTGAGATGAAGTCACAGTATATGTGACTAAGGTGAGATGAGTTTATTGTCTAATAATTTTGCATTTTATATGCAATTGGTGGCAAAAATATGATTATGATATGAACATGTTGTTGCCAATGATCTCACTTTTTCAAAGTCATTCCGTTCTTTTCTGCTTTCGAGTTGGCATCGTAACCGGAGCACATGCATTGAATCTTTACTTGTTTACATGCAACCACGCAACTAAATGCTACCTATTTTCTGATTTTTTAGTTTAGGGGCGCGCCAACCTGACAGGTCATATAACTTCCACTCCTATTTATACACTCCCTATTTCTCCTATTTCTACACTTTGACAGCTAAGAGAGTCCAGCAAGGCCTTATTTTCATAAGAATAATATTTCATGCAAAACTTGACGCTCCAAATTTACTGGGTGACTTTTATCTTCATGTGGCTGCCCGACCGACAGCGCCTCAAGTCGGTTCCACGTTCCACGGGGCCGCGTGAGCACTGTGCAGTGTGACATCTCTGTCGCTTGGCTGGGCTGGTGAATCAGTTCCTCCCTGAACGCGCCTGAGAAGCAGATTATTTTTAGCCGACGATTTTAATGCTTTCCGAGGTGAGGTGATACAATATGTGGCACGATTAGAAGAGTGACTGGGACATAATTGGTCACTCTTCTAGCGTTCCTTTATATTTTTCGCGTTTTCCACGTTTTTTATACTTTTCAGATATCAGCCCTCGATATGGGTGACACATCGCTGCATGCTTTTGTATACTTTTATCAATCACTTCTTATGAATTATGTTAGTTCTTATCATTTACTGCTTGCGCTTTCTTGGAGGGTTGTTAGCCAGTGCACATGTCTCATGTGCATATCGTTGTTGTTTTAAATAATGACTTCACCGGCTAGTGGGTAACCCCGTTGGTGATATATTTGAATAAATAAATAAGTATATAAACTCTGGAAATGTCTCACACTGCACCAAGACCTGCACTCCACTCTCACTCAACAATTACTGGGCAATAGAGGGCAGGGTTGTTTCCTATGGGAAATCCATTGCAAAGCTTCATTTATTCGCTGAGAAGTCACCTGGCAGTGAGAAGCCAAGGATCGACGTGCATGCCATTCTCATTATCTGCAATCCTTGTTTTTTTAATTATACGCCTTAGAAAATTGAATATGACGAGGCCGAAATCAACCCTGCATCCGTAGTTCAACTAACGCAACGTTGGTCCGGGCAACACCGAAATATGTATATTCCTGATAGAAAAATGGTAACTATCAAAGACCTTTATTTAATGCAGTATTACCACATTTTGAACATGTGTGATACGCAAAAAATCAAGCATACGCCCTTTGGTGTCTTTCTGTCACTTTATTTATTCGGGACCGTTAGAAAAATAACCCCCTCTGTTTGCACAGAGCAGTGAAAGCTACTCAGTAAGATGACCTGGCACTCACCAGAGTACAGCACGACCAAGAACGCTTAGATCCAGCCTGGACCGCTCCGAGATCCCCAGTCTGAGCCAATCCGTTTGGGAAAGCACGACTAGCAATCCTAATCTAATCTGATCCGGACCCAAAAAACAGGACTAACTGGAGGAAATCCCAGTCCAAACCCATACCCAGATTCGAAATTACCAACATTTTATATGTCGTCTGATCCAGTGCGCGGGTTGTTCACAGACTTGCTCAGATATTCAATCCATGGAACAGCCTAGCTTACTGGAGATTAACTTAGAAACCATAGTACACAGGGTATACGGTGCATGTGGCTCCCGTTAGATTAGCCTTTAGTTTATAGCTCCACGATTTTTCGATAGATTTCTACATTCTGCTGATTACACTCGGATCACGGCAAGTCCAAGTGCACAGTGAGTTAGAAGCGGTGGAATCAGTAAGTAAGCTGTAGCTTATTGTATGAAAAATGACACCTATTAAGTATTCATTTTTTCCGGGATCAATCCTGGAGCTAATATACGATTCCCAGGACTGTTATGTGCATTCAGTTTCAAGGCGAAGGAAAACTGAGGCAATTGGGACGATTTTATGGGCATAATGAGTACGTAGAGGGCTTTTAGCGCCCTTTACATAATTGCCACGTTTCCCTTATTTAGTCATCAAATAAGTATTCAGTTTTTAGACGATGCATAAACATTGTCTCTCCCATGCCAGGCATGAGTTTGGCTTAGACAAGCAGACAGCTATATACGAATTTGTATCTGGTTCAGACACTCGGGAATGGACCATACCAGGACTTGTTCTAGGAAGTATAAAATTTTCACATGAGATGCCAAGGCGTACCCAATGCACGTAGAAAATGTTAAAACCATGCTCCCGAAACTTCCCAAGAAGCCCCTCGTCCTGTTCATGGAGGCCATTCATCAGCAAAAATGTATCAGAGACCACTATAAAGCTCCATTCATGTCCTGCATATTCTTCCATCAGCACCCACACCAGCTGGCCGAACACCACACGGACGGTCATCACCTGACCGTCGACCCAGCCCGCGGCGGTCGGACCCTCCAACAAGCGCAGACCCAGTCGGCTCTGGTCATTGGGTCGTGCTCGGGCCCGGAGCGGTGCACTCGGCGGCGGCTGTAAATCATTGGCAGAGGCCGCCGGTGCGGCTGCACTCAGCCCGACAGTGCTCCACCGGTGCCGCTCTCTTGGCCCGCCCCCGCGCCGGAGACACACGGCCGGGCGGAGCGCGCTTTATGGCTACTAAGTAAACGCCTGCGGGGCAGGATCGCCACTCATAGTCAGCGCGAGGACAACTGCGATCACAGGGAAGCCTCCCACTAAGCCCGAGGTGAAAACTGTGGCTCGCATATAGTCAGAAAAGTTACGATTCCTTATACAATTTACCATTGTTTTATTATGTATTATCTATTCTTCATGCATCTGTCTTTGAAGAAGAAGCCACAAATCACTGCTCTGGGCGTTACTAAGATGTTATTTTTTCATTCCTTGCACAGTAGGCCATTGAATTCTTGATATCCACCGAAGGATATTGAGACCAAAATATATCAACATTAAACAGCTTTTTATTAGTGTCACGTCATCAACTCCACTCGGAGCCTTATGTAACACACGTGAGCGCCACAGCACACCTCGGCGGGCTCAGCCGCCGCCCCAGCGGCTGAGCCAGTCCACTGACGCCCAGCTCAGCCTCCCGATAGGATTCCGCGTCACGCCAAGCATCGGCGCCGCGCCTCGCTTCCAGCTAGCGTGACCGACAGAAAGCGCGCGCGGCCCGGTTTGGCGCCAGACTGTTCGGCCTGGTTCCGATGCGTGCGAGCAGGTACTCTCTCTCCCTCTCTCCTTTCCCGACGCCGAAGCGGCCACTGACGGTCCGGACCTCTCGGTGGTCCGGACCTCTCGTTTGTTTGTTGGTGACGACTGGACTTCTATTAACGGCGCTCATAGCGGCTTCGCTGCGCCTGCCGACTGTCCTCTCTCTCTCTCTCTCTCTCTCTCTCTCTCTCTCTCCCGCAGTCTTCGCTCTACGGACAGCGCGTGCGCGTGTGGTTGTGCTGCTTTGGAGGGCGGAACTCAGCGGGTGCCGTAGTATCCTGAATCGATAACGGTACAGGATGTGCGCGAACCGGGGGCCGCCGCAACACGGCATGAAGAGTGATCACCACTCCCCCACGGGGGTCTCTCTTTCTGTTTCACAACACTTTGTTTTTCGCAGTTAATGTCGGAGTGGCTTGTCAACACCATGCCCACAGTCATCTGTCCAGATCACATATTTGGAGAATAGAATGTATAATTGTTTTCCGTAGCCCGATTACCTAGAACAATGTGTCACAGATACAGAGTATGTTTTGCTCAACTGCTAGCTAATGATTTATCCAAATTCTCCACCTCAAATTTTTTTCTATCTCCAAAGCAATCAGTAAATGATATACAGGCACATAAAAGGATAAACTGCAGACGAGGATAGTACACCTCACTTACCATACCGTTCAGAAATAATTTTACGGCAGGGCGAGCTCGGTACTTTTGGAAACTTTTCCCTATACCGTTGGTCAGGTAAAACTAGCCCCCATCAGAGTTGCCTTTAGTGGCAAACATTTTTGTCACTCACAGACATAATGTCCTCCTTTACACGGCACACATTGCAATTTTACTATATGAATGAGATAGTTCGACATTTGAATTGAAATGATGGTGCAAGAACAAGTATACAGTCGGCTCCTGACTGATTGGTGGGCATTAGGCTCAGTCATTTTAGTAAATGCCTTCAAAACTATCATACAGTTCCATCAACAGCTTATATCTCCGATTCATGTTCCCAAAAAGGGATGATTAATGCCTGACATGATGTATGAAAGCTGCACAACGTTCACAAGCATTTTACCATTGTCTGATCGGAAATGATTGTTTATGTACGTGTAATTTTATGTATCTAATAATGATAAAAATATACAAATACAGTGAGAAACTGAATCAAAATGGAGAAAACAACGATACAAATATTTCCAAAAAATGGTGAGGTTAACAACGCTGTAAAACACTGATCGCTGGTCCGTCGTTAAACCTCAGAAATTATCATTGTTTTCGATTTTATAATTCTTCGACAACCTCTTTAAACTCATGTCCCTGCCAACAGGAAGACATATTAGTTGAGCCAAAATTACCCTGTTCATTTCTGACAACTTTCTGTATATTTCACCCAATTTTGAGCGCCAATCAGTGTATCCAGATAAATCAAATCATTTAAGGCCAATTGGTTCCATGGCCCAATAGATATTTTCATCAAACAATTGGGGCCTGATGCTTACCAAACAGTATGAAACTGGGTGTAAGAATCCCGAGAAACTCCCTACTCAACAAAACATATCCAATTTAATCACCCCACGACCATCTTCTTCGTTACGTAAGTCTAAAACAAAGCGAGGATCCATATATTATAAAAATGGTCAGCATATTTCATTGCGATGCAGCACAGCTCTGCAGAGGCGGGGGAAGCATCCTTGACAGCGCAGAAAGCCGTCTCACTTTACATCCTTAAAAGACCACATCACTGACACAAAATACCCCCCATTGTTCACACTGACACTGGTGACTTCACCAGCGTTCGCAGCGGAGCCGTAGCATGCAAACACAGGGAGCCGGTGGAGTTCATCAGCCATCTACTGGTATCAGATTATTCTGCATCGGGTGATCTGACCCCCGCCGTGCTCCGCGTGAGGTCGCGTACCCGGCACCGCTGGGCTAGGAACATTCCCCTCCACCGCACGAGCTGGCATCAGACGTAGAAGTGCCACTGCTGCAACGTGCAGCCGACTGCTGTTTCAGCCAAATATAAACAGACGATCTCGTGCTGCTGACCACCCAGAATGACCTGTCTCTTTACTCCCAAGAGGGTTCTGTTAACATTGTGTTCAGTGAAATCATGCTAATGTGTTTATGCCAATGATTTGCCAGTCTGGGTAGTGTTGTGGAAGTTCAAGCATAAAGAAAATGAGAGCAAATCTGGAACACAATAACACAAATATAAATCAATTAGAGCTGAGCTTATGAAATATGACTCAAATATTCTAGACGAACAAATCCTAAGAAAATGATCTATGCCCTAGAGGAATATCCGATTTTACTGCAAACGTGTGTTTCATAATTTTCCTAAGATCCCATGCATTGCAAACAATATCAGGAAATATAAACAGCATCAAATAAAAAGAAAATATTTCGCTTAAAGCAAGCAATTAACTGTATGACGCTGAGCGCATTTTCTGTAGTTGCTAAAATCGGTACATGGTGCACTCATACCCCTACCACTGTTTATAACCCCCTTTGTTCGTAAAAAATGTTTGGAGATCTATTTTTCCAATACAATAGCTGATTGTGGCTTAATAATTTTTCAGCGCCCCATGTGACTATAAGATGTACAAATTATTGCAATACAGGACATAATTTTGGCAAGTATATTCCACGATCAAGTAGTCTCTTGCCTCTCATAGGAGCCTTTGAGTCAACTGGTAGCCAGATGGTGGGTAGGGGAGATAATGGGGCCATGGCTCCAAAACACTCCCCAAAATTACCAGAATTCCCCTTAATAACCATCCAACAGCTCATGAACACTCCTTAGGAGAGAGCGACTGCAAATATATTGCAGAGCCCCTCTTCAGGCGTTAACAGGACCCTAAAATACTCCCATGGTGCTGGCTTTGTGTCTAAAATGGCAGTCACAGTGCATAATAGAGGTGGGACTTTCTAGGCCCGGGGCCCGGGGCAAAAGCCCGGCCCAGGCCCGCGGGCTTTGACCGGGCCTGAAGGCCTGATTTAAGCCAATGTCGGGCTGATAACGGGCTTCACCCAGGCTCATTCCGGGCTTCAACTAAACTGGGACTTCAAGTCAATTTTCTGTAAGTTAAATAAGCCTTTTTCAGTACAGACCTAGTTTTTTCCACTGAAACATAATCTTATTCATGCACCAGCAGCTTTTGAAAATGCATTTACAATTAATTTTGAGACTTTTAGACATACATCAGGAATGTAAAAGCATGAAGCTCTAGCTTTCTATCTGTTACTCATGCCAGGGTCAAAAGCAAGTTACTTAAACCTGAATTAATATTTAAAATCAAATATTGAATAATGCCTGCAGTTGCACACATCCATGCCGTACTGTCATCTTATGAATATCCTAGTTACTTTAAAATTTTCAAGTCATATATGGGTGAACAAAATATAAATTGTGATAGCATATTTGTTACTTCCATATTGTCAGTATACCATTTCAAAGGAAGTAATTTAACCAATTTGCTGCTAACATATTGATATTAACACCTAGCTCTAGCTAGAAAATTCTTTCGAGAAGCTTTCTGCTCCAGGTAAAAAGAAAATGTTATCTATGGAGCCATTCCCATGTCCTCTACGAAAAATGGTGAAGTAAATATGTCAGGTACAAACTATCTAGTGGGAGCCCATAATTGTCAAATTGGCTTGGTAACTCTAGATGCAAGAACAAATGTTGATAAGTTTGACCCTTCCACAGCTTCATCTTGCTCTTTCATTGCCCAAAAGATGCAAAATCCACTCAGAAAGGGCTAGTATAAGCATGGAAATAGCCACAAAGAAAACATGTTTTTGATCGAAGTACTTCAAAACATATAAATTAGTCAGTTGTGGGGAGATACTGGGGAGAGCAGTCAGCCTTAGAAGGAACCTTTGAAATTACACCAAAACATGAATATACTTGACACTATGTGTTGCATTTTCCTTGTGGAGATACTTCCCTGGCCTCTATGAAATACAACTTCTATTATAAGCTTTGAACTTGAACATAACAGCACTTCCCTCCCACCACACTAAAGGTATTATCGCAGTAGGTGGATCACATCTCGCGGTTCAAAAGGATTACATCAGAAGGTCCACTGATCAAAGGGTCTAATGTTCATAGGTTCTACCCTGTGAAAGTTAGACCTTTTGAATAAGAAGTCCACAAACAAGTGCACAAAAAGTGGCCTATTCTCAGGAACAAAAGAAATGCACCACACACTTTGTGCTTATTTTTTAAATCTGTGAAGTTTTAAAATATATTTTCAAAAGTCTTGAAATATTTTCGCTGAAATAAACTTACTATTCTGGTAAATTTTGGTGAAAAATGTTTTCATAAATGATTGCTCTAATGCAGACAAGCACGGCGCTTCAGATACCTACTAAGCGCAAGCCCGTCAAATACAACAAAGCAAACAGAAATAGTGTTCAAGCCCAAATGGTGATGTGGATCAGGGTACTTTAACTACGGGTACAACCAAGTTTCCTACTAAATATAGTCCTCCCATGATGACGTCACCACCCTTTAAGATGACGTCACCCCTACTAAGTTCTAGGAGATTCTACTAAGTTTTTGGAGGGATCAGCTGGAACATACCAAGTTGGGGCGTATTTGGCAGCAATCTAGTATAAATCGAAATCAACTTGTTTCACCCATTTGACAGTAACCTTGATCTAAACGGCGAGCAGCGTATTTTACGTAAATCTAATGAAAAAATCATAACACTTCAACGAATTTGTTGAAAGGACATGCATTTATTTGATCAACTCAGGCGTACTTAATAGCCGAGAGAAATAAGTTTACCTTCGCTCAAGAGATCACCGGTGTTTATTGTCTTCTGCTGCAGGTGCCACCAACAGCCAATCAAAGGTCAGAAATCAACAGCCAATCAAAATCGAGATTAGTCTTACTGCAAACAGCTGTTAGTGGTGAACCTGTCATCATTTTGACACGCTCTAAAAAAATTGTAAAAATAACATTCTTCACTGGAGTTTTTGCAAAACGTCTGATGGTTTCACAAATAAAAATCTTTTAGCTTTCTGTTCAACCATATAAGTTTTGTTGATACAGTTCTAAAATAGGTTAATTAGAGCTTCGAAAAAGTGCAATTTCTCCAATGCCCTGCATAGTAACTGTTGTGCCTCTCCAGCCATGATGACGTAATGCTGCCAAACAACTTGAACGGGGTCTGATGTGGATGGGATTGAGTTGTTTTTTTGTGTCAGATTTACTTTTTGGTGGAGATTGGTGCAATATTTTTATTCAATGTTTGGTGCGAACCTGTGGAAAACTAGTGGTTCCTTATCAAGATAGTTCTTTATGGCTGGTGGTTTGATAATTGTATATGGCTGATGGGCCTTGTTCATGTTGGCCTGTTGGCTTACCTACTTTCCAGACCGGGCTGACCCAAGCAGAACATTCTTTTAACTATCTTCCAAGCTGTTTAGTGACTAAACTAAAAGAAAATGTTCACATGTATCAATTGAGGGACAATGTGAAGGAGTTTTGGTTCCTTCACAGCCATTCCGCCATGATATTCTGAAAAGTTTTAGCTGAAAACTTGTCACTGCTCTCTCCTCTATTTATAAACATTATTGGAACTTAATTGTGAGGCTCGTGCCAGCATATAATGATTTATAAAAGAGCAAAGATGGAGGAAATGTCTGACATGAGTGGACTTATTTCATCCCGATTCTTATAGCTGCCATGTGCATACCTCTATCTAGAATACCCTTTGTTTTTATAAGGTGATGCTGGTCATTACCTGAAGTAAGCTTGCATCATAAGCAAGCCATGTTTCATACTGTGTTTTTCAGTATCATTTTCTGCTGAATTATTAAGATAGCTGAGGCTACTAATGCTACATGCACCTTTTTGATATGGTTTTGGGTGAAACCAAAACTTTTTACAGGATAAATTGGCTTAAAACATATATTTGAAACAGCTTTAAAGTAAATAAATTTTGTATATAGTCGTTAATGGTTTTCCATGATACTGGGCCTTCCCGGGCTTGATAATCCATTTCTTCCACAAACCGGGCTTGTGACGGGCTTCTAAAATCAGCAGCCGGACGGGCCCGGGCCCGGGCCTGCAAAATTGCCTGAAACTCCCACCTCTAGTGCATAACCACTGTTCCGCACCGCCTGCGTCCTACCGCAGATACCGGATCTTAATGCCAGCATCTCCTCTGCCGTTAAGGCTCGTGTCGCAACGCCGTCATAAGTTTCAATGAAGCGCGGCGTGGCGCGGTGTTAATCCTGATTGGCTGGACGGCCGGCGGCGAACGTCTTCATTGGCGGAGACACGGTGCCGGGCCCCAATCCCGCTTTATGTCCCAACTACAGTCGAATTAAGGCCGTGACGCTGTTTGATGAAGCACAGTACAGCCTGATGTGCGGCCGCCATTTTCAGCGGAGGGAGACACTGGTGGCGGCCGTCATGTATAAGTCAGTGAGGGCTGCATGCGCAGTGCGCAGCCGATGCTGCGGCGCCGCCCCGGAGGGGCCACCCCGCAGCCGACAGTCACTGCGGGACGCAGCAACGCTGCCGCAGCCCTGCACGAACAAACACCGACTCAACACGACTGCCGACATTGCATTCATTTATTGCCATGCCGCATTAGCCAGGGAGCATAAAGAAGCCAGCTCCCGTTTCAGTTAAGGAATGTCTTAAGCTTTTGCACCGAGGGCCATAAATTTTGCAGGGAACAATAGGCTCAGCTAAAAGTATGACTAAAAGGACGCCGCTTTCGAGACTGGTGAGACCGGTCGTGGAGAGCCATTTCGGCATAAACCAGTTGAACACCAGATTAATAAATGTCCGGCTTACCTTTGAAAACAGGCAAGATAGATTTGCTTGTCAAGAAGCATCAAAACAAGATAATGCGATACAATGTTATCGCTGAAATCAAGTCCTTTTCACAACCAGAGCCTAAATCGCCTGAAACTCTATCCTTGTGGCTCAGAATACGCGCGTGTACTCTGGTCATACACAGTCCGCTTGCAAACAGATAAACTTCGCCTCTGTAAAGAAAAAATGTTATTCGACATCAAATAAATAGCGGATAGATTGATGACTACCCCGCTGGTAGCTTCTCTAGGATGATTATAAAATGTGGACCTGGGATTACCAGAAGAGAAAAGTGTGTACGACATTCATTACTGTTGAAAAAACAGTCATTGTTCTACTTAGGAAGATAAAAACGTCAACGATTAGAGACTTTTCCGGACATCTCTTACTGCAAGGGATTACATGAACCGAAACTCAAGCAAGGGGTCAATGTTCGGACCCAGGTTCTGCCGAGTAAGTTAAGCAGTGATTCCGAGAAGGCATGATTCTGGCGGCCAGTCGATGGCACCAGTGCACCGCACCTGAAAACGGCAATGACACGAGCGAATGCCGCTTGATTACACATTCCAAAGGTAACTGTCATGTCGCTAGGGTCATGGACGACTATCGTTGAAGGAATTTGAACGGAAGTAAAGCCAGTGAGGAGCTAAGTTATGATGACTTGAAATTTTATGTTGGAATTTTGATTTGTGTCAGAACCACATAACAAAATGCATGGAGCGCAGCGTATATCATAGCTAGAAATTCGGATTCAACTCAATTGATCGTGTCCGGCTTTTCGACGAGCTGACTGAGACAGAGAAAGAACTTCCAGTTCCAGTTCCAGTAACATTTAGTCTTGTGCTTTGAGGAAAAACAATTTAAATGGGACTGAAACACCCCAAATCACCATTTCACCCGTACACGCATCAGCTTCCTTTGTGCGGCGTTTGCTGGCATGGGGAACTAAAAACCGCTGAATGCCAGAGATGAGAGGTTTCTTACAGGCTGATTGTTACGCTTTTCTGTAATTCGTATGTTTTTGGGAGTTAAAACCTGTGCTCAGCTGGACACAGTGGTGAACAGCTCAGGGACCCATCGGGTCTTCTTACCAACAGCATGTTTGGGTTTTCGAGTTAACAGTGTTCCAATGGGCTTTACAGACATATTTGTGACTTATCGTAAATTCAAAGATATATACTCTAGGGTGGTAAATTCTGTCGAAGTACATAGTTTTGGTTCCTTTCAATGCTGCCCGTGTGGCATACGCGTCATCGGGCCACATTTCAGTTTATTCCAGTGGGATTAGGGGTTGCCATCCTTCAGATTGGTAACACCGCCCCCTGCTGGTTTCTCGCTTACCCCCACCAAGCAGTTTGGCAGCACTGTTCATGGCAAAGACCAGTGCCAGCACCTCCTGCGTACCGTCAAGCATCACTGGAACAAGGTTTTCAAACGCGCCAGGCCGCCTGACCTGCTCCCTCAGTCTCTGATCATGACTCAGATGGTGAGCGAGTCAAATGAGTCAAGTGAGTCAATGGCAGCTAAGTGCAGGACCTAAAGATATAATTTAATGGTACATAATCTGAACTTTTATTTTTCCCATGTAAAATTTGGTCAGGTTGAGGCGCATTTGGCCATTTTGGAGTCATTCAAGGATTTTATATTGACCTGACCTTAGGATTTAAGCTAAAAAGGTCATATGGTACATAATCCGACCGGGATTAACGGGAGAATTTCAATGGCGTATAAATCACCAGTGCAGCTCTGCTTCGTGGGCCGTTATGGCTGGATGCTCAATTTTCTTTTATATGTCTATGAAAAAGGTCGTTTACGCGAGAGATTTTTATAGATTATTTGATTTTATTAGAACGCCATAAATTGCGTCCATTTGAGAACTACAACCGGATAAAGCCAATATGACCCATAATCCGAAGTTGAATTTCTCTCATGTAAAAATAAGTGATCCCAACATGCTCCTAGAAAAAAGAGCAGTGAATATTCTGTATTAAGGATATGTTATATGCAAATACTCACTACGTATCAGCGCCACACTTTTAAACAAAATCAGCTACAAAATCCTTCGAGGGTTGGCAATCCCAGTCACCCCGAGAGCTTCTCCAATTCAGTCTAGATAAGGGGCCCATGAATTCTGCAACATCCATTGTATTACAGCAAGTGGAAAATTTTGTCCTCATATCCTTGTAATTGTTCCGGATGAGGTTAATTTAGCTTTCCCACATATTTCGGTAGTGGAAATTTTGGCAACTGCACCGATCAGTTCTTGCTCTGCCAACCGAGTTACACCTGGAATGTTTCTCACATGCAGCAAATTAATATTTTCTACAGGATAGCAAAGTTCTTTTCACGAAGTGTCTGTTATAGCTTTGCAGATTTTTATATCGAACCCGGCGGCTTTTTCCTAATTTTTTATACAGTTTATCATGTGAGCAGCACGGCAAGGCCCAACCCGAACCTCACGAGAACGAAAAGCTCCACGGATAAGTGTCGTACTGGAATTAAAGCCACACTCGTAGGCAGTGCAAAAATTTCAGATCCAGATATCACATTTTCCGTCGAAACGCGCATCGGAGAGACATTCTACTTGCTACTTCTTAGATTTTTCAATAAGCTGACATTATCACGAGAGAAAATCTTGATATCTCGGCTACCATATCGAATAGCAGGTAAAACTAAATATCAAGCTTTAAAAAGTCACTGGCATGAAATGACTGGGGGCCACAGGGTCGATGGCCTCAACTTCGAACATTTCCGAGACTCAGAGGACAAGAACAACTCAGGTTAGCCACACATATATCCTCGATGGGACCAACACGCTTCCTGAAGTGAATTTTTTTGCGTGAACTGAAGCTTTAAATTACTTCCAGTACATCTGTCTTAATGAGTAAAAGTTTACCGTTAGTATGTAGCAGTATCAAATGAAGTAAATTTACAGATATTTCTAGTTTAATGCATTACATGTTAAAACTCTTAGTACCAAACAGGATAAGATTAAGTAGATTTGCAGTGATTATAAGTTTGCTGCCCTGTAATACAAGCATGTGTCCAATGGCTGCATGTATTAATTAATGTTATCAAATACATAACACAAAAAGACGTGACAAAATTATAGGTACTGTCAGAGTCGAGTACTCTTACTCCAACTGCTTGTAATGATCCATCATTGCTGGAATCATTGCTGAGACACCAGACAACCGCCATTCAGAGCCGCATGACGAAATCCATGGAGCGAAGCGCATTGATATTTCTCAAGAGGCTCTATTCTGGCCGCTTTACCGGTCTCGTCGTGCTCTGTCTGTCTGTCTGTCTGTTGTTGTCTGTCCCGCCTGGGAATTGATGTCAGAGCTGTGAAATTTTGTAGGGTGATAGCCCTCCTGCTCCAGACATTCAAACTGAAGCCCCGATTCGAAATCGAAAATAGTTTTTGAGAAGTTTTGGCCCAAACTTTTTCTGTTTTATATTTTTCTAATTTCTACTCCTTAAGCAGCGAGCTTGAAATTTATGCCCTTTTCAATAGGTAACAAGGGCCAGCTAGGGAACAAAAATTGAGCTGATGCAATAATATTTATTGCGCAAAAACGCTTTATTTCTCACGCGAGCAAAAAACCTACTTACAGTTGATGGCCGAATTGGACGCTCGAAATATCAGAAGGCATGCTTCAGTTAGCTGAAAGACAGTTACCTAGGGGTAGCTAGGTCAATTTTCTTGTGCTTAGGCATAGTTTTGAGTGCAAAACGTAAAATTTTGACCTACTTTTTACAGTTCTTCCGGAAAACTAAATTTTGGTTCATTTCATTTCAACGTTAATATCTCACAATCTAACTGACCGATTTGAGCTTTCATTTCAAATAATGAAAGAACATTACTTGCACCTGATAATATTTGGAGATGGAAATTGTGAAGGTGAAATTCTTTGTTTTATCGGCATAAATAGAAATTGAGTCAAAAAACTTTTTACTTGCATCTTCCTGGTTCCAAGCTCATGTCACTCACAAGCTCAGAACTGACATGGCTGAATAGGAAAGTTACTTGCGGTCATTTCGCTTACTCATACTACCCACCTATCTCTAATGGCTTTCGAGTAATAAGTCCAAAATGTATTACAAGATGTTGCGGTAAATGGTGTTTGACTGGGACATATTCAGTTCTTGTAGAAGTTATTTCAGACACCAGTCGTATTTCGGTTATATTTTCGTAGCTTTCGAGGGTCATTCGACTATCTTCGTCAGCGAAAAGATTGCTTAGCCAGCGCCTAATTCAATACTATACAAGTTTGAAAAACATCGCAACACACGCGTGCTAAAACCTAACATTCTACTTGCTATTTCTTGCCCAAGAATAAGTAATATACAAGTTCAACACTTTAATTAAGTGAGTTAAGCATCACAGAGGCACACACACAGCAGAGCACACAGAGCACACATACAGTGCACACACGGGAAGGTTAGAGTCTAGGTATACCTGACGAACATGCAGCATTGAGATACTTTTTATTTGTTATTGTTCTGCTACTATTATTATCATTGTTACTACCATTATCATTATTATTCATTATTATTATCATTCTTTACTTTTTTATGAAGAGCGAAGAACCTGATAAATTTCTGGCATTGGAATGCCTGAGTTAGTATTTAGTAGTTGGTTTTGTTGTGTTTTTGCGATGAAGATGCCTTCTTTTATTTTTCTTTTTCTCCAATGGTTTTCATACGCTAGGATTTTGACGTCATCCCATTTAATGTTGTGTCCGGTGTCTAGAATGTGTTTGGCCAGTCCAGAGTGGTTTTGGTCCTCGTTTTCTATAGCTCTTTTATGTTCTTGTTGTCGTGTTTTTATGGTCCTACAGGTTTCCTCCATGTATGTTTTTCCGCATTGACATGTGTACTGGTAGACTACTTCTTTGTTTTGGAGTTTGTGTCTTTTGTCCTTTGGCTTTACTGGTATATTTTTTAGGTTTGTTGCCGGTTTGGTTTGTGTTTTTGCGTATGGTTTTATTAAACGCACGATACGTTCTGAAATACCTCGGACATATGGAATGACTACTGTGGGCTTTGTTTCCCCTCTCTCTAGTTGGTTGTTTTCTTGTCGAGATTCCTGGCGTTGGATTTTTCTGTGTGTGTTTTTGATGAATGTCTTGGGATAGTGATTTTTCTGTAGTACCTGTTCTACGTGTTTGATCTCGTGTGTCCTGTCTGTTTCTTCTGACGAGATGGTTTTCCCCCTATTTATAAGAGTCCTGACTACTGCTTCTTTGTGTTGTGTGCTATGGTGTGATTGAAAGCTTAGATATTTTTCTCCGTGGGTTGGTTTTCTGTATACTTTAGTGGTTAATGTTCCATCTGTTCTTCTTTGTACTGCAACATCTAGGAAGGGTAGCATTCCTTCGGCTTCTCTCTCTGATGTGAACTTAATGTTGTGTGAAAGGGAGTTCAAATGTTGGTGTAGGGGCTCAACTTGTGAGGTTTTGACTATTACGAATGTGTCGTCCACATACCTTTTCCATAACTTAACGCCAGGAGCGAATGTTTCGAGTGCTTTGGTTTCTAGCTCTTCCATCACTAATTCCGCTACTATAGAGCTAACGGGGCTGCCCATGGCAGTTCCACTTATTTGCTTGTAAAATTGTCCATTTACTTGGAAGTACGTGAGATTAAGGCAAATTCTTAACATACGAACTATGTCGTCTACATCCAACCCCGTCGATGATCTAAAACTGTCATCCTCACTAGCCATTTCTTGTTCTACCCTTCTTTGGGCAATTTCGCACGCTAGCTCGGTTGGAATCGAGGTGAAAAGAGACACTACATCAAATGACACCATTATTTCGTCATCTGCTATAGTAACTTCTCTTACTTGCTCGGCAAATTTTGTAGAGTTCCTAACGTGGTGGTCCGAGTTCCCTACAAGGCATGCTAAAATCTTGGAAAGGTGTTTTGAAACATCGTACGTTACAGAGCCTATTGAAGAAACTATTGGCCTCAGCGGGATGTTCGGTTTGTGTACTTTCGGTAGACCGTAGAACAATGGAGGAGACGGATCGGAGGGGTACAGGGATAAGTACTGTGCTCTCGATAACCTTCCTCGTGTTTCTATGCGCTTTAATGCTTCCCTGACCTTTCGAGTATAAGCTGGAGTAGGATCTTTGCTAAGAAGTTCATATGTGTTAGTGTCTGACAGCAAACTGTTAACTTTACTGAGATATTGCTCTTTAGTGAGAACACAGATTGAGCCACCCTAATCCGCTTGGATGATGACCAGGTTTGTTCTTTGTTTCAGTCTGTTAAGGCCCTTTCTTTCTTCTTTACTGAGGTTATCAGGTGTGTTATGATGAGACTGCAAGGTCTTAGTAACTTCAAAACGTAACCTGTTTGCTTCATCGCGCGACATATTGGAGTTAAGAATTAGTTTCTCGATTTCTGTTATGAATTCTATGTGACTTACATGTTTTGGCGTGGGGACGAAGTTCAAACCTTTCCGTAGAACCGACAGTTCTCCTTCTGTGAGTTCTGTTCCGGAGAGGTTTGTGACACCGTCGTTGATCGCATGTGCTCTGGTGCCGACGGATGGATCTGTTGTTTCCTGGTTTGTTTCTTCCTCTTCTTCCGACCTCTTTTCTGCCGAATCTTCTTGTGATGTCGTGCCTGACGTCTGTAGATCGCTTCCTCTTCCTTCCAGATCTATCACCGGTTGTGCTGAACTTGCCTCTTCTCTTCCTGTTATGTGTGCTGGTGCGTTACATCTGTTGATCAGTCTGTCAAATTTCTTCTTTTGTCTGGTTTTTACTTTATTTGACTCATGCTCTTGTTTTCTACTGATTACCCGGTTCATTTCAGTAAAGGTGGTGCTTTCAAGTCTGTTTTGGAGGTTTTGTTTAATCCTGTTTTGTGTTTCCGTTAGGTTTGTTCTTATGTTGATAATATTTTTGATGTGTTCCGCTAGAAGTTTCTTTTCTGCCGCTTGAATTATTTTCTTGGAAGCTTGTGTCCGTATACCGGATTTGAGCTTAAGTCCTCTCGACTGCACTCCATACTTCTTACACTTAATAGCAAATAACTGAAATGTCCCAGTCAAACACTATTTACCGCAACATACGTACTCGACATGGCCATGAAGCGCTACAAACGACACGATTACTGGAAAAAACGAGCATGAAACTAGCTAGATATAACAATCATCTAACCTTTGCTATCTAACCTTTGCTATTGTGAAGTTTGATCTTATCTCCCATTCAACTTAGCACAAACTATCTGCAATATTATCTTGGAAAATGATGCGCCCTGCATATTCTGTACTCAAATCACTGCGAGTCCTTTTTTGCTGGCGTGCTGAGCAACTGTCTTTCGTTTCTCGGGTAATAGTGACATTTTTGTCGCCTTTTTGCGCTCATCAGAGCTGCTAGGACATAAACGTTATTTGTTAAGGCTATGTATCTTGGTTCCAAGACTCTTTCTACAAAAAACGCAGCTAAAATATGATAGATCATGATGTTTTAATCAGGTCCCGCAATGTAATATCTATTCAGGACCCAAGTCTACCAGCAAACACACCATTCCATCGCTTCAAATCCATTCTAACCTCGAGCTACTCGTGTAAGACTTGTATACAATACATCAACCCTGCGCACGTGGATTCACTTTTTTGCGGTGCCTCAGTAACAACACCATTGGAGATGACCTAGAAAATAAAATATTTCAACATTTCTAAGCCTAACGTCTTACTTCCTAACTGACGAGATGTTCAATGTCGGCATTGTCCGCTGGCGTCTTTCTCATGTTTGTTAGTGATTCGCCATTTACAAGCTTCCCGCGCTATTTCTTTCGGTAATCTTTTTTTGGAAAAAAGTTCAAAGTCCACCTTATTTAGCGACAGAAGCAAGCATGGTCTGGCATTTGCATGTAATGTATCTTTGGACGTGGGCTATGAAGGTCAAATGTGGGTAATGATCTTTTGATCTCAACTCCTAGGATTTAGTGCTACAATGGAAGAGACCGGGCAAACACGGGGGTACCCCGCGCTACCGTTCATACCAGGGAACATATGCTTAGGCGCACAGCATACCTCTTCAGTTTTCAGACGGGAGCTGCGATGCGGCACATAATAACTACAGGCGGACCAAATTACTACCAAACATCACTGCCAATAAGGGTACTGCAGTGCGCTACATTTTGCATTGGATCACGCATGTACATGTGTTTTGATGAAGTGCCATAACTTTTGCAATAGTCATTATAGTCTCACAAAACGTTGTGTTAATATATCAAACATGTGCAGCATTACATCTGCAAAATTTAGTGTTTGTTAACTGAACTGAGTTTAATCTACTTGAGTTTAACTGAAAGGGGTGTAACTATGTCCCTCAGGCGATGTTGCGCGTGCTGGAGTATTGGGCAGAACACCCATTGCGCAATTTCCTATATAATATGGAGAACAATGGTTGATTTCAATCAGAAAGATACCATTTGAAACTATTTGCTTATCCAATCAGTGCTTACCAGCACTGAAGCAAGAAGCTAAAATCCCGGACAAAGTTCCCCAATTGGCTTGAAAACAGTGCATTTGCACGCGCTCAGATATGACGTCATATCTCAATAACTGTTCTAGGTGTCTTAACAATTTTTGGAGCAATTATACTGAACATGTTAAGCAGCATGTGTGCAAAGTTTTACGGCTGTTCGTTTAGCCCATACAGAGAACAGGTTTTGAGCCAGAAAGGGTGTTGACGTACACCCCTTTCGCGGAGCTGCACGTGCCAAAAATGACGTGATAGGACCAAACCAGAATACAGAAACTGACATGAGTAGAAGCAATGTATTTTGGCTTGAAAATAGCATTATATTTTTTGCCACCGACGGTCTTTTTAGCTTAGTTATAAGCCGTTTAAGTCCAAGAGGCAAGGGCCGATTTTGCGCGTGCTTCCTTTGACAAATGCACCTCCTGCGGACAACGAGTAGGCGCTGTATCGGTTGTCCACCCAAGGTCATGATCCTGAATCTTTAGGGATTTCATTTCTGTGCAACAACCTTTTACAGCACGCCAGACAGCTTTTGGCACTTTGCCCCCCGGGTATAATTAAAGTGTTGAACTTGTATATTACTCATTCTTGGGCAAGAAATAGCAAGTAGAATGTTAGGTTTTAGCACGCGTGTGTTGCGATGTTTTTCAAACTTGTATAGTATTGAATTAGGCGCTGGCTAAGCAATCTTTTCGCTGACGAAGATAGTCGAATGACCCTCGAAGGCTACGAAAATATAACCGAAATACGACTGGTGTCTGAAATAACTTCTACAAGAACTGTATTACAAGATGCTAGATTTCTCGGACCACCTTTGCTTCTCACCATGGTTTCAAGTCCTTAAAATAGATGGAAGTGGAAGAAATTTGGCATGAAGCTAGCTTAGGATCCTAGCTCGACGATACAAGTAATTTCAGCCCAAAAGAATGCTTGGTTCGTCTTCTAGAAGCACATTTATATCGTGCCTTTTCGGGTCAAGCACAGCACCCGGCGCCAGCGGCCCGGCATATTCGGCGGAGTTGTACCAGCCAGTGACCTCCTGACGGGTCACAGCTGTTCAGCTAGTGGGAAGGTGAGCAGTAAGGCACGGTGGTCTAGTGGTTAGAGGCCCTGTCTCTTGATCAGGTAGGTCCGGTTCGAATCCGGGGGTGACCACGTACTCTTTATTGGTTATTTCAAAGAAAAGAATGATAAAACTGACTTGCAGGCTTATGAAGTGATACATAAGGAACGAAATATGGTTTGCTTTCAGCACATTTTCATGCGGCTCTTCTGCGCCGGTGGGGCGTTAGCCCAGGTTGCAGACCGGAGTTTGACTGTAGCACACACCATGATGAGACTTCAGTCACTTGAAGGGAATACATTTGATTTGAATATCTCCAAAGCTCACAACCAGATATAGATACTTCGCCAGAGGAAAAGTACCTCCTGATACCACAGTCAACATTCAGAAAATCCTAGAAAGATTGAAGCAGATCAATGAGCATCACCACATCCACCTGCTCAATGGAAACATTTGTGGAATCATCACAATTCTGTTAAGCTTAATTTAATAAAATTGGCTAGGTAAGCATCAACGAAAGCTACCTGAAATTTACCTGACTTCATGGGCACCATGCAGAATATCTTTTTCTGGGTGCAAAGCCAGAGCTTGCAACTCTGATCTCCACAGGTCTACGGTTTGGATATCTCACATGCACTTGATAGTTACTTTATAGCACTTGATAGTCACTAATAGTTACAATGCTACCTAAAATCCGTCAAGGTAGCATTGCTATGTTATGGATCGTTCTTGTTACGTGGCGGTAGCATTGGCAGACGCGGGGGAAAATTCCGGTCATGACCCCCAAAAGTGCTGGAAGGGGTACCCAACTATCTTTTTATCCTTTTATCCTTTATCCTTTTGGGCCCCCTCCCAAAAGGCCGGAGAAATTCTTGAAAAAGGTGTTTACACTAGGTCTGTCAAGCAATTAAATATTCGCTCCCCCAGGAGAGCGATCATATACTTGGAGAGGAAGTTAAACTAGGTCTGCCGAACATCCAAATCGCACATCCATAGTATCCAAAGTATCCATGCGTGCCCACTTCACTACCTATACAAAAGCTGCCGCCCATCCCCGTTCGAGCGCCGCTACTTAGTTGTGACACCACCGGCCGCGACGAACAATGGCTGACAGGGTGACAGGGTGAGACAGTCATGCGGCGATCGCTACCGTAATGCAGCGGTCGGGTCAACCCAGCGCCGAGTGTCGCGATACAATCGCCTGAGTTATGTCGCGCTGTCCCCGCAAACGACCCGCTAAATATCGCGGACTTTAACGAGCCGTGTCGCCGGCAATAAAAACGGAGCGTCGATCAGCGGCGCTGTCGCAATGGCGGCCCAGTGGGAGTGAGCGACGCTGGTGCTTTGTTGGTGTTGTTTCACATGGTGTTCACGCGGCGCCGCACCCTTGCCGGATTTACGGCACAAGAGGAGGGCCGAGCGACCCTGCACAGGCCCGCCACTCCCTAGTCCACTGCGAGCTGAGACCGTTAACATACCAGCGCCATCTGGAACATGACTATAGACTATATTGCTCCCCGGTGCGCTGACATTTCACAGTAGCATCTCTGAGGCGCACAGTATCTGACAGATCACATGTGCAGTGCTGCAGCGAGCCAACGACAAAATTCAACTTGAAGGCTGCACGGACGCATGCCATGAACACTACTGCCAGTAATGCTAGACTGATCTCAGTGCCAAATTGAGACCTCGGGCTATTTGATTGCAAATGCAACACGGTCATCCATCAGGCAGCATGATCCTTTTCGACGTCTACATCTGTGTTCGCGCGACAATCTCCAGCCCAGTCGACCGCGCGCGTCCCCGGACGACTGCAACGATGCACTAGAGGCTATTGCGAGGAGACTGCATTATAGCATACAGCAGTAATACCACTAGGCAAAACGCTTGTGTCCCAATATATCTGGCTCGAATCCTGGAGACTGCCTTGCTGAGCGGAACAGTAACACTCGGTCGAGAGAAAATGCTTCATCAAGATGCAGCTAACCCAAATCCTCAAAATCCCAACATACAAAAAGTGCTTCGGTCCACAGAAGGAATCTTACCCGAGTATCTTAACGAACAATTGAAGCATCTCCAGAACGCAATAAACTTATAAGCAGAACTCAAATCTCACGAAATCCACTCAAACAATTCGAGGCGCGTTTTGAAATATCATTCGCCCACAAGCACGACTTCTAATGTGGCCAGGTGTTCCAAAGTGAAACATCGGTTGCATGCAGCAATGCTAGGAACTGTTCCTTGATCCGACAGAATGCAAGGATTAAAATTCATCCTGAATCAAAAGAAGCAATGGTGTCTGAACAAGACATTTCATTCAACAAGACATTTCAACACAATGGCATTTCTTTCAGGATTGAATGAATCTGAACGCAGCTATGCATATATACCTACATATTTAATACAAAAATTGCTGTGACACTGTCTGGGGTACGAAAAATCCGAGGAAGCAGAAAAAATGTACCTGTCCTGCTAGGGTTATGGAGGTGGAGTTGCCACGTATGACTTAAAGTTCAAACCTGAAACTATATGGATTTCATACCTAGAGTGCAACAAAAAGAACTGATATTGAAATTCGGGGCTGATGGGGTGAACAGTTTGGTTTAAACTCGCGTCGAAGTGTAAACTTTTACCAAAGGCAATTACCTATCTCCCACTCAGCACGATTGAAAATTGATCAAGCTGAGGTTGTGCTTCGATATTGGAGTCTCCTACTTTGAGGAGTGTAAGCTAAAAATATTGTATGGCATATTCTCCGAAAATGTATTTGCGGAAGACCTTTTTTTGATGCGACAAACATCACTGCAGTAGACTCGCCCCTTTAATCTCCTGAAAATTTAAAAGGAATGTGCCACCCTCATAAGTGTATTTGAAATGAGATCGCCATGTGATAGAGCATATATGGAAACACTTGATCCATACTTCATTTTTTCCAGATCTTAACGCTCGCGGCTAAAAAGGTAAAGTTAACCCCCTACTGACCCGTCCTCCCCAGTTGTGTTTATGTAATATGAGGCCATCTTAGAAAAGTGAGGTCATGCTCAAGCCCCACGGCGCATACTGTGCGGACAATTTTTCTTGCTTGGACATGCTTAAACCTCTCCCCACCGGGGCCATCGATGTCCCCCTGAGGTTTTTTTTCAGATAGCCTTAGGAAAACGAGACGCAGCACCGCGGTTGAGTGGTCTACCTGTCACCCAATCATTTTCCCATCATCCCCCAAATTTGTTTTACCGGGGGCCACACTAGGTCAGGTCACCAGGCGAGGTCAAATAAGGTCACCTGTCAGTTTTGAGCTCTACCACAGTTACGTTTCTAAGCCAATCAGTTTGAAGCTTTCTACACTTTATGGACTATCCAGGGTCTGAAAAAGTATATCATTAATTTTTCATTTGGTGGCCTGAGTTCAGTTCACGAGGTGACATCTCCCATAGCAAAAGCACAGAGAAAAGCTGTCTTATGATCTAAAAGTCACAAAAATGATTGAAAATGCTCAACTTTCTCAGAGAGGCATTCTTGGCTACCCTTTGACAGATTTCAGGGGCGATATTTTTCAATTGACCTATCAGAGGTCATCACAGGTCACCAGGGGTCAAAAAAGTATTTTGACGATAACTTTTGACCTAATCAAACCAGAGCGCTGAATTAAACGTCGTCGTGTATGTCTCGTCATTGGATTTCATTTAATAAGCGACAAAGTCACTTTCTGATCTTTCGTGACCTCTGGTCATGTTAGGTCAAGTGTTGCCCTCTGGAGGTCAAACCAATGGCGGGAGGTTATTATACGCCACATAACAGAAAAAGCCCTGGTATCTACTAATTTTACCAGGTCTCAATAGCTCTAATGGCATGAGAACTATGCCCAGATTTCTTAAGCACTGCATATTTTAGTGGAAACAGCCTATCGTGACCCAACTTAACCTCTGGATGTCAAATTATTGACCTGAGTGCTTAAACACGTGAAGGAAAATAATATTGGATTCCCACGAGCTTTCCGATGCATCTTGCAGATTTGCGCTAACACCTATATTTTCCCAGTTAGAGGGGCGCAATCGAGGGAGCCCGGTGGGGCGAAGGTGGCACCGGACCCCCCTTGGAGCATGGGTTAAAACCTATATGTCAAACATGATTTTGGTAGTGTTGATTTTAATGCGTATAGCCTGCTGTATTAATTAGTTTTAATCGTAAAATATGTTTAAATATACCAAAAGAAATAAGTTGCCTCATCTACATTTGTTTCTAGATTTGGCACAAATCAAACAGGTTTCCTCTGGCACAAAGCATTTCCAGCTCATACTCATATTTGAAGTTATGCTTATTTTTGGGGACGTTTCATTGTTGGCAGAGGAAAAATTGAATATCAGGCTTATTTGTCATTTTCAGCAGAAGTAAGGTTAAATTTTTTTGATTTTTTTCTAAAAAAAATTCATTTGCCGCCCCGGTAGCTCAGTTGGTAGAGCGTTGGGCTCCGGCCCGCTGCTCAGAAGCATGCAGTGGCAGTGCATGTCCAGGTTTGGGATCGGTTCCCCTGAGACGCTCCGGCGCTCAATAGTTTACCTGACGTACAGGTCGGCTGGCAACTAACTGGTGAGACGGTGACCTGAGCGGGGCGGCCGTCCCTGTGCTTTGTGGGACGTTAAACTTTGGCTTCTAAATCAACCCCTCATTGTGGGAGTTGCTCGTTCGGGTGGTGGGGTCGGGATTTCCGTGACAAGTCCCTTGATGACTTTAGTGAGACTCCTACTCTAACAGTCGTACTGAGAACAACTTGGACAAAATTTATATAATAAAAAATTCATTATTTTCAACACAGATTGCCCCTAAAACCAGCGCAGCCTAGAATTACACAAGGTGCCGGATTCCCATTAAACCAGAATGCGCAGCATCACTAGTGTGATACTAAAACATTATGCATTGATTATAACCAACTATTATCTACTACACGACGCAAAAGACAATCGTGATGATCATCTACGGTGCTACAGTACCGTTTGTCACCTTTCTTTTTTGTTGAATCGTTTTTTGTTCTGAATTATTTGGGTAGCTAACCATAAGGGTGCTGTGACTTCAGATGAGCTAACCTGATCCGAGGCCTTTGATTACCCTTTAATTAACGTGAACAAAGGTGAGGAGTGTGGTAGAAGTCATGGATAAATATCGGTGATGGAGCAACGAAAAAATATCAGCTTTGCGTGGGACTGAAAGAGCTTCTCTAAAGCTTAAGGTCGGCCCCTATCTATAGGCAAATACAATCTGTGCGTACGCTTTCCATGGCGGACTTCTTGACCAGTAGGTACCGCAACTTGACCATCACCGACATTGACCTCCTTCTGATTCTCCAGATTCATAGAAGGATCCCTGGGGAAGGGACAGTCATCTACTAGGTTTCTGGAGCCTCCTCTGCGGACGTCAGGGAGCTTTAGCGCCCTAAACTCCCCAAAAAGATACCCTGAACCCCCAAAAATGCTAGACTAGACAGGTGGAAGGAAGTGTGGCACCTTTATAATGGAATTTGAAATGATACAGGAATGCAATAGAATATTTCATAACATCACTGGGTTGATATCCAAATTGTTAAAAAGCCCTTACGAAACAAAAGGTGAAAATTTACCCCCATCGACCCCGCCCTCCCCGGGTGGTCACGCAGCCATTAATAATCATGGCAGTGTGATGTAATTCTGGCACCACGCTGAGTAGACCGACCTGTGTCACCCTGCCCATCTCCAAACTTGGATATGGCACAGGGAAGACAAAAGTGGCAATGTTGTTATTGTTCCTTTTAGAAACTATGAATTCATCTGCACCATGGTGTTGCTTCTGCATCCTTCCGATCATGCAAAAAAATAGTGAGCGTGATACAAAACTATAGGCGTGCATCACATTCCACTTGATCTTCTTCAGATAACAACCATTTAGATAATGAGCAGAATAAAAAATCGGCAATCACTACAACGCGCATTCATTCAAGGCACATATTGAAATAGAAGTGCGAAGATGTGCGTGATCTCCATTTGAACACAACTTATTATGTATGGCAGCAATATATATTAAGTAGTCACGCATTTAAGCAGAGGTTATACCTTTGGAAATAGAAAAAATGCAAAAATGAGCTTGTTAGCCATTTTTCAACAGAGCAGCGGTCAAACATATTACCTTCATTTAAAAAATACACCTAAACCCAGCCCAGAACGAGAGGGCAGACGAAGCTGCTAAAGTAGCATGCGCGCAGCCTCCGATGCATCGATTTAAAGTTCCCGCCAGTGACCTGAAAGCCGAATTTAACGAGCTCCTGAGAGTGGAATGGCAGACAAGATGGGAAGCAGAACCTAGCTGCACACTTAAACGTCTGCGGCTTAAGATAGAGAAATGGGAATCCAGTAGTCGGCCGAGCAGAGGAGAGGAGGCGTCGTTGACCAGGCTACGAATAGGGCACACATACGCAACACATGCCCATTATCTGACGGGCCCCGACCCAAATATTTGCTCTTACTGTAGAAACCGGCTGACCCTTGAACATGTGCTCGATGCTGCCGCTGGCTGTGAACAGATTCGTAGAATCTGCAGCAAATTCTTCCCATCAACACCGTTGGCTAACCTACTCGGTGACAGTGCAGCTGTAGACATCCGTAGTGTCCTAAAGTTTTTAAAAGAAATCAAGTTCCAGATTATCTACAACCTACGCCAAACCAGCCGTACCTAAAAACCTACAGCTCTATCACTAACTAGCTGCATGTAGTCACGCTTTGCAACCCACTACATGCTTTTCGCCATAACTCAACCAATGATCAACTGCAACTGATTTAACCCTATGACGATGGGCACATATAGCCTCAGCAGCTGACGTGCCCGAAAACCCCAATCATCATCATCATCATCCGGCCCAGCCTAGAATTTCATCAACGTGTCACATTAACTTTGAAGTTGACTTTAAGTGGCTTTGATCAAAGCGCCCTGTTTACCTAAATCTTTCAAGGTTTTCCGTCTGTCCAGTGACAGTTGCAAGCTACTTTTGTCGATCTGATCGCCCCTCTTCAGACAGCAGAGCCTCTTTAACCAAGTATCCTCAGCTGCTTCCTGTTAAGGCTTTTTAGGCACGGACGCCTAAAAAACGTTAGAAATTGTGCAGCTGACCAGATTGCTGACCAGATTGCAGCTGACCACGCTCGTTATCTGATCCAACTGTAGAATTGTTAAAGCAATTTTTAAGAAATAGGAAAATAACACTGCAGTATACAACAACCTGTATTTCCAGCTATTACTCTTCGAAGCTGTACCTATAGGGTAAGAGTAAGAGTGAGGTAAGAGTACGCAGGAGATAAGAGTACGCAGCAGCTGTTTTGGCTATTTAGCAACCACTGAGATGGTGGATACCCTGGCATTAAAAAGCAAGGCCAGTGTCTCGGTTGCTAAAAAATCAACGTGCTCCTGCTCTTTCTGCGGGAGTGTAGAGCAAAATAAGTTTCTGGGCACCCTCGATGTAATATTTCTTAACTAGGTAAACTTGTAGGCCATGCTCCTATCATCGATAGTATTGTATTACGGTCTGCCATCAGTATGAAAGCTGAGCTAGCGCTGTGCTGCAAGACTGGAGCTCACGTTTAAACGCCTGCCACGCTAAAACGCCTGCCTGCCAAAGACATTCTTCCCAAGGCAGCATTTCCGGCAAGAGTACGCAGTAGACCATTCTGTAAGAGTACGGATGCTTAAGAGATAGGAAAATATATTTTTGCTCGGTACAGAGTCCGTAATTTATATTTAGCAAGCCAAATATTGCAACCTAGCTCTTGCACATTTAGAACAACACAAGATTCTACAATCGCCTAGTTTGGCGACAAAAAACTTCGCGACATGGCCTATGCACCTAAAGCACAGCGGGGCATCAGTGCGCACTCCAGCCTTCTCTGTTGCGTAGTCTTACCGACCCACTCCGGCAAGAGCACGCACGTGGCGTTTTATTTTTGATGGGCTCGTGGCGAGTTCCTTTCAGAGACATCGAAATGAAACATTGACCATACATAGACAATTCCTCAGGCTAAACAGTCATGTAAAAGTTTTAGCTGTTGGACATGTAGGAGAAAAGTTAAAGCCTTTAGAAAGTTAAGTGCGTACTCTTGCACGGACTTCCCCTATACACTTTAGAACTATATTTTTGGATAATTTTTGGGGTTCATTTAAGCATTAACTATTAAGGTAATATAGCGTCACTATTACATTCACTGCCACCGCTAATCTTGATCTTTATTCTACTTCTTTTATTTCAATTATATATCTTTTTAGTCCTGACTAGGTCCATCCTTGCAAAAAGGTGCATTGATGGAATAACAAAGTAAAATATACCTATAGTAAAATCCATTATTTTAAAGGTATGATAGGCCCTGATGGTGCAATGCCATCAAAAAAGATGTTAAAACCAGCGAAACATTGATTCAGAGCCGAGTGGTCCGATAGTTCAGCTCATTACTCTGCTACTTAACGACATTCGAAATTTTAGAGGAGTGGGGGTGGCACCATACCAGCGAACGGGGGCACGCGGTCTTCCACCAATTATTGACTTTTGGGAGCCCAATTATCTGGTTCGCACTTGAAGTTGGACGGAAAAGTAGCCCACATAAGCATTGCAAAATGGTGAACCATAAAATACTTAACTCCAGTTCAGGTCTCATAAAGATAGAAATGATGTATGATGTAGCAGAGTATTGTACAGGGAACGGATAGTATCATGCGCCGTTTGTATCATGTTCAAACATACTTCTTCTTCCTGGTGGCTTTCTTCGCGTAACCTATGACCCTCATAACTCGTGCAATTATGACCTTCTCTACATTGGGTTCCTACAAAATTAATCACTAAAATCTTGAGGCTTTCTTTTGCGACGAAGAAGCCTCTCCTTGGAACCCACTTAATTATAAAAATAGACGATAGCAGGCTTTATCTTTGCGAAGAGAGTAGGTACCTATGATTGAAAAGCTATGCCGTAGCTTGAGAATCCAGAATTCAATCACTTATAAAAATCGAAAAGGAATATCCACGCTCGACGATCTAACGTTGTCAGAACACTGGAGATCATCGATGACGTCTGACAGACCATGAACAAGGAACGCCAGCAGCGGGGGCGTGGAGTTTCGAACATGATTGGAGGTGCCCAAATTTGAAGCGATGTGAACAACCACCATATAAAAGTTGATAGCATGATATATAGTGTATTTTAAAATTCCCACAGCCCTGCTGAAACGCAAAGAATCAATAATAACTCGTCAAAAAGAACAGCACGGAAATATAGACAATATCTTAAAATTACTCAGACGTTTAATGCAGGGTGTTAAGGCGTCCCTATAGAGATATAAATCCACACCCATGGCCAGGAGATTATTCTGTCTTTTATACGAAGGTGCTATGGATCAAGACATCATCAAGCATCGCGGTGAAGTCTGGACAGTCAGAAAGCTGCAGCGGGGCCGTACGTTCGACAACAATACTTAAAGTCCTGTCATTCCACAAAAACCTGCCTGTTGGAGACCTTTTCTGAACCCCAAACGGATAGGCACAACGCTTTTAACTTCTTTGTGTCAGGGAAATTGAAGACAGCGACCAGTGGGTCTAATGGCAACACTCTAGATGAGCTGACTCTAAGAGAATCACCAGAGCCTTCAGAAACTCTAGTTCTGGGGTTAACGACGAAAGATGTTGGGCATTTTCGAGGCCATTTCAGGGCTGCGATTCGGGTCCAATGCAAGTTTAGTGGGTGGGATCGAGAGAACGTATGGTAAGGAAAAGTGGCCCAAAGCTGGTGAACTCATCTAGAGTAATAAAACACAGCATTTTTTTCATGGATGACAATCTCTCGCACGACTACGTCTGCTGGAACTCAGCACGGAACCACATTTAAGCAGCCATCACTTGCCGTCTCATTTCCGTCTGCTCCATCTTGTTTGGTCCCAAAAATTCATTCAAAAAGTAGTGCTGTTCCGTACAATTCCGTTTTTATATGCAAAGTTTTTTATTGATTGATGAGTTTAGGGGCTCACGAGCCTGCCAGGTCATATAGCGCCCACATAATGAAAAATATGTGCATTTTTCGGAAGAAATTGCCCCCCGTTTCGTGCCACCCCAAATAAGAACTAACATATCGTGTCTCGTCCCATATTCTCCATCCCGTATCACAGTCCCATACAGACCTCTAAATTCAGCACGCTGTAAAACACCACTCACTTTAGCACGAGCCAGTCTAATTGATGATCTCGCTGGAAAGGATATCCGAACTTCTGGAGTTAATACCATGGAGCTCCCCCTATCCATTTCATAGTTATTTCACCCGTATCTGGAGTTGTGTATTGACACCACTCCTCAGGTCCGCACCCAACTGGAGCCGCGCCGCCGTCTGGGCCCCGACGCACCCACCTGCTCAGACCGGGGTCACCGATCGCAACCCTGCTGGAGACGGCCACCGAGGCGAGAGCTCGTCAGGAGCCAAGTTCACACCGCGAAGGACACACTTGGTCGGCCTCACAGCACTCGCCAGCCGGGCTTCTGCGCCAACTTCCAGCAAAGCGGAGCTCGAGTTGACTGCTCATAACGTGGGGCTGCGTTCTCGGGGCCTCACCTGACCTCGGCTTTTGGTGGGCTCTTATGTTGGCGCACTGCTTATTCCATCAAATCCAGCTCGACCGATATTTACGGTGGCTTAAACACCATTCTATGCCACCGCTGTCACTGCAGTGGAACAGCTCGTGCTGTCACCAGACCCTGATGACGTTACTGCGCCAGTGGTAGAGTGTGTGGGAGCGTGAGCTGCGGCAATGGCGCCACGTCCAGGCATGCGGGAGAGCGCGCGCCCGTCTGCTGCGGCGGAGGCCGCCTCTCCCCGCGCTCCGGTGCCACCGGCCCAAACACCAGCTCGTCTAAATGCTGCAACAGCTTTAAATCTGGCTAAATTAACAATCACCAGCTTTGAATTTTGTATGAAGCTATGCCTACTTTGTCAACAGAGGCTAACACATGTACCACGTATCCTATATTATTTTTTTACAAAAATCTCCATGGATGCTGCTCCATCTATTGCATTCCGGCAGACAGGGATCACCTGAAAGTCCATTGAATTTAGTTTCTCTCAGCCCTAACGATCGCTTAAATACCAACTGACAACTGCGATCTATCTTGTCCGTTACATGGCGGGTACCCACACATGCTAATTAGTCCGACCCTTTCCTGTAAGTGGCCACCCCAACGCAGCCCAAGTGCCAAGGGATCAATTACTTATAAGAATGTCTCTGTTTTAAGGGTGGGCGGGACACGGACCGCGGCATATGGCTTAATTTGGTGCGGTAGAGACGAATCCAATGAATGAATCGAATCTGATACTGCATCTATTAATCCGGACCTATGAGTAAACTTCCTGTTTGGATTTTACATAGCTCTAAAATATTTACAGCTGATATTTCCAAAAAAACCAGCAACCTGAGATTTGGCTTCAGGTCCTGCCAAAAAGCAGGCTCAGAGCTTAGGGCATTCGGGATTCCTGGAAGTCACGTCAACTTCTCAAAGCTACCACAGACACACGCTTACACTCTGGAACACAGCGATGATGCTAAGTGCTTTACCGCAATATCCCATAGAAACATCGTCTTCGTTTTCTCTCACGGAGATTTGAGACACAGCCATGCCCAGCTACTGGACTCTTACTATCTATTGGCCAGTGTCCAGACTAGAGCTTTTCCACCGCTACGCGGGGTGGCGTACCGGTGCCTTGCTCAGGAGGCTCAAAATCACCTCACGGGTATTTGGGCTGCAGTGCCGCTGTAAATTAATGATGAAAATATCGTGTGTGCTACACTAAGCTCTACATAAGCGCAGTGATATCAGAATAGACGGCAACGTAGCCTGTTACTCTAAACTTGAAGTCTTGAACAGATGAATGGTTGCGCACAGCATCCTAGGAAGACTACACATGTACGATCTTGGTAGAAGCTGTTGGAAGTCGCAGATAATTAGAAATGGTCCCGGAACATTTCTAATCCACCCAAGTATATTACACAGAAGATGGACTGCGGGTGAACCGAGGCCTTGCAGATCCAACATACTGCCGAAAACGCATCAGAAGACTTGTGTTCAACCAAAAAAATATGCGAAAACTTAGTTTTGGTTAATGATTGAACCAACAAATAGGTTTGTTTTGAGGTTGATCCAGACAGTTTGGACAGTTGAATCAAACAGCTTGAGCAGTTTTTATATTACCTATCTAGTGACAGAAGGTTTGATCTCGGACTTTCATGCTCCTCAGACTCGGTTGGGCTCAGCAAGATGTTCAATTGCGTCAGCCAAAGACTCTCTGGGATAAACAAATTTCAGGTATAAGTACAAGTGGTAAGCATGCAAAAATGCAGGAGTTATAAATATGCACCCATTCCGATAGACACTATACAGCTTTTCTGTGCTGCAGCCGCCGTGGCATATCGAAATCCGGAATGTCTGGAATCAACGTTCAGTGACCTTTTCGGGGTTCAGCAGCAGGATGCCACATAGCTGCAGAACGCAGTGTTGGGCTCGCCAGCTCCCTATCGACAGTCATCTCGGCGGGCGGCAGCTGGGCTGGGAATAAACACGGCCCGGGAACGTATGTACCAGCACGCGCGAAGTGGCAACCCGTGTCAGAGACAACCGATATCCAGCAAAGGTACCGACGACTTCTGCTGCTTTGAAGTCGCATTCCTGCCGGCGCTAAATGCGCAGAATGCCGCCTTAAATCAGGGCTGAAAGTGAACCACTTGTCTCTGGTGCTCGGAGCAAAGAAACCAAAGAGAAAGGGAGCAAGGCCAGGCATGCAGTGGAGTGATAAAACTACCCCAGAATTAGCTAAACACCCAACGTCTGCGTCTTTCGCCATGCTTGGCATTCGCACCCCAGGGTAGAGTGACTTCGGAGGAGATCTTGCAGCTTTAGCAGTGCTAAGAAATGTTACTCAATGCATCACACATACATCAATCATTGCTTTCAAAAACAAAATATGACTTGTGCTTTCCCATAAGAAAAAAATGCAATTGCTGTGCGCCTTCTACGGATGTATCCATGAAGGCATACTGTTCCATCTGCAGAATGTGGTGGGCAACAAAACCTATAAACCTAACATTTCAGCGGGATTTCGGCGTGTCGGCCCAGTTTGATCTCCTCTGCCGGGCGCAGTCGGTGAGGCCGCTTCGGCCGTACAGCGTCGCCGCCCGGCGCCGCCAGTGTCAGCGCCGCGTCCGCTGTCACAGCGCATTGCATCACCAGCGCACTGCACAGCACTGACCTTCAATAATGCAGTGGAGGTGCGGGCCGCGCGGCTCCGGCTGCGGCGGCGGCGGAGGCGGCGGTGGCGGAGGATGCAGCGGCGAGGAAGGCACCACCCGCCGCACCGCAGGCGGCGAGACAGAGAAATCTGTGCAGTCGGTGCTGATGACGCTCAGACTGATGTCAGAGTCACGGCCCTGGCTGGAGCTGGCCTTTCCTGGGAAGGGAAGACGGCAGTGGGGTCAACAGAGAGGAAACAGTAGTACCAGGGACAATTGTAGCGCTCCAGTTCAAGCTGGCTTCGGGGAGGGGGAAATATGCACCCAAAAGCGGGTCAAGTGTGAAGTTTTAAACAATATAGCATCGGGTGGACTGGAGAGCCATGGCGCACTCTCTCAACCCTTAGGATCGCCAGTGAAGGCACCAGCAAACTGGTGGGTGTTGGTAAGCCCATCTCTAACAAAGTTTCATTGACTCCGCTCAAGAATATTACCAGCTGGATAGAAATTATCAAGTAATGAATAACACACTTTTTCAAATAAAAGCCTATTTCCAAGCAAGCATCTAACAGAACATAAAAAGGTTTGAGTGAAGAACAGCCCTTGGTGATATTTCTGCTATGTAAAATTACACACATGAGTGCACTTACTGGGTTGTGCAAAGGAAGAATATGATCCAATATGAATGTGTGTGGTACACGAGAACGGGCAGTTCTAGATGGGTTAGTTAGTTTTATTTTGTTTGTGTAAAAATATTGGGCAAAATTCAGAAAAAAATTCCCTTCAGGAATCATGTACACCTAGCTACTCCAGGAAAGGTTGCGCAATTTCAGCTGCCATAAATGTCGCATTCCGGAGAAAACGGTTTCCAACGCACATTCGTAAAGCTGGTTTAGCCCTTATTCGGGTGATGGTTACGCACTAGGGTGGAGTGAAAAAAATCAAAATTATTTGGATCGTTCCTTAACATTGTTTTTCTATTGTGCTAGGCCTTATGAAACTCAGAAGTGAAAGAATTTTGGAAATCGGACCTGGAACTTGAGCAATATCGAGCATTTATGCATTGATGTTTAAGAAACTTTTGGCGTTGCAGTCTCCATTGGCAAACCTTGGTGCTAGCGTACGGTGGTTTATGGGCTGATTGTTAGAGCAGATTACGTGCGTTTTGAAGCATGGGAATCACCCTAAACACATGCAAGAGGTGAAAATAGATCCCAGCTAGTAGATAGGTATATTTCAGCTCAAATGGCGGATGCAAGTGGGGGGGCAAGGTGCTCAAACCCACTCCCCGAAATATCTGAGTGCCTATAGTAGATGCATAGCTGAGGCTGTCCGAGGTAGTGACGGGGGTGGCCCGAGCCCCTAGCCCCCCCCACCCCTAATATGGTCCTGGATCTGCCACTTTTTTGTTGTGTATTAGACATGTGCAAGACTCATCGACGAATCTCTTTTAAGGCGAGTGCCAATGGCAACTGTAGTTGCCTGAGGCTAAGTTACCGGAAGCTGGTATGAGTTGCCACGGCATACCACCGGAGCAACGACCACTATCCCAGAAGATACGGCAGCTTAAGTTGCCACCAGGTGCTCACAGCTTTCATGTTCAGTGCACACATTGGCGAGATATCCGCAAATTGGAGGGATGAGAAAGGTAAAGTTTGGCGCCGAGACAAGTTACCGCTCGCAACACATAAGTCACTACAACATTTGCGGTGGTTTGGATTGTGACACACCCAGACACTGGGAAAAGGGGGAGGCAATATTAAGTGATCTTGCGTCGAGACAGTTTGTAAGACGTACCAGGTTGTCGGAAATGCAAATCGACATCTGTGTGTTTTTTTCTGTATCTACACGGAAGGTGTTACTTGTGTGTCGTCGCTCTAAAAAAGCGAGAACAGAAGTATTTCTTCGACTTCCTAAGCATTTGTATTTAAAACCGAAAATGCCGAGGAATAGGAGTAGACGGCTCAGGACAGAGATCTGATTGGCCCATCGGCCGAGCTTCCCGTTTCAGAGCTTCCAACATTGAGGGATGTCTTGCGGAAAGGTTGACTGATGAAAGAGAGATCAGCTGATTGGAGCGAGAAAAAATAGCATGTGAGATTTGCGAAAAAAGTGGCTCCTGATATGTATCGGCACTGCAATTAAAGGGAATGTGGTACCTTTATAATGTGATTTTAACTGAGGTAGCCAATTTGTAGAGGATGCCGGAAAACCCGGTATTCAATAAATAATTTATCTTGAAACTCAAAGTTTCCGTGGATAAAAGCTAAACACCTACCTGAAATGTACCTAAAATCTACCCCACCCAGGCGGACACAGTTGTCAGGTGTTGGTGTGATGATAGCACTGACGTCACGGTGAGTAATCAGCAAATTGAAGCCCTTGAAGCCTATTGGATATAGTAGTATTTTTTATGTCATGACGTCATCCACAGGCAGAGGTTTATTTTTCACCCTAGAGGAGCATTTTAAAACCAAAATATTGAGCTCATTGTACATTTTTCAGAGAAATCAAGGATGATTTTTATGATTTTCGGCCAAAAATGCCCCTATATACACTAAATTCGTAGAACCAAGGTGCCACATTCTCTTTAAACTAGTGACCGAGGCGTCACGTTCCGGGTTAGGGTTTGAGAGGCGCAACAGGTACATTAACCCGCGCCCCACCGGGGGTCCGGCGCCACCTTCGCCCCACCGGGGCCATCGATGGCCCCCCTCTAACTCCGAAAATATGGGCGTTAGCGCAAATCTGCCAAGTGCAATAGAAAGCTCGCGTGAATTCAGTAAGAAATTACTTAACATGTTTTAGTGCTCAGGTCAATGGTTTGACCTCCAGAGGTCAAATTAGGTCAAGATCGGCTATTTTCACTCAAATATGCAATGATTAAGCAAACTGGGCATAACTCTTATGTCATTAGAGCTATTGAGGCCTGGTAAAGTACATTTGATAGGAAATTGTCAGTAATTTTTCTACTATGTGGAACGTAAAGACCTCCCGCCAGTGGTTTGACCTCCAGAGGTCACCTCGTGACCTAATATAACCTGAGGTCACGAAAGGTCAAAAAGTGACCTTGCCGTATATCAAATGAAAGCCAGTGACAAGACAAACACGATGGTGTTTGTTTCACCGCTCTAGCTTAATTAGGTCAAAAGTTATTGTCAAAATACTGTTTTTGACCTCTGGTGACCTTTGATGACGTTGGAAAAGTCAAAGGGCAAATATGACCCCTGGGATCCGTGAAAGGGTATCCAAAAACGATGTTCTGAGCAGTCTGAGTATTTGCAATCGTTTTTGTGGCTTTTATATCATGAAACAGCTTTTCTCCATGCTTTTCCAATGGGAGAGGTCGCCTCGTGACCTGACCTCAGGGCACGAAATCGAAAAATCCCGGATATACACCTTGTACACCCTGGAGAGGTCATGAAGTGTACGAAGTTTCAAATCGATCGACCTTGAAATGTAGCTCTTACAGAGCTCCAAAGTTGAAGTGAGGTGACCTTGGTTGACCTCGTCTGGTGACCTGACCTTGGGTGACCCGGGGTAAAAATTTCAGGGATGATGGGAAAATGATGCAGTGAGAGGTAGAGCCCTCAACCGCGGTGCTGTGCCTCGTCGTTTTTCTGCTATCCCGGAAAAACCTTAGGGGGCCATCGATGGCCCCGGTGGGGCGAGGGTTAAGGCGGTGATCAAGTTTCACGAACTGATGCCAACATCTTATACGAAGCATGACATGAACCTATCCATGAAACAAAAATCGGTCGAGTGATTGCTGGGTCTTGTAATCGTACTGGATTCCCCGTCAATCCGTCACTACCTCGGAAAGCCTCCAGCCATGCATTTACTATATAGGCACTCAGACATTTCGAGGAAGGGGTTCGAGCCCCTGCCCCCTCCCTCTTACATCCGCCACTGCAGCAAAAATATACCAATCCACTATTTGGGATCTATATTCCACCTCCAAACTGTGTTTGGGGTGATCCCCACGCTTCAAAACGCACGTGATCTACTCTAACATCTAGCGCTTTAACCACCGTACAATAGCACCAAAGATTTCCAATGGAGACTGCAACGCCAAAAGTTTCTGAAACATCCATGCATAAATGCTCGAGATTGCTCATGTTCCCGTGGTCTGATTTCGAAAACTCTTTCACTTCAGAGTTTCACAAAGCCTAGCGAAATATAAAAACAATGTTAAGGAACGATCCATATAGTTTGAATTTTTTCACTTCACCCTATTACGCACTCAACCATGGGAAGATCAGCCTGATCCCCCGACGGTGATCCTGTTCCTACTTTGCTGTTGTGCCCTGCACTCTTTTGGCTCTCGATCCAAGGCACACTGAGGTGTTGTTCTGGCCTTACAATTCAGCAGCTGTCGGGTTGAGCCACACCTGTGATTGAACAAGGGCAACCGGCTGTTTTTACCATATCTGTAGCTGTATCTGCACGGACTCTGACATGCCCCGGGAGCCACTGAATCTACTATCTGAGTGGATTTCACACCCTGGTACCTAATCAATTTCGAGCTGGAAACACTGTTTGGGACACCACTGTACTCATTCACCACTAATGTGGTTCTGTCTTACCACTATTTCATTGCCAAAATCATTTGAAAGGTATTCCACATAAGTTGTATCATAAATAGCAGACTTATAAAGTTAGTTTTGACTTTAAGTCATACCAGGTTTATTGTATACAAAAGCATATTTCTACTGTCACCTTCGTAAAAATTGATAAATAACGTTATATATTGGTATTGCTCCATTGGTTCTTGATTTATTTTAAGCAATTATTCAACCTGTTCACAGACATCATGCTCTAAGCTTTATACAAGTGTCATTGTTCTCTTGAAACCATTCACGTAGATTTGCAGCTGATGATGCACGTACACAAACATCATCTAGAACACGGAACAATGGAGTCAACAGTAAACCTTACACACACTCGTCTCCCTGTCTCTATATCCCCCAATACGACGATACATATTCATGACATGGCAGTTTAGAATCGAATTGGGGCATGGCTTGGGAACGGATGGCGCTGAATAACGGGAACGTAGATACAGAACGGGATGTGTCTCACATTAATTTCATAGTAATTTCCCTATCCGCTGGTGTTACAAATTTACAGGTGCCGCCGACGCGGGAGAGTACGTTTTTGCTTCCTACGTTAAAGAATCAGAATAGTTAGGAAACAAGATAAGAAAAACATTAGATTTCACGAAGTGCATTTGGTTAAAAAAAACCCAACGAGGCCAAAGGTACATGCATGAGCATACTATTTATCTACGTTATAGTTTACCTGAGAAATGTAGTTGACTGGCCCGAACGGCCATGTAAAAAAAGGCATCGAGAAAGTAAGCAGAAGCTGCGAGGCCGGAGGCCGAGCCGTCTCCGTTAGCTATAAACGCAGAAAATTAGAGGAGATGGCAGGCAATGGTCCCAGACGGGCCGTGATGAATGGACGAGGTCCAAATGGAAACCTCTTCTGCCCGCCGTCGATTCATCCTCCAGCTGCCGGGAAATGCCGCCTGGCGGGCTTTTTCCACCAGAGGGCGTCTCTCATCTTTTCAACACCGTCACTCAGCGCTCACAGGGGAGGAGAACCGACTGAAAAATGCCTCCTTTTCAAGTGTATGAAATGTTTCCCACCTCGTGCGTTGCCATAGGTATGTTAGTCCTCGGGTAGCTAAACGGACGCTGCAGAGAGGTTAAGCGCGGTAGAGGTCCGATAAATCATTAAATTTCCTCAACAGCGAACAATTTTTACCCCGTGATAAGGAAGTATCCCGAAGAGACAAGGGGTTGCGAAGCATAGGATATAGGAAAAGAGTATCCCAAAGGCACAGAATGTAAGGTAAAAGATTTTGACACCATACTATATCGAGCAGTTGGTTAGCACCTCATTACATACCAGTCGAGCTGGGAATAGATTGGATCTTCTGATTCCTAGGTATTTTTTCCAAACTAGGTTGGCAATATTAGGGGTTTTCTGATCCGTGATTAATGCCATACCTGGCCTCAGTAAGTAAAACCGCACATTTTTGGAAGATACATGTAATCCCCAAGTGCAGAGGCAGTTGCAGATCCAGGACAACATTTTGGGGTGTAGGGGGCTAGGGGCCTCAAGCCTTCCCCACCATTGCCTCGGAACAGCCTACTGCTATACATTAAGTATAGACAGATTAACTATAGACATTTGGGGGGGGTGAGCCCCTATCCCCCATCTTTGTATCCGCCACTGTGCAGGGGCTTTTTATGTCTGGCTGACTCAGCGGGGCTGGGCCCGAAGCAGGAGTAACTTCCCACTACTAATGTATGTTTTAACCGCAAAAATCAGCAGTCAACATCACCGCAATAGCACTGGGCCTATTAGAAACCACTATTCTTAAATTACACCAACATCAATCAGCATCATGTCACTAACACCAATGACAAAACCAAACACAGCCAGCAGTGCCATCTGACCAAAACCAATGGCAAAACCATACATGACCAACAGCGTCATGTGATCAACTTCAATGACAAAATCAAGCATGACAAACAATGTCACACATCTCATTCTGCCGAATGAGGACAGCTTGTATTTGTATCATTTGTAAATTTGCGCTTATCTTCAGATATCCCTGAGATGCTGTTCAGAAAGTTTGTGGTAGGTTGCCGTGCCTATGATGAAAAACTGATTACTTTCCCCAACCGAATTCCAAATAACTAAGACCACTAGATAGATATAGAAAAGAAAAAAACATGGAAAATACATAAAAAGGGAAAATCTAAACCTAGAAAGGACATTTTGAAAGATAAATAAAGATCAGTTACAATCCTAACGTATCACTGCAATGCTCAAAATAGCCACTGGTAGGAAAATAACATACATCATATTACCTCTAACATATATTTCCGACTTCTTTTTTGTCTGTTCCCTCGTCTATATTCATTGATCATTACTGGGTTCATGCAGGCTCATAAAAGTCCCATTAGTGGACGACGTCCAGCGGTAAAGCATGACAAAATGTTATCTATCAAATCAGCATGCCTCATGCTATCATCATGTTCTCTATTGGCATCACTGTCGGTTCTTTCCGTGTCAAATCGATAAAAAGTGACATACTCACACCCGATCTCTCAAAATATAATGGAACATGGTGCGCCAGTTGGACCAAATGAAAGAAAGCCATGCATAAAAATTCAGTCTAGAGTAGAGTTTGAGGTAAAGTCATTAAAGGGAATATGGCACCTTCATAACGTGATTTTAACTGAGATAGCCAAGTTGTAAAGCAAGTCGGAAAACCCGTTACTCCATATATCATTTGTCTTGGAACTCGATATTTCCGTAGAAAAGCTAAAACCTACCTGACACCAGCCCCCTCATCAGCCCCGCGCCGGGCGGCCATTGTTGTGAGCTGCTGGTGTGACGACATATGCTGACGTCACGATGAACATCAGCCAATCGAAGCCGTTGAAGCGTTTCAAGTATGGCAGTGGTTGCGAGATCATGACATCATCCACAGGCAGATATTTATTTATTTTCCTAGATGAGTATTTTTAAAAACAAAATATTAGACTTATTGAACATTTTTTTAGAAATCATAAGTGGTTTCATTATTTCTGGCTAGAAGTACGTCTAATTTCACTAAATTCCCAGATTAGACCAAAGTGCCACATTCCCTTTAAGGTTCCCAACATTTTACCGACTTAGCTGTGTACAAGGGGTTAGGTTAGATTCTTATGCGGCGGTAATTTTGGTTTCAATGAAAAATTAATTAAAAATTGGTAAAAATGCCGGAAAAATATTATTCAATTTAAAAACTCGAGATATTCAATGCATCCTGTATTTGACCTTTGAACTTACTAGGTCAAATAAAAAAATCCATTTTTAAACATTCTTCTGCTTCCAACTTCATAAAACTGTGTTATCCAAGTGATTTAAACGTCATCATACATTGGAAAGTAGAAAAGTGGATGCTACATAACTTTTTGAAATATCACTATTTAAAAATTGTAATGTTCTGCAGAAAAATTTCTTGTGGCTATTGACCTAATGGCCTTAACATACACTGCTTTATATAATAATACAAGAATATTTCAGAACATTGCTCACTGAATAACCTTTTTAACCAGTCCGCAAATTTGGACCTGAAAATTCCACACACAGCTGGGGCATTAATTTGAGTTCTCCTAGCCAATCATCTCCAATGACAGATAGAGAAAAGCCGCTGATGTAGAAAACCTTGTGAAAAATTCTGATAAAACTGTCCTGGCCTCGTTTAACCCCCGCACTGGGGAGGGGCCCGGCGTCGACACACCACCAGATTGGGGCCGTTCCCCTGAGGTATAAAAAACAAGAGCTTAGAAAGGCGCCTGCCTGGGTTTTCATGGGGCTATCAGTGATTTACACCATAGCCAAGGTTCATTAACTTATGTGACATTCTAAGTCAAAGGAGGTCATGGGTGTCAAATCTGGAGCATGTTCGGAGCCCATTGGAAATTACGGCTATTATGCAAAAGTGTCACGAATCTGTTTCCAATGAACTAGGATCTTTAATAAAAGGCTCCATGAAACTGTTTATTAGACTTATTGCCCAATTCATCAGGTCAGAATGTTCAAAAATGCAAAAGTTGCTTCTCCTCGAAATTTGAGATATGGGAGACACCACATGCAAAACCAAGGGTTCTTTGCTGTGTATTATGCTACTGGAAGCGCAGCTTAACACGCGCACTGGAGGGGGCCTCGGAGGGCCCCCACCTGTTTTTCCAAGGTGGCCGGAGAACCGCTTGTAGCCGAAACACGAGACTTTGGCACGTTAAACAGAATTTAATAGCGCGTCGATTGGTGAATATTTTTTGAAAATCGGTTGAAAATTTTTTTACTTATAGGCTTTTAAAGTCAGACCTGCATTTTGAGATCGCCGTAATCGCGCGGTCGGACCAGATAGTTTGCATTGGAGACCGAGTGGTGAAGTCATAACACCATATAACCGGGATTATATGTCAAGGTCACCTCACATGAAGGTCAAGGTCAAAGGTGCACTTTCAAGGTCACTGACCACAGTGCTTACGGTCAAATGACGTTACCCGGTCTGACGTACATTATGCTATGACGTCATTGATAAGGTACCCCAATACCAAGGTCAAGGTCAAAGGGCAAGGTCAAAGGTCATTTTCAAAGGTCAATCCTCATTTCTCGCCAAACAGTGGCTGTAGTGCTAGTCAAAGTGTACATTATAAGTAGTATACTATATTGTGACCTTACAGGTCAATGACCTTGAATGACCTTGACCCCAAAATTGAAGGAAAGGCTCTTTGAGACCTTCTCTATATGACCCTGGTCCGCCTTTAGCTTATTCCTGCCATTTTCC
Organism: Lepas anatifera; assembly: GCA_034440635.1. Lineage (NCBI taxonomy): Eukaryota > Metazoa > Arthropoda > Thecostraca > Lepadidae > Lepas > Lepas anatifera. The sequence goes on along the minus strand of JAOTON010001085.1, from coordinate 203,746 downwards.
CGCATAATCACGGCATTTACCGGACGGTCCCCAGCATGGCCAAGTTTTGACCTTTATGACCTCGTTTGACCTTAAAGATTTTGACCTAGGTCAATAAAAATTGATCATGATGTAGATCACTATAACCCCCACCCACCTCTCAAATTTCGTTTTTCTACGCCTCTTAGTTTCCGAGATCTTAGGGGGGCTACCAGGCCCCCCTCCAGTGCGCGTTAGTGCCAGACCCCCTCCAGTGCGGGTGTTAAAACCCACAATGACGGTGCCATATTCGTTTTAAAGGCCTTACAGCATGAAATTATCCAGCCATTTTCAAATTTCTTCCACAGATCTCCCAGCTCAGCACATTTCGCAAATGTAAGCAAATAGCATTCCAGGTTCTGTAATATTCTCCAGTCAACTCAGAAAAATATATGGTAGTGGTGCTTTATTGAAAATAGCATCGTAGTGGTACCTTATTGACGGTGGTACCGTGATGTCACTTTATTGACGGTGGCACCGTAGTGACACTTTATTGACGGCAGCGCCATTAGTGGCACTTTACAGGAGTGGTGGCAAGAGAGCCGTTTGGGGGGGCATCTCGGGAAAATAAAAAACATGGTGTTTGAGAAAATCGATCAAAATTTCCCCCTTTGGGGGCATGGCCTCCTGGCATCCCCTCTGCGTCCGCCAGTCGAACTCTAGGACCCCTTCCGTGCACGTGCTAAGACCAGGCTGGTGTTTATATCTTGACAGATCAAAGAGAGTGTTCTCTCTCCTAAAAATGCTGAACTGTCTTCGCTTGAACACATCCTTACTTGTCAGTCACATGAAAACGAACGGTCCAATTTTTTTGTCGCGCGTGAGGATTGCCGTTGTGATTGACACCTAAAGCAGGCGGGACCTGCGACCAACTAGGATAATATCTTCTCCTATTTATTTATCTGCTGACGTCAGAATTCCAATTACAATATCCCTCCTTCCAATACCAATATTGAAACAGTAAATCCCAGGGGCGGTCACAAATAGTTGCTGCAATACATATATCATACGCCAATGTTAATTCATTCATTTAAAAATTATTTCTAATAATGCCTTATTCGGATATATTAGTCATTTAACCCGCATCCCACCGGAGGTCCAGCGCCACCGCCCCACCGGGGGCCATCGATGGCCCCCTCTAACTCCGAAAATATGGGCTTTAGCGCAAATCTGCAAAGTGCAATAGAAAGCTCGCGTGAATTCAGTAAGAAATTACGTTACATGTTTTAGTGCTCAAGTCAATGGTTTGACCTCCAGAGGTCAAATTAGGTCAAGATCGGCTATTTTCACTCAAATATGCAATGCTTAAGCAAACTGGGCATAACTCGTATGCCATTAGAGCTATTGAGGTCTGGTAAAGTACATTTGATAGGAAATTGTCAGTAATTTTTCCGCTATGTGAAACGTAAAGACCTCCCGCCAGTGGTTTGACCTCCAGAGGTCACCTCGTGACCTAAGATGACCTGAGGTCACGAAAGATCAGAAAGTGACTTTGCTGCATATCAAATGAAAGCCAATGACGAGACAAACACGATGGTGTTTGTTTCAGCGCTCTAGCTTATACAGGTCAAAAGTTATTTTCAAAATACTGTTTTTGACACCTGGTGACCTTGGATGACCTTGGAGAGGTCAAAGGGCAAATATTACCCCTGGAATCCGTGAAAGGGTGTCAAAGAACGCTTTTCTGATCAAGCTGAGCATTTTCAATCGCTTTTGTGACTTTTAGATCATAAGACAGCTTTTCCCCATGCTTTTTTTAATGGGAGAGGTCACCTCGTGACCTGACCTCAGGGCACGAAATCGAAAAAAACCGGAAATACACCTTGTAGACCCTGGAGGGGTTATAAAGTGTAGGAAGTTTCAAATCGATCGACTTCGAAATGTAGCTCTTACCGAGCTCTAAAGTTGAAGTGAGGTGACCTTGGTTGACCTCGTCTGGTGACCTGACCTTGGGTGACCCGGGGTAAAAATTCAGGGATGGTGGTAAAATGATGCAGTGAGAGGTAGAACCCTCAGCCGCGGTGCTGCGCCTCTTTGTTTTTCTGCTATTCCGGAATAACCTTAGGGGGCCATCGATGGCCCCCGTGAGGCGAGGGTTAAGGGCATGTCAACTCGATAATGTGAAAGAGAAAAGCATGTCTCTGGAAGAGTTGATAGTCATTTTTTGCGTAATAGCTCTGGGAGCTCCGGGAGCGTAAGTAAAAGCTCTCTTCCGCAATGCACCACCATATTCAAATACTGGTATATCAGAAAATGTTTATCGCTCGCCTTTTTACGAGTGATTCAACAATGACCTTCATTTCGGTGCAAACAATTTTTTTTAATTTAAGCAGGCAGAATGGGTAAAAGTATATTTTTTCAACTTTGACCTGGTCAGGTCAAGGGTCAGGTGCAAATCAAGGCATATGTTGGTATGGCCACGGGGGTGGTCGAACTTCCATGACTTACTCTCAAAATTTTGTCACAGTCTATTTCTATAATGGAAACATATGTTTCAATTGCAGACCAGTTGATAAAAACCATGATGGACCTTTTATGAATTCAAAGTCTAACACTATAAATCACTGAGTTATGAAAATCTTCATGTGGTTGTATAACACAAGGGATAAGCCAAGTGGCCACCCCTGTGGCGCAGCTGGCAAAGGCTTCATGCTTGGGTGTGGAAGGACCCTGGATCAAGGCTGACCTGTGGCAGCCTTTTCCGCGGCCGCCTCCTACCCAGGAGATAGCGGTACACTGGGGAGTGCGCACCGGAACATTGGAGCCGATGCCCTGCCAGCCGGCGTCCCTGTTTGTGGGCGCACGGGCTTGATCGGCCGTTAAAGTGATCCACCGGTCTGGTCTTTCGCCTGCAGCCGAGGGCACGCCTGTGCCAGGCGCTGCGACTTGGAGAGACTGCAGCAGCCTATGGCCTGCTGAATGCAGTGCCGCTTTCCCGTAAGGATGCCGTTAAATGAGATTCTCCGCTCTGTTTATAGTGTGAGTGCGTTGTATGAATGATACTAGCAACTAGCACAAAATTTTCCCAGGAAAGGGAGCGTTTCTTAAGCGAAAAGCTAAAACCACTTTTATCATAAAAACCAGAGGGGTTGGGTATTTTCTTGATTAATTTGACGTGGAATAAAGCTTCCAACAACAGCATCTCACCAATTATCAGCAGCACTGCCTGAGTGAGTTTATAAAGTCGCAGTTTCCACTTCCCAACTCTCATAGCATGATGATCCTATTTAAACAGCCCGAGGAATAGATGATCCTTTGAACGCTACCATTTACAATGGAAGCGAAGATGGCTAGGGCACATGCATTGCACCTATTTTGTAGACAATATCTCCGTTTCGGGTTCCATTACCGGAATGGTGCACCAACATCAGTTCATCTTTTGATGAGTTCCCATGGTTCCATAGCACCTGCACTGGAGAGGTGTCTGACACTAACGCACACTGGAGAGGGGGCCTGGTAAGTGGTATGCCCCCTAAGATCTCCAAAACCAAGAGGTGTAGAAAAACACCAGTTGGAGGGCGGGTGAGGGGCTATAGTGATCCAGGGCAGTTGAATAACATAGTGATCTACATCATGACCAATTATTATTGACCTAGGTCAAAATCTTCAAGTTTAAACGAGGCCATAAAGATCAAATTTTGGCCATGCTGGGGAGCTATTGGAAAATGCAGTTATTATGCGGGAAAACGACGGGGATAAGGGAATAAGTAGGTCATGATATTGTATACTACCTATAATGTATGTAAACTATGACAAGCAATATGACCACTGTTTGGCGGGAAATGAGGATTGACCTTTAACAATGACCCTTGGCCTTTGACCTTTACATTTCAGTACCTTAACTATGACGTCATAACATAATATACGTCAGACCGGGTAACGCCATTTGATCGGAAACACTGAGGTCAATGACCTTGAAAGTGTAGATATGACCTTGACCTGTGGCCTTTGAAAGTAATCTTGACCTTCATGTGAGATGATCTTGACATATCATCCTGTTTATATGGCGTTATGACGTCACCACTCGGTCTCAAATGTATGTACTAAGTCAACTGGTCCGACCGCACTATTACGGATACCTAAAAATGCAAGTCTGACTTTGAAATCATATTAGTCAAAACATTTTCGACTGATTTTCACAAGTATTTCACCCATCAACGCCCCATTGCATTTTGTCAAATGTAGCCAAGTATCGTTTTTCGGCTGCGAGAGGTTCTCCGGCCATCTTGGAAAAACAGGTGGGGGCCTCCAAGGCCCCCTTCAGTGCGCGTGTTAAGAGCATGGTCAAAATGATCGGAAATGTCCCAAAGGCTTGTACTAAACACAGCCCGTTTTTTGTCTCGAAAATCTGTCCCGGGTGTTCATACCCAAGATAAATGGCTATGCCCTAACAGTAATTCCTTCGCCATTCAAAATGTATTTATTTCTCAGAAAGTAGGTATGCCTTAAAGGGAATGTGGCACCTTGGTCGAATCCTGGAATTTAGTGAAATTAGGCGTACTTTTAGTCAAAAATAATGAAACCATTCATGATTTCTCTGAAAAAGTTCAATAAGCCAAATATTCTGTTTTTAGAAATGCTCCTCTAGGAAAATAAATAAATATCTGCCTGTGGATGATGACATGATCTGGCGACCACTACCATACTTGACATGCTTTAAGGGCTTCGATTGGCTGATGCTTATCGTGACGTCAGCATATGCCGTCATACCAGCAGCTCACAACAATGGCCGCCCGGTGAGCGGTTGATGAGGGGTTGGTGTCAGGTAGGTTTACGTTTTTTTCTACGGAAATATCGAGTTCCAAGACAAATGATATATGGAGTATGAAGGTAATATATGTTATGAAGGTCCCACATACCCTTTAAGTAGAGTGCCATGACTTTCGCGCTCTAAAAGGAAATTTGACACCCTAATAATGGGATTTGAACTGATATAGCTATGTGATGGAGCGTGTCGAGAAACCAGTTTATCCATATTTAATTTTTCCCAAAGCCTACCGTTCGCGGATAAAAATATAAGACTCACCACCTACCAGTCCCATCCTCCACGGTTGTGTTTACGTGTTATGAGGTGATCTAAGGAAAGTGACGCCATGCTCAAGCCCTCGCTGTGCCTGTGGTGCTGAAAAGTTGTTCTTGCTTGGAAGTTTTTAAAACCCACGTGCTAAACATGACCCTGGTAGTGTCGATTATAAATGTGTATAAATTGCTCTATTGACTAGTTTGAAACGTAAAACATGTTTTGATATATCAAGAAAATAGAATAAATTGATATCTAGCACATTATTTCCTGATGGGCACTTCTTTTGGCTTAATGAAAATACTTCATATGTAATCGTTTTCATTTTTGGTGCAAATGAAAGAGGTTCAATCTGGCATGAAATATTGCGAGCCCATATGCCGATTTGACGTCGCGCTGATTTGGCGATGTTTTGTTGCTAACGGAGGGAAACAAAATACTAGGTTTATTAGCCATTCCTCAGCCAAAATATGGTCAAAAATTATAACTAACATAGATTTTCGCCCCGGTAGCTCAGTTGGTAGAGCGTTGGGCTCCGGCTCGCTGCTCAGAAGCATGCAGTGGCAGTGCATGTCCAGGCTTAGGATCGGCTCCCCGGAGACACTCCGGCGCTCAATAGTTTACCCGATGTAGGTCGGCTGGCAACTGACTGGTGAGAGGGTGACCTGAGCGGGGCGGCCGTCCCTGTGCTTTGTGGGACGTTAAGCTTTGGCTTCTAAATTAGCCCTTCATTGTGGGAGTTGCTCGTTCGGGTGCTGGGGTCAGGGTCTCCATGACAAGTCCCTTGAGGACTTAAGTGAGACTCAGACTCCAGCAGCCGTACTGAGAACAACTTGGGCAAAATTTATAATAAAAAAGGAGAAGAAAAAATATCCCTAAAACCACCACAGTCTGAAATTGCTCTGAGACGTCACATTCCCTTTAAATAAATGGGGGAGGGCTGTATCAAGACTATCTTAGCTTAACACCTATGGCTCAAATACACATGTCCTTGTGACCCCCAGAGAATGTGTTCATGACCCAGCTTGGATTTTGAGCCACCGTTTGGGAAATATTGCTTTAGAGCAAACACTGAGGGGGAAATTGCATCTCATGTCTTTGATACACCGTCGACGATGATTTTCTAGCTTCCGGTTCTCGCCCAAAGAAATTCACCTACCCAAAAAATGAATACCAGGAAAATGCTCTGTTTAACATTTACAGGAAATGAATCGTTATAGTACAAACTAAAGAATAAACGGGATACCTGCATAGTATGTGTTTTTCAGTTGTTTTCTTGTTGCTGGGTTTGAGCACGAGATAGGTCTGGTTACTAAACTGGGATAAGCAGCTATATCCAGAGTCATTTTGCAGACTAGTTCCATCCAGGCCCGCCTGTTTTCGGTCTCTGTGACGTGCGCATACCCTTACCTTCGGGATCAGTCAGCGGCCTGCCACCGGCAGCTCCCATTGTACAGTTCTCAGCTAAAGCGGCATCCCGCTGGTCTCAAGGTGACGCCGCCGGCAGCAGCCAGGTACACCAAGGCCGACCTCGGTTCAGACGTCCCCTCACAAACGGTGCACAGACGCAGCAGCTCCTCTGACAATGCTCACGACCCTCAGCACAGCGTCACCGCCAGCCGTTCGTCTTCACAAAAGTTAACGGTGAGCAGCGGCTGTCGCGCCGGTCGATACGGGAGCTGTGTACGTCCGGCCGCCTGCCCAGCAGGCAGACCACGGCCCGAGGCCTCCACTCCAACTCTCCCCGGTCCCGACGCACCGCAAACGACCGCGCAGCTCTCTTCAACGCTGCAGAACTGAGTGTTGTGAGTGTTTGGCACAGTGGAGCTGGAGTCGGGGATCAGGTTTCGCAGTGTCCCTGAAACAAAGCATGTGAGGACGTGCCGTTAGACACAGGGAAGGTGGATGTCGGAATCAAGTCCAACATCACGAGTAGAGCACTAAGCACTAAACCTAGTTAAACACATTGTACGTTTGTTTCTATTGCTAGAGTGCTGAAAAAACTAGAGTTGAGTATATCTATTAGTGACAGTCAGCCCACTAAAACCATTAAGCTTTTCAGTGACCATCTATAAAATTATGTTTTAGAAATAAAAGATTTGAACGTAAGATGTAGTGCGTGTTAAAATATTCTTTACAGGTGGGTTTCATACGAGGCTGTAGGAAAAGTGGGTAAATCAAAACACAAATTTGGTAACTGGGGTGTTATTCAAAGCTTCTGGGTTAATTTTATAAGTCAAAGGGTATTGACAATTCGGATTGAGTCTAGCAACGCTTTTCAACGGCCACTTCTCAATCAAGTAAGCTACACTTTATTGTACAATAGTACCTACAAGGAGCAACAAGTTACCCTGTCTTGTCTAACACTTCCCAACGCGGATACAGGTTTCTCAGTTATGGCATCCACGCGAGTTTTGAAAGTGAGAGGGCTGACTATCAAGGTGCTGCGTCCGGCTGTCAGTAACTCTCTAACAACCAAGGGGCTTAAGCGATTGCTAAATTAGCAGAAGCAACTAGACAAAAGATATCATCCGTCATGCTATAGTGCCACAGTGCTCACCAGCTGAAGTACTTGCCTTATCAGAGGCGTTTTAAGACTTACCATCGCATTCCTATCCTTACTCGCATTTTACGCCCTCGCCCTACCGGAGAAGTGGTTGATTCAACCCCTCCCAGAGTCGTTTGGAAACTAAGGAAGATAGAAACGTTATGTTGGGATGTTTTTCTCTTACCCTAACTCTCTAACATTATATAATGTTTTGACTTTTAGTCCATTGGCGAACTAGAGGTGATACATGAAACGTGTTTAAATCGCGGAAAAACACACAACACACTTTTGCGCCAACTTTTAGCAGCGGAACATCATAAACGTGCGGTTAAGCCATTTACAATGGCCTGCAGGTGCAATGGCATACCTAAAAGCCTATTATGGTAAAAATGATCATTAAATGCGCTGTTATTGTCTAGTCACTGATTTTGACCATTATGAATCATTTTTTACATTGTTTTGCGTCACTTATCTGAGGTATTTTTCCACAAGAGCCCTGACACACAAAAGATCCCGGTTTTTCAAGAGAGGGTCCGGAACAGCCCCGGTTTCTATATTTACTGCCGAATGTCACGTGAGGTCATTTGAGGCCAATGGGGACTCATCAACACACCAACTATCGGGATGATATGGTCATTTGAAGCCAATATCCTTGACTGACCTTAGAAGGTCAATGGTCATTCTGCCCGTAGATCATCCATGTGCTAGGAAACTGATGCTAGAATGCAGTAGATCAAGCAAAACAGCATGGATTCTTAAAAGTGGCGAACCCTAAAAGTTAGGATTCAGATAACCTAAAAACATATTATAAAGAAAAACAGTGATAACGATTTAGGTCCACCGGCTCCCAGGTTATAAGGGAGTTTTCAAATTGGCCGGAATTGGATCTATTTTAGCCTGTATTGACATCAAGACTGAATGGATAAGGCTCAAACTTGACACAAGGTAAACAGATGGTAGGGTAGTTTCAGTACTGTTACAATTTTTTCGTATCACCTTTGTTTCCTAATATCGTATGGGGGTCAGAGATTACCTCTCCCCCAGCCAGCCAGCTTGCTGCGGTTTCCGAATAAGCCCAGGGGATGTTAGACTAGGATACAAAGATACAGGGTTATCATATTAGTATAACAACACGCATTATGCCACAATTCCCTCAGGCTCGTGCTGTCAAATATTCTTGCTAGGATCACTTCAAAACCAGAGTAAGACTTTCATAAATGACATAATCAAACATCTAATTTGCCTTTTTATATCAGCAGATAACACAGAGATACATAACTGAACGTTTATTGGCCTCAAATGATGCCTATGCTTCAATGTAAAAACATTGGCTGCTTTTCCACTTTAAACAGGAATATTTATCATCATGAAGATTTTAATCTACTATTTATGACCATGTATTCTGGATAAAAATGGGATGCGTTTCACAGACATTATCGAATGAAACCCACAACAATGTTGGGCTATGTAGTGGTGAGTGAGTTAGCCTTCCACGCGGCTGATCTGATTTCGAGTCCAGGTAGATTTCCTGAGCACAAATTACCCGATACCACAGTTTTTGCTCAAAGAGGAGAAGACGTGGCGACGCTGCACTTGGCAAGTGACGCTTTGATAATCTCCTCAGAAGTCATTTAGAGTTTCAACTGTGCTTGGTCGATGAAACATCTTCTGCTTCTACGCTCACAACAGCATTCAATAATACGCATCTCACTGGCTTTTGATCTGCTTTTACCCTCTGATACTGCAATTTTTGTTACTGAAATGGAAACCAATGTTTGGCTCAGCCACTGTCACCAGCGGAGAGCGGCAGTCAAAGTTCCAGAGAAAGCTTCTCGACAGACCACTAGACACTGGGCCGAGTTGCGCAGGGCATCGCTATGCCCACGCCCGTGCCCAGCCTCGCCTGACAGTGGTTCGGCAGTGCCCAACAGCGAGCCGCGTGTCAGAAGCCAATTCGGCCGGCCGTATGTAAATTAAGTGGCCGATTGAGTGTGGCAGGAGGCACAGATGCAGCGGCCGGCGCGGCACCGCTGGGCGGCCCTGCCGGCGGCGCTGCTGCTCAGCCAGCCAGTGCCTCCTCCAGATCGCCAACACAGCCGCCAGTGACCGGAGTGGTCACTGCTGGACCGGCCGGCGCGGCCCGTCGGCTGCCGACCGACAATCGGGCCTGTCCCAGCCAGCCGCCCTAACGGTAATAGCGCGGGTGAGCGATGGTGGTTGATTTGATGCCGGAGGCGACAGTGGCGGCGGCGCCGGAGCCGACGGCGGCCGGGGTTAGTTAGGTCGGCTGCCGCCTCCATCGCGCAGCCGGTGCCCACCGACGCGGCGGTGTTGGGGCGGCGCTCTGTCAGAGTGCGGGAACGGCGTGTGTCAGCCGCCTCTAACACTAGTGCCTCAGTGGTTGAGAGGCATACCTACACCAAAAAGGGTGGGTGTACCGGTATAATGGAAGTTTTTCGATGACTGAAATGTCGTTTTGGTCAAGGCGCGTTTCCAGCAATGGAGCAATGGTGAAAGGGATACAGAGCATACACAGTAAATTTTCATCAAAATGTGATTCCCAGCAACTAGATTTTGTACCGAATCTACGCAGAAAGCGTTTCTAAAAGATCTTTGGAGTTCATAAAAAGCCTGCTGGCCTACAGGCCACGTGAAGTTCATCATCGGCTCGGATCACTTACAATCAAGGGTGTCATGTGTGACCTTCAGCGACGGCGCCAGCGAGCTTTCTGTAGTAGGTCTGTGGTTCAGTCTGAGGTCTCAGCTTCTCACCGTTATCTTTGGTATTTCAAAGGCCGAAGATCACGACGACCGAACAATCGCCCAATCGCACAATCGACCACAAACGCTCTTGTTGGTGCCATGTTCTAGAAATGATGATAATGATAATTGCTGGGGTTTAACAAAGCACCAAAGTTGGTGCCGTATGACCAAAGTTGGTGCCCCAGAAATGATAATAATGATAATTGATAGGGTTTAAAAAAGCACCAAAGTTGGTGCCGTATGACTTTGGCAGTTTTGCCAAGGTCATACGGCGTCGCCAACACTCACCCTGTTGGGAGGGATTTTGGGGATCAGATCAACTTATTCAGAGGCTTCGCAAGGACTTGAACCCGGGGACCGGTGGCTTAGAAGACAAGGGTGCTATCCATTAAGCCACCCATTCCCCATGTTCAAGAACTGAATGTCACCTGATTCTTTCTCCCAAATGCTGTCATAGATGAGACCTCTTACCTAAATGAACTCGTGAAGCTGCCTCCAGTGATTGATTCGTGATTCTATTATCTATTCAATGTGACTATCATGCAAAGTGTCGCATCCCTTGTTGTTAAATTTCTGTGAAACTTGAACTCTCGCATTGTCGTTATTAGCATCCAAACATATCATTTTGGTCGGTAAATGGTATATACCGAGATCTCCGTTTCATTTTAGCTTTAATATATTTTCTTAACGGTCGAACTTGTATAAATGAGCCATACTCGGATGTAAAGCTGAGCAAAGTTCTAAGTCGTCATCATTTAAGCATGCCTTGGCCTTTTGTTCAATCCTGAGCCATTCTGAGAATCAGGTCCCATCTCCTAATCTCCCCCTTTGGATCTTGTCTAAAAAATACGAAATATGAGAACAATAAGCGTGTGAAATTTCGAAAAGTTATTCATTTTCCCAACTGATATCATATTTCTGGAAATAGTAAGGTACCACTTGAATTGATTTGGAAAACTTCCCATCATTTCCTTCAAAGAGCTAAAGGATCAATCTTCAAAGGCTGGGTCCGGCTTTTGTCACTACAAGCCCGCGACTACGTATTGGGAGGGCCAGGTCCTTCAGCAGGCAGGCCATTTTCCCAACGCTGCCGACCCTGGGGAAGTATTTACGGCTCTCTGGCTGCTCGCCTCGGTGGTCCCGGCTGGTCATAGGGTCCGGCTGTATGGGGAGAAAATCCTTCAGGCTGCATTAGTCCTAGAACAAAGCCGAAGACATCGACGTGCTTGTTTCAATCCAAGTATTCGAATGACGTGCGAAATTGCCTTGTTATGTCACTTGGTGACCTTGACCTCAGATTAAGGTCAAGTGAGGACTGTCCAATGTCATTTTTCATGTTATTCGACTTCTTGAATCATGCTCGTCACTACGATGTCAAATTTATTTCTGCATTTTGTTCCGTCAAAAGTTATCGATAAAAGCGTTTCCGAAAAGCATGGCTTTTGTAATCTCTTATGTCCTCGGAATTGATCTGACCTCAAAATAGCTGGCGTCTAAGCAATTATCATTTCCAATGGCTTTCAAATGATGTTTAAAAAATTTGATATAGCTCTTCAGGAGCCGAGTCATAACCTAATTTGGTCTGCCTCTTTTAGAAAGACATATTAGCATAATATAAGTTTGGTAATTACGTCATAATTCGTTGATCTCATCTGACCTGATGTGAATATTCGGTCATATGTTAGCAAATTGACCACCTAACAGGTACGTAGAGCTAATCGTCTTTCATTTCAATCAACTAAAAATCATTCGCGAAACACCCGAAGAGAGGAGGATCAGATCGGACCCCTTTCCCATTCTTGCAGTTCTCCGTATCAAATCACTGTTGCATAGGTCCATGACACGGGCTAAAGGATTGTCGATCCCCAAAGTACCAAGCCATAGATCTGTCCCTGGGGAAGGGATTGTCTCAAAACTTTTGGGGAGATTGTCCAGTTAAGTTTTAGGAAAAAATCAAATAGTTTAGAAACCTATCGCAAACTCTTTGGGAGAAAATCAGAAACACGTGAGGGAAGTGCAGAATCCACGCTCGTGATGGAAATGGGGTTATCGAACTTATCATAAAGTAATGGAAAACCCTGGTGAAAAAAAAACTGAAAACCAGCTGTGGTGATGCTGATTTGTCTTGTACTAGTGTGCTTCTGCAGAAAGACTATTCTTTTCTTTTCTTTTTAGCAGCTGGTTGCTTTGAGCTGCGCCGTGTACTGCAGAGTGCGGAATGGGTGTAAATGTGGCGTGGCTGTTGTAATAAGGCACCAGAGTAACGGCGCAGCAAGAACCGGGTTCAGGTATGAATGCTAATCAACTGTGGAAAAATAGCAGCATCCGCACATTCAAATGATTTCTTTTCTCATACTTCCAACGTGACGAGAGGGGTGAAATGGTAAGTTAAAATGCATTTCTGTGAAAGTGCGGCAAAGAAATAGCCGAATAAAGATAAAGTGTAGTTTAGAAAATTGAAACTTACATTGGCATCAAATTAAGACTGACAGTGCTGTTGAATGAGCGGATTCACACTAGATAGTATCTACAAAAACTTTTACTTATAGGGCCTTCATATCTCCACTTTTCTCAGACCCTTTAGCCAATCTCGGGTGCGCAAATAACTGCGTTTTCTGGAAAGCAGGACACCAAGCTTTTGTCGTCTTTTATATAGCTGCTGTCATATACTAATATTAATACGAGAACTTCCCACTTAAATAAACAAGTCTCTGACTTTCAGAGCAGAATATGATTTTGGAAAATGGATGGATAGATGGAAGTTAGAACAGGTACTCACTCTCTCGTTTTCTCATTTTGAAAACGAGGATGAGTCCAGGCCCCTAGAAACACCCCCGTCTGTTCAACTACCAAAAATATCAGATAACTATATTTGAGGGGTACAATATCTTTATGACCGAATCACTGGGTTTTTGCAAGGGTTAGATTTGGGGCAAGGCGGGCCTAGTGGCTTCGTTGCCCGTCTTCAAATCGGATAGCATGGTTTATCGTGGGTTCAATCCCTACGGCGGGAAACCGCCCTTCGTGTCCGATCTGACCCGGTGGAGAGGATTCTTAAACACCCACGCTAATACTCCCTGTAACTGGGCAAGTGTGCCTGGTGGGAGTGCCCCCAATAAAATAAAATAAAAACAAAAATACAATTTCCTCAGGAGAACAAAACTTGTCCAAACAACTAGAGTCCCCGTGAGGTCAGCCTACCACATTCCACTTATAGCTATAGCTACAGCTACACATTCAGTGTTATTACACATGCCAAATTGAAGTCTCCACGAACTGAGGAGTGCCGAGATATACACAGCACCAGTATTGCAGTCGCCACTTGAATTGCGGCTATGTAGCTTATTCTGCGGCCGCCGAAAGTTCCGAACTGAAAAGGGGCGGCGCAGGATGCAAATGAGTCACCACGGGCGGTATGCATGCATCAGGCTCGTTCTGGCTGCATAATGAATGGATGCAGGCCGCTGCGGCGGGGAAGCGTCGGCGAGGCGGCCAGTTGCCGCTGCACGGGCGCTGTCTCCCGCGGCACCTACGGCCGTGACCTTGCATATGCCATGCTACCCTCAGGGGCAGCCCCCTCCCATTTAATGCAGCGCTAACCGCGCACCAGCAGTCATAATTCGGAGGCCGGCTGGTGCGCCAGACTTTTACAGTGGCGGCGGCGTACAGTTAGGGGAGGCAGCGACTGGGCGCGCCTCTGAACGCGAGACACACGGTCAAGCCGCTCCAGCCTTTAATGCCGCCCTTTATAGTGTGCAGAATAAGCAGGGGCGCCGTGCACTGGCCATGCCGGGCAGCGACGCCGCCTCGCCGTCTATAATTGCCTGTACTCCCGAGCTGGCACTGCACTGGGCGCCACGAGAGCACTGCGTGTTTGCACTGGGCGCTGCCAGAGCACTGTGTATTTACACTGGGAGCTGCGAGAGCACTGCGTGTTTGCACTGGGCGCCGCGAGAGCACCGCGTGTTTGTTTATCGATGTTGGAGAAAGGAAACACAGATTCCGAGTTTCTTGATTCTAAAAATTCATTTTGAATTAGCTTTCACAGAGGTTAACTGGCTATATCCCGTACCAGCGCCGGGAAAAGCGATAAGCTAACTGCAGTTTTATACAAAGCGCACGAATAACTCCTAACATCATGGTTCCGGGGTTTGCCAGACGGATCTGACACCAAGCATCAGACAATTCTGACACCGAGCATCAGAAGCTATGTCATGTGTCTTGGTGATGTAGAATATCAGCGTGCCCAAGCCGCAAGTGGTGTTCCTACCGGCTTTAGCTTGCGGCTGCAGTTTTTACAGCGGCGGATGGTCGGCGGTGTGTTTGATGGACAACAGAAGGGGGGCTTTACAGAGCCACTCGCAATATTTGGACATTCATGTGCGTCAAAAAGGGCAGGGGACAACAGAGGTGTGTAAAGCAGTCCTTTGTAGCCGAGAATGGACCGATAAAAACTCTAGTATACAGTATTATCTAGTGTAGAGTTACTCAAGGGCGCATTTATATAATAGAAAAACCCCTGGAATAAAGAGAACACGCAATCCATAATCAAACCACGTCAGAACCATCGACAGAAAACACTGCGTGCAAAAAATAAATGTATTCTTACTAATATTCTCCTTTTAGTTTCCCATAAATCAGCTGGCGTATGACAGCAGAACCACAAGTTCCCATGAATGGTGTATATAATCTTTAAATCGAATATCTAAAGCTGCACTGGCACTGATATCAATACGAGGGATAAGCAAGGCAGAACATTTTACCAATATATAATCCGAATTCATGGCACAAGCCACTTGAAAAATACTGCGCATACTTCCATTAATATTAGAAGAAAGCCATCGGTGCCCAGGGATCGATCCAAAGGGGGACGAAGGAGCGATCCCTTAGGTACATTGAGTCGCCCCCGTGTAAATGCTGGGCGCCCTGAGTGCCCTTCCCTTAAAATGCAATAACTGTGCCGTAGCGGTGTTTGCAATGTATTTAGAAGGTGAGCCCGGCAGAGGCACCCTGTTTTCTGACGTCTTCCGTGGTTTGCCGTCCGCCTGCTTCCTGCTGCAAACCTCCGTTTGAATATTTGGCCACTCCCCTCCAGACAGTGGCGTCCCTTTTAAAAAATTGTTTTGCTACTTCCCGCAAAACTTTTGAAGTAGCCACCTTAAACTACTGATAATCGCGACAAGATCACACCTCTCGGAACAAACAGCAGTTGTCCCAACCCCACGGGTATCAACCCCCGAGGCTTCTTTCCCAGTGAATTTCTCGATCCGTCACTCTTGTTAACTTATAGGAGATGTATGCACTTTGCATTTCAATGACTATACTTTTGGAAAAATAATAACTCTGGCTCAAATCATTCAGCAAAGCTACGCATTTCCATTTATCCCGATAATATAGGTATGAAGCAGGTATTACACAGCAGGGAGAGAATACTGATACTGTGTCCAGTTTTTACCACAAAGAGTAGACCATTGCCAAGAAATTCCTGCCTACTGCGCAGCTTAGGTCACCCTGGCAACCATCGGTCCTGACTGTTCACCTGTGTACCATCACACTTCTATCTGCAGCTTACCGTGGCTCCAGAGACGGCTTTAATCCCACTGTTGCTCCACTGTAGCTCAAACTGCTATTCACACTCGTCAACGTAGCTTGGCAAGGCACGGTCCTCGCGAACGCAGGGTGGGTGGCGCAGCGATGCTCGCTCAGTCGCCCTCTCGCGCACCACCGGGCGGACGGCGGCGCCACTGCCGCCGGCCACGTCGGCCGGTATTCACCGCAGTGTAACTACACCGTCACCTGTTGAGCACCACCGGCACGGATTCTCTGCATAGGTAGTTGGGAAAGCAGGGAAAAACTTTCTCGCATAGAAATAAATGATCAGCACAGACAGGTCCAAAAAGGGGAACAAAGGGGGTATTCACCTCTCCCCTGAGGACCCAAAGGCCGGCCCTGCTCATAAACAATAGTATTTCACCACAAAAAATCGGGTCACGTGACTCGATTTTCCGTTTCCATTCCTATAGACGGAGTCATATTGAAGCGGAGCGCATTTAACGTATTGAGAATAGATCCATCTGCACGCACTGCGCCCCAACGCCTTCTGGGGGGGGCTGTATTTCTATTTTCACGATTTTTCGAAAACTTGACCCACAGACCTTAGACCACGATCAGGCCTACCGTGACCCTTAGCACTTACATGGAATGCAAGAATATGGACGAAATACATATAAATTTCATGGTGTGCCATTTGCGGTATTAGCGGGGACGGCGCGCAGCGGCGCTGAGGACGCCCCGTCATAGGGAAAACGGTCGATTTTTGGGGAAAGATCATAATGATGAGAAAATGGCAAAATTTCGGGTATATCCAGCTAGCATGTTATAACAAACAGTTCATTTTTATTTAAAAAGATCCCGTTTCATTATGTTATGTTAGCCGAACTACCCGCCGATTGGATTCCTGTGAGACATTGCAGACCCCTTTTAACATGGGCCTGAAGCGGTATTTGGTGTTCCCATTTGCTTCTCTGCGGGAATTCAGCCAAATAATTCGGATGGTGTAATAGATAGCAGCACCTTTTTCCTACCAGATTGTGAGTTTAAAACATTTTGAGTACATGTTCACTATTATTTATTTCTGGCAGCCGCCTTTTTAAGTTGAAATCAGGCTAGTTTTGCGGCCGTCTTGGTGGTCACTTGAAGTGGTATAATTTTGGCGTGACATTTTACACGCCGCATCATTCATTACTCGAAAAAATTATGCACATGGTGCGCTTAGCCTCCTGTCATTAGCTTGCAAAATGCTTAAACCTACCCCATTGCGTGGAATCCTGCTGAACGCCAGCAGATGTTTTAGTTGCGCTGAGGGACTTTAAATCCCGCAGAGTGAGAAATCGTGTGCATGACTGGTCATCTCCCCAGCTTCAGAAACGCTCACTAGATGTCCAACAGTGTTGACTTTTCACACTGGCAGACTCAGCTGCGTAATTCCGGGAGGGCACATCGGGTACCTATTGTCATGAAAGGGTGGGTGTACATTCCATCTCGTGCGGGTCGCTCAGGTGTCTGTTCACAGTTCACCGAGCGGGACCGCCGGCTCGGCGACTATTTTTAACGGCGGACGGTTCCGTGGGGGGCCGAGGCTGATGGGAAACAGGTTTCAGAGCCACTATGACACGAATTCAGAAGGCATGAACAAAATGGAATTTGTTTTATGATACTGCTCCCCGTCTAACTGGATTTTGGAGTCCGCACTGGGGTATATAATTTATACGGATAATTTTTATTCCCGTTATTTTTCAACCACTGAAGTTGAACAAAAAATATAGCATTCCTATAGCAGCCAATTCATTAGCAGGCGCCGTGTACTGACCTGGAAATGTGTCATGATGCCCGCACTTTAGGGATACAGCGGGCGTAGAAAATTTGACATAGTTTTGGAAATTAATCATTTATATATCATAGGAAGTATATTTCAAATGTCTTAAAGGGCTATTCATACTTGTGATATTGTCCAACCTTTAACAAGCCCTGGCGGGGGACTCTGAATATTTTCCCTTTGATCTGCCTGTGAATGATGTTTTTCTCTGTTGGGTCTTAGATGGTTTCCTCATGCATTGTACTTAGCATATTAAAATACGCTAGCATAAACGCGAAACTCCCTTAATCACAAAACCTGAGCACGCCTATAGCAACTTATCATAATAAAACAAAGGTTAATTAGTTACGGGCTTTTTATAGGGCGTTCTGTGCAAGGCACCTTTGCCCGCCGCTAGAGTAATAAAGCAAAGGGTTGGGAGCATAGTATGGCTACTTTTGTTCTTACCAGCTGCAGGGGCCAAAAAAGTGTCCAGTGTGTCACCATTGAAAACGTCGAACCATAAATGTGTCACCAGCCCAGGTTGCAAAGTGTGGCACGTTTTGCGTTAGTAAGATGCCAAAGGATACTCCTGGACTATTCTAGTTGTTGAAAACATTGCGAGCTTAAATTGCAATTGCCAATTTTGGTGGTTTGCTCCGTTATTGGTCTGGAAGAAACATGTGGGGTAATTTTTGTCACCTTGCCCACCTTGGGGTGTCACCATTTAGAATGCCAAAATGGTAGGTTTTTCGACCCCTGACCAGCTGTCTTGCGGGCAGTCTATTCACATTTCAATTACATTTGAGCCGCACCCCCCCCATTTTTATATAGAAGTCATTTCTCACTTCGTTCGTCACCGGCTTCTGACAACAGCGACGACGACGAGACGAGACCGGAAGCCACCGGCTTCTGACCACAACGGGACTCGCCGAGCGGCCAGTATAGAGCCACTTGAGAAATCTCAATCCGCTTCGCTCCATGGACTTCGTCATGCGGCTCTGATAATTAAAGGGAATGTGGCACCTTTATAACGCAATTTTAACTCAGATAGCCAAGTTGTAAAGCAAGTAGGAAAACCCGGTACTCTATGTATCATTTGTCTTGTAACTCGATATTTCCGTAGAAAAAAAGCTAAAACCTACCGGAAATGAACCTCTCATGTATTTCTCGCCAGGCGGCCATTGTGTGAGCTGCTGATGTAACAACATATGCTGACGTCACGATGAGCATCAGCCAATCGAAGCCCTTGAAGCGCTTCGAGTATGGTAGTGGTTGCCAGATCATGACATTATCCACAGGCGGATATTTATTTATTTTCCTAGAGGAATATTTTGAAAATCAGAATATTGAAGTTATTGTACATTTTTTCAGAGAAATAATTAGTAGTTTGATTATTTTCGGCCAAGAAGTACGCCTAATTACACTAAATTCCAGGATTTGACCAAGGTGCCACATTCCCTTTAAGGACAGTTTAACACTGTTTTGACGTTTCATTAAAGGGAATGTGACACCTTGGGTGAATCCCGGAATTTAGTGTAATTAGAGGTATTTTTGGCCAAAAATCATGAAAACGTCCAAGATTACTTTGAAAAATATAGGTACAACAAACTCAATATTTTTATTTTTAACATGCTCCTCAAGGGAAAAAACAAACCTTTGCCTGTGGATGACGTCATGATCTGGCAACTTCTGCCATATTCAATAGACTTCAAGGGTTTCAATTACTATTTACTTACTACAATTACTATTTAATTACTACTCACTGCAACGTCATAATGTCGTCATGCCAACAGCTGACAACTGTGGACGGCCGCTTGGGTACATTTCAGGCATGTTTTTAGCTTTTCTCTGCGGACATTTTTAGTTTCAATACATGTGATATATTGAGTACCGGGTTTTCCGGCATGCTTTACAACTTGGCTATCTCATTTAAAATCACGTTATAAAGGAGCCACATTCCTTTAAGGAGGGGCGGTTGCCCGCACCCTAAGACATATAGTTCTGCAAATTCATGCTCTCAGAAGCATGTATGCAGGCATTTTACAGACTATTTGGCAGGTATTATACCCAGGTTGCCTTGGAGAAACATATCCTGAGTCATGGCGCGTACTGAACCAGTTTACCCCCAATGGTGTGTTTTAACCGAGTGCATTGATATATAAATATTAGAAAGCAATCAAAGAAAGGATGCGGATGATACACGGGAATAGACATCATGATTTTGGTCCGTATTAAAAAGAAGTGTCGTCGCATTTAGTCATTAAGGACATGTACTTTATTTTTTTGCTATATTAACGTCCATGTTATTGCATGCCAGCGTGCATGGTTGACAAATTCCGTGAGAATATATCCAATAACAATATGACACTCTTTCCGTGAATACTATCACTTCACAATTATTCCACGATTATGAACCACTTTTCGTGGGGTAACAGATCATGTACGCTAATGCCTCTCTCGCTTCTATTGCCGGCATTTCCTTGAGCGAGGTATCGTTAACGTAGTACCATCGATCTTCCTACTGGTTCTAGCAGGAGGAAGTGTGGTCGCCGGTCTTAAAGTATTGTCAAAATCGTATGTTTAAATTACGCATCGATGTAGTGAATGTCAAAATCTTAGAGATGATTAGCAAAAAAATTGCGTTTTCACTCAGAAGTCCTAAACAGAGTGCATATGTTCGGATAAAGCAGCTTTAACTCTGACAAAGTGTAAAAACTGCATCCATGACGAACTGCCGAGGATCCAACGTTCACTTGCCCAGTAACGGATATAATCAAAAAGTTGGGGAGACTATCTAAGCAAAATCGTGACTTTCTTTTTAGAAACGACCAAAATCAGACAGGGTGGATAATATCTGGCTGTTGGCGAGAAAGGAGGGGAGGGGACTCGGCTAGGCTGATCTCGACTGGACATCACTCAAGACAAGACGCGAAATCCACAAACTGAAGTTCTTCCACAACCTCACCCGTGGACATTTGTGCAACTATATCCAAAGTATTTTACATAATTGGAGGCAGAACAATACGGTCAGATCACTCCGAAACGCGCACCAAAGAACTGAATTAATGCAAGGAACAACAAACTCCAAAATATATTTTCTGCCAGTCACAACTAAAATTTTCAACGAACTACCAGAACCAAACAGGATAAGCGTATCAAATAAACCCTTCGAAAAACAAGTGGGAGAACATTTGCGAAGTAGGCAACCACCAAAGTATTATGAATACGGCTTAAAATTCTAAGCTTCCTCTTGATGTCATTGAGATTTAAGAGACGGCATGTCAAAACTGAACGCCCAGGCAAATCAAGCCCAAATATTTGCATTGCCCTTCTGCATTTGTGGCTATAACAACGAAGAGACCAAATACTACTTTTTGTGCTGCCCAAGAAAAGCATATCATCGAAGTTTAGTAGAACATAGCATTGGTCTAATTATCGGCACAAGTTTTACAGCCCTGAACAATAGACAAGAGCTAGATATCCTACTTCACGGAAATTCACCAAGTAATGAGGAGGGTCATGCAGTAGCACGTAAAACCATTGAATTCATAATCAATAGCAAGATATTTGAACTAAATTAACGTTCATTTATAATAAATTCAAACGAAGTTGTACATCTTCGGCGCGGTGGGACAATGGCCTCAGCCGTAGTGGGTGCCATGGGTTTGGGGCGGCAGTATATTGACTGATATTAATGGTACCAAAGTTCGTGGGGGGCTGGATAGTTAAGAGCGTTGATGCACTTTTTCACCGATCGAGACGTTTGTTTGACGTTTGAAATACTCTGATAACAAAATAAACGTTGTTGTTGGGGCATGGCCAGGCTGGACCCCTGGATCTGCCCCTGAGTTTGCCAGTCTATCGTCACACTTTGTTTTGTACCACTTGGTCCTGAACAAATCAGCTTAGCCTATTTGATTGAACTATGTAAGGTGTTATTTCTGCCACTCCTGATTCCGAGAAGTGTCAGGGTGACTAAAAAGTCGTGGCGGGAAGAAAACAAGCTCGTCCCCGTCGTCTCACCGCTGCTGCCGCGATCCCCTGTGGGGTTGTCTGGGTGGGATCGAACAAACTCACAGCTGCAGGTGCGTGGCTATTGTAGTCAACTGAAAGCGAGTCGCCAAAATAGTGTCGTCAGTCAAGGATTTGACAGTCTGAGACCTCCCTCTTTTGTAAAAGGATCGAATGATACCCAGCCGTGCTTTTCGTATCCCACAGCTTGTACAAATACGTATTTCACCATGCTCAGTGCCTCAAGACATTCTCCCACAGGCTAATGACATCGGAATGAAAACTCGGTCCCTATCCAATGATTTGTTTTTAACTGTCGCATTCACTTGGATGGCCTGGGAAATCTCCTGCGGGTTTTATGTTAACTCGGGAATGGCTCAAAGGCCGGTATATGTACATACAATAACGGAATGTGAGCGGAAATGCCCTGAAAGCGAACTAATTTCATAGATAGAAAGTTCAAAACAATATCCTCTGCAGTTTAAGGTCAAGGTCATTCGGGGTCACTGACCGATGACGTAACCATGTGACATATTCCCAATAATGTACAATATGACAAGCAGTATAGCAACCCTTGGCCGGAAAATGAGGGTTTGAACTTGAAAAGGATATTTTGAACTTGACATGCGACCTTGACTTTGACACTGGGTATCCTTGACTATGAAGTCATTGCATAAAATGCATCATGCTTATTAATTCTATTTGACCGAAACACTCGTGGTCAATGAATTTGAGAATGATTGCATGAGAATGTGCGCACAAATCTCCTTAGGTTATATAACAGTATGATTGTATGCGTGTCGGGCCCCCTTCGGCGCTGCAAGAGGATATAAGGAGGATTCGCCATCGTGAACCTAGAGAGGGAAGAGGGTGATAGCCCATAATCCTTTGAGACAATTCTTGACAGATTGAATTCTTTATGAATGACTTTATTGGTGATTATTTGGATGACCTTACTGATGTCTTTTTATTGGTGATTTAATGGAGCAATTGATATTTTCATCAATGTGCCACTTAAACGTAAGCGCTATATATGTGCCTAACCTTAAGAAAGTTTATGTTTTGAGAAGCTTTTTATGGTACATTGGTACACAATTCATCCAGGCAAGTGGTCTAATTTGAATGGCAATTTCTTACTGGTTTTCAGAAGATCGGGCAGCACCAGCTTTACTGCTTATTGCTGCAAAATTAGATATCTAAAACGAGCAGTCTGAGGTCGAGCGCTGTTTTGCAACACGGCCTGACAATATGTGATTAGAACACCTTGTCGGTGTTCGCTAATATCTCACCCCAAGGGAATTTGAAATATGACTTAAAGAGCCAACGTGTGTTGGACATAGCGAATTACATGAAAGCAGTCACAGTCTGATCCCCAAAACCCTGCCAAAAGGCGATGGATGACCTGGATACGTCGCTTGATCTCGGCTATTTTGGTGCGCCCCGACAATTACCCAAATTGCTTCACCGCTGGAAAGTTACCTTTGAACTCCTCTCTCGGAACAAAAAATCCTTCATGAAAACGAAATTATGGTTGCCAATGGCAAAAGCTATGTGACTTCGTTCTTGGGGGTTTTCACGCATTCATTGCGATGACTATTTCGTGTCCATCCGACTATATGGTGAACGCATTGTTGGTGGATGAACACTGTATCTGGTCGTCAATGGGTGGATGTGGGCAGTGGCCACCCCCCCCCCAGATTTGGTGGCTTATGATTTTTATTAACTGTTTTCTATAAATCCACACTCACTTTATATATATATATATATATATATATATATATATATATATATTATTCGTGAGAGTCACGAAAATGCGTTTCTAGCTTGTCAGAGCCGCATGACGAAATCCATGGAGCGAAGCGGATTGAGATTTCTCAAGAGGCTCTATTCTGGCCGCTTGGCGGTTCTGACAGTTGATGCCAGGGCTCTGCAATGTTATAGGGTGATAGCCCTTTTACGCCAGACACCCATACTAAGGCCCCCGAATCCAAATTGAAAATAGATTTTGAGAAATTTTAGACAAATGTTTTCAATTTTGCATTTTTCTCATTTTTATTTCTTAAGCGACGAACTTGAAATTTTGCTCCTTTTGAATAAGTAGCAGGGGCCACCGAAGAACAAAATTTCAAACTGGTCCGACAATATCTATTTCGCCAAAACGGAGTATTTCTGATAAAAGCAAAAATGCTATTGGAATTTGACGGCTGATTTATAAGCTCGAAATGTCAGAAGGCACGCTTCAGCTAGTTTAAAGATAGCCACCTGGAGGCAGCTAGGTAAATTTTATTGTACTTAGGCATAGTTTCCAGTGAAAAACGTAAAATTCTGACCTAGTTTTTACCATTCTGCCGGAGGACTGCATTTTTACTCTTTTCATTCAAATCTTAACATTCCGCGATATAACGCGACGATTTGAATTGTCATTTCAGATAATGAAAGAACATTGCTTCTGCCTGATAATATTTGGGGATGGATACTTTGATATTGAAATTCATTGTTTTATATGTATAAATATAATTTTAGTAGAAAACATTTTATTTGTAGTTTCTCAGTTCCGAGCACATGTCACTCACAAGCTCCGAATTGACAGGACTGAATAGGAAAGTTAATTGCAGTCATTTCACCTATTTACACTACCCACTTATCTTCAACGGCTTTCGAGTAATTAGTCAGAAAATGTATTAGAGGGTGCTAAATTTCTCGGACCATCTTTGTTTCTCACCATGGTTTTAAGTCCTTAAAATAAATGGAAGTTGATGAAATTTGGCATGAAGCTAGCTTACGGCCTTGGAAAGCAGAATAGTGTTCGCCAAGCAGAATAGCTGAATATAAACATGTTGTCCAAAACACGATTGACGGAAGGATTCATATATCTGTGGGTGCTTGGACAACCCCATTGAAATGTTCCAGTGTTGTTGAAATATAGGTACTTTTTTCGTATTCTTCATTTCAATGATTTTGAATGGATTTTGCTCATCAACAGGCATGTGAGAAACCTAAAACACACTTTGAATTATGTTATCACATTTTATTATGGTAGTCATTGACATTGTTTCAAATTTGAGTACCCCCAATCATTATCAAGAATCCGCGCCCCTGGTTCGCGGATTGCACCCAACCCAGGCTGGAATGGTAGGTAGGTAGCTGATACCATAGGTAGATCCAAGGGTCAAGGGGGACACTTTCCCCTGATCGATCCTCAGCGCCCCAGTGAAAGGTCGATGACGCCCCCTAAAATTTCACTTTCCCCCAGGATGCGAGTATCAACGCCTCTGCGATAGGATTTGGCACCCATCTGATACATTTTTCCGCCCAAAAGTGCTCATCCCTCCTGGTTCGGATGGAACCTCTCGACCATGTGCCCATCCTGATAAATCCTGCATCCGCCTATGGGGACACCTTGGACAGAGGAACAAAGGGGAGTATGTTATTCGTTAACCAATTTTCTTGAGTCTCAGAGCACTGCAGTTGCAGAGGCTATATGTGGTTAAACAATTTTTCAAATTTACCTTGGGCACCATTTACGTTACAACAGTGTTCAGCATTAATTGTATGATAAAAGAAAGCTAGAGCGAGGGTGAATAAGAGTACGCAAGAGATGAGAGCAAGCAGATATTTTGGTTACTTAGCAAACACTGAGGTGGTGGAGGCCTAAGTATAAGATAGCTAAACCAGTGGCTTGGCTGCTAAAAAGATTTGGAGATGCCTTTGTTCTTTCTGTTGGGGCACAGAGCAAATTCGTTTCTTTGGTACCCTTGATTTTATATCAAGCGAGCAGGGAAACTTGTATACCCTGCTCCTAGTATCAAGAGTTTCTGCTTAGGGGAGAGCAGGGAGAGTTGTATCATGGACAAGTTGTATCAGAGCGATTTTTCTCCAAAACTATCCAAGAGATGGAGCTCCCGACACGACCAGATGATGCGGCATGCGGTCCGGCAGCTTTCCTCATACGTCGTCTGCTTGGCTTGGCGCGTTTCGCGGTGAGAGCAGAAAATGTGTTTTCGGGGTGTCATTCTGTAAAATTTCGTCGTAAGAAAATGTGTGTTTTTGTCATTCAGACGATTACGAATCGGAAGCATCGCTGTAGCAGTGGTGAGGGTAGATTCTAAGGTTTCGTGCGTGAGAAGAATTTTCTCGGCTGGCCACTAGTTGTTGAGCACGAGGACGTTTTTTCAATATGGGAGGGTGGTACATGTTGTATCAGGGCCAGGTGGGGTATGTTGTAACAGTGATACAACTCACTCCAATGTACAATCAGCTCATTAGGGGTGTCAGCGAAGATTCATTTTTTTCCAAAAACACTATATTATTATGACATGTAGCCACAGCGAAGAAATAGGTAAATTGATGGAATGAAAGCAAAAGCAAAAATTAAAGTCTAACAAGTCCGGTGACGAATCTAGGATTTCGTTAGGGGGCAGGCTCGGGAGAGGGGTGCCGAATCTGAGGGGCACCAAGTTACCACCCAATAGGTGGCTAGTGTCGAAGAAAAAACGCGTTTAAAAAGCGTATTTGTAAATGCTTATTTTCATGAAAGCTACCTTTCAGAGAGACATATTCCCGTTTACCAACAAACATATTTCGGACCGGCAAGGTTTCCCCAGAACGTAATGACTGGTACCTTGGTAGAAAGTGCTGGACGCCCCACTGATACTAACTGAAGCACGATGAGCAAAGAATACAGCTAATTTCGGTCTTGAAGAAAACTGAGGTCATAGTTGTCTTGGCTAACACTGGGTCCCTACAGAAACCCTGATTGACGCTACACTAAGCGCAATTAACAATGAATACAGTGAACTTTGGTGAACTTAAGTCATGGCGAAAACTAAGGTGTCGTGTCGACCACCTCCACATATCGCAGTTGTCTTTACTAACGCTGGGTCCGTACTGAAATCCCCGATTGACGCTAACCTAAGCATTAGAGGCCGCAGAGCCTCTGCGGGCCTGGGCCCGAGTTTTTGGTGGCCACCCTGAGCTACGTTTGAGTCCCCTCAGCTGATCTGGGACCGCTTTAGATAACCAGGCCCTCACACTGAACTTGAATGTGTCGCCACTGAAGCCTTCTGAGCTT
Organism: Lepas anatifera; assembly: GCA_034440635.1. Lineage (NCBI taxonomy): Eukaryota > Metazoa > Arthropoda > Thecostraca > Lepadidae > Lepas > Lepas anatifera. The sequence goes on along the minus strand of JAOTON010001085.1, from coordinate 176,958 downwards.
TTTCGGGGCCCCTGGGCTGTTCTGGGACCGTGAAAAAGTATTGTACAGGAGCTTACTGGCTTGGCCTTAGATCCTTCGCTGCTTTGGGCCCCACTAAGCTAAAAATAACCCTATAGGTGAAACTATTGTGGCAGCCATGAGCTGGTCTAGGTCCCGTGAGAGGATTTACTTAAAGTCCTCTGGTTTGGTCGTAGGGCCCCTACCTGGATTAAAGTCCCTTGAGCTGGCAAGGGCCCCCTGGGCTGGTATCGTGTTCGTTTAACTGATATAGGCCCCTTTAGCTTGTTTGGGGCCCGTTGTGCGTATCTGGGCCCCATAAGTTCGTGGAACACCCAGCTTGTCTGGCCATCTTAGTTTGTATGGGCCTCTTGAGCTGCTTGGGGGCCCCTCAGCGTGTCGCGGCCCCATGAGTTGAAGGTTGGCCCCCTGGGCTAATTTTGGGCCCCTGAACTTATTTATAACCTTTTTAAATGGGTAGGCACCCCACACTGCCTACTCTGCCTATACAGCTCATTAGGGGTATCGCCACAGACTCATTTTTCCAAAAACACTATATTACCACATGTAGCCACGACAAAAATTTAAGTTAAAATATTTTTGCTGTAAAAATTGCGGGCCAGGATAAATGCAAGACAGGCTGCGTTGGTGGAATGAAAGCAAAAGCAAAAATTAAAGTCTAACAAGTTCCGAGAAGTTATGGCCACATCCCTGCCTGCACTTCACAAATTCGAGGGACACCCCTGCTCGCCCCCCGCCTCCTACTTCCCACGTCCATGTAATTCATCCGTATCCCTGATACAACCCTTCCCGTAACTATTGTGAGAGGATTAGGGGAGAGGGTGGTAAGACGGGCATAGTTGTGTTTGAGACTGTGTGCCTCACTCGCTTTTCATTTGACAGTGATTAAATTTTGTTTTAAGCTTCAGTAAACATTTTTTTGTCCCTGCGCTTAAACATACTAGGATCCTTGCATATTCCTAGGAGCAGTAACGTTTACCGTAGAATGCTGCACAAGCCAGTCTTACCCCAACAGGCGGGGTAAGACGGGTTTTATGAAAGTAGTTTATCATATGCAAGAACTTTTTGACAAAAACCTTACCACGTTGAGCAAAAATGAGTTCTGAAGCACTTTGCAATGCATTGTTTCGATTAAATAGTCGAGAGAAAATTATTTTGCTGAATTTCCATAAAATCATAATTTTTAATTGGAATCTAACAATCAACCATTAAAAGTTCCTCAGCCGGTTTGCAGCAGACTCTCAAGACTGATTCCTTTCAACCATGCAAAAACGCAGCAATAAAGATTATAATTTATATGGTGATGTAGTATTTCACTCCGTGTCCGTTTTGCCCCATGCTAATATGTTAGAAAATCTCATTCTTGGGGGTCACCGTGCTGGGGTAATATAAAACTTAAATCACGTAATGTATGTTAACGCTCTCCCGAAACAGGTTTTGCATATTTGGCCTTCCAAATAGGACCAGACACTGCCAGAATGTCAATCAAAACTACTAACAATGGTAGGGTGAACCGCTAATTTCGTTTTTCTAAAATTTTTACAAAACAATAAAGGTTACAACTTTGTGTTTTTGGCTCATGATAGGACATTCCAAGACGCATTAATGCAAGTAATGGGACATTTATACCATTACTGATCTGGTCCACAGAGCCTGAGCCCGTCTTATCTACCATGTCCGTCTAACCACCCTCTCCCCTACTTTGTCCATAACTAATATGTTTAAGCTTTTCAGATTGAACAGTTGCAGATTTAACAGACTTTAGCCCTGACTAAAATCTGCTGGTACCTAGTCAAGAATTTGCCCCTTTCGACGAATTGTGTTGGCTTCTTTGTTCCAAACGGGTCAATTTTACATTTGGACGGTTGATGTTTCGTTTGCGTTTTTCGTTGCCATGATTTTCGTATTGCATTGACCATAGTTTTGTGTAATAAAATACATGTTTATAATTATATTTTAAATTCGTTGAAGGCTGTTTTCACGGCCATGATCGGTAGCAGCCACAGTCTCCGAAACGTGGCACACTGATGTGTCACGTTTCGGTGTCACTTAACGTCTGATGTGTCACTTAAACCCACCATGTGATACAACTCACTCAACCGGTGGGGTAATTTGTATCAAGTAAAAAGGTCCATTCGCCGGGCAGTTGGAGGCAAACCATTAAATATTAGGAAAACAATTCATTGGCAAAAGGAAGCCAAAGGCTGCAGCTACAAGATGGTATTAAAATCACGAAGTCATCCCAAGTAGTTACGAAATTAATGGACCTGGAATAAAAACTGATGAAACCCACCCCACCCTCCCCTAAGGTCTGTAATCAGTAAGTTAGCTGAACTAGAACTGTGTCCCAGGACTGGGGCCCACGATAAATGCATGCCAAAATTTGTATGAGGACTTGCTTCCAAAAGGTGCATGTTTGGTAAGAGTACGCAGTAGACCGTCGTGCAAGAGTAGGCACGCTTAGGAGATAAAGGCACTTATTTTAGCTCGAGACAGAGTGCATATTTCATATTTGGGAAGCTAAATATTGCAGCATTAATAATTTTTGGGGTTCATCGACGCAACAACTGCCAGGGTCATATAGCATCGCCAAATATTTCCCTGTTGGAACGGTTCCCAGGGATCCAGGTACCGATGTGTACCTACTCTAATCTCCTCTTTTGTGTACTCTTACCGAACCACTCTGGTAAGAGTGCCTACGTAACTTTTTATTCATTTTGGGATCGTGATGAGTTACTGGTTGAATCAGCAAACTAAAACAAGAACCATACATAGGCATCACCTCGGGTTTTTCCGGCGGCACCAAAAAGGCGGTGCGAAGCGCCGCCGTACTTGGCACACGTTATCCTTGATAAATTCGGCAACTTTTCCCAAAAATTTAAGGTCGGGTCATCTCAGGTCAGTTCACCAGTGAAGGTCAAGTGACCTAACCTCCAAAAAAGTTTGGGATATCATAAGCAAGAATAGGATTAGCATATCCAATTGAAACTCATATCACATGATGGGCCATCCGAGCGCTACAAACAACATTCCGATATTTTTATATCGATGACCTAGAGCCAGATACGGATCATGACCTCTCCATTGAAAATGCATGGAAAAACGGGAATTTGGCGAAAAATGGCTCACTTTATGTAGACACAGCTCAGAATACCTTCACATTATTCAAATCGTAATATCTCGGACTCGTTCTTAGGTTCATGCTGCAATTTTTGGTCTGTGACCTCTGAGAGGTCATCTGGGGCTACTAAAGAAGGTTTTAAGACTTGGGTCAATGCATTTGTAAGAGAATGTGATAAAGCTTTTATCTTGATACGATTACGTTTGTATTGTAATTGCGAGTCGATTGATATATGCATATTAACTTTGCTATGTCAAATGATGGCTTTGACCTGACCAAAGGTCAGGTCGTTTTTGCTTTGATCTCGTATAGTCCTATCATACATTATTCGATTTTCTGCAACGAGAGGAAGCGAATGGTGCCTAAAAATTGATTCTAGCTCAACTCTGTCAGACGTCAGAGCCCATAAACTCTTCAATAACATGTCACCTCTTTGGCCTGTCATGACCTAAATATTGAACTGAGGCAAAAATAGCTGATGTAGTTGCTTCTTGAATTTTTTGTGAGTTATCTACCAGCTTTTGCATTTCTCGCTATCCCGCATAGGAGCCGAGTTCGAGGGAGGGGAGGTTTCACCCCCCCTACCGGGGCGAAGGTGGCTCGAAGACCTGCCGGGGCGTGCGTTAAGTGTAGGCTCTTGCTAGGACTTCTCTTAATCGTAAAAGGATAAATGACCTGCCCGCCGTTCAGAGAGGATGACTTGCCCGTGATTTTCTTTTGAAATTATTTCAGCTTGCACTCAGCAGCTCAAATCCCCTCCCAGCTCCTCCTCCCCTCTTCCCCTTCACCCCCACGCCTCACGTCCTCTGACCTGACCGAGACCCTAAGCCGCGACTCCTGTGGTATGTCAACAGGGGCATCGGTGTTTGTTCAAATCTGCGCGGACCGTCTGTAATGGGACGGACACGCCGAATGGTGAAATGCGGTGTCTTAATCTGTATGACTATATAATCTCGATTGGTAACAGAATCACACAATCCTATGACGGTGTGCAGCCATTTTTCTGTTGCAAGTATCGGTTTTATGCCAAAGTTGTTGCCATAACCTATACATCAAACGGCCCCCTAAATTGATGATTCTGAGCACGCCCCTGCGGCCCATCACCAGCTGGGGCAAAAACATCCAATCTTAAATGCAGTGTCATCTTGGGGCTAAAGGTGAAACTCATACATGCGCCAGTCTTTAGCAGAGGGTAGCACTCCCGCTACTGCCGCAAATGGCACACCATGTTGATGAATTTAAATTTGATATTTGAAATATCAAATCAATTTTTTTTTAAATATCCCGAATAAGCCTTACTGTCATCTGAGTTTTTGGTAAGCAATCAACCCCAACTTTCCCCTCAGACGTTGGAAGAGAGAAAATATAGAAATACGTAATAAGTTGCAGCATGTTTTTGTGACATAAACTCTCTGTTGATATCTAGTTCTTTGGTCATAGATCAATGGGTGAAACAGAGAGGTTACATGCCTGACGTGAGCATGCTAAAACCACGTAAAACACAGGCTCGATGCGGTTTGGAGCAACATTTATTGACTTGATATTGCAAAAGTCTGTTTTCATTTGCAATGGCGTGGCTGGATATCTCGTCCCAATTCCTGGGGAGGGGGTCCTGGGTGGGTTTACTGCTGCACAGTAATGCACCCTATGGGAGACCCAAAATCCAGGGGGTCCTGACCCTCCAGCGAACGGAAGTGGTCATATTACGCGCACCGTAAAGAAACATTCCACTACTGTCAACGCGTTTCAACATCTTATGATGAAACTTGGTTAGATCATCGGTCATGTAATTTAATACCTTTGCTATGAAATAGAAATCCCTAGTCCTTTACGTTGTCGGCTGAAAGCTGTTTTCCCAAGGATCTGCATTTGAGCGTGCGTACCTGCGTACACCCGGGCTTCCAAGTACGAACACCCAATGTTTGCTTTCTTTTTTACGTAACCCCAGAATAGTTCTACTAGTATCACATGTCAAAAACGCAGCTGAAATGATTAGAATGTCTGAAGTGTTTTGTTTTCTCGTGAATTATAACATACCGACCCTTGAGTTGGCGCTATCTTTTCTTTCGTTATGTGGCAATGTCCCTGTATAGTGCAGAGTGCGTTTAAAACCACAGCTCACAACTGAGAGCTACGGCACATACAACATCAACTACCCTTCGTACTCCTGACGAAGGCGCCCAGAATTCCGTTGACATGCTTTCGGATTGTTGCTTTATTTGTCAAGTGGTGGCTTCAGGGACGCCTTTTCTTTACTATGTAGCAGCATAATAATTTTGGAAATCAATGAAATACAACACATGCAGCATAAGGGAGGCCAGAAATGTGTTAAAACCATGATTAACTGGTGGCTGCATTAACCCTCGCCCGCGTGGGGGTAATTGAACACCCCCGGGTTTTTTCGGTGGGACCAAGAAAACGACGGCATGAAACCTTGGTATACTTGGCGCATCTTATTCTTAATGAATTTTGTAACCTTTTACAAACTTTTAAGGCCGGGTCTTCTCAGGTCAGGTCACCCGAACAGGTCAAGTGAGCTCAGCTCCCAAAAAGTTTAAGATAACATTATTAAGAACAGGGTTAATATATCCAATAGAATCTAACATCCCATAATGGGCGCACCGAGTGCTACAAAATACATTACGGGATCTTTCATATATCTAGGACCTAGGGTCAGATACGGATCAAAGGGCCTCCATCGGAAATGTATGGGAAAAAACGGGATTTTGGAGAAAATGGCTCTATTTGTGAAGATATAGCTTAGAACACCTTCATAGTCTCCAAATCGTAGTATCCTATACTCCTTGCCAGGTTCATGTTACAAGTTGAACATATGACCTCTGAGAGGTCATATAGGGCTACTTACACAGGTTTTCAGACTTGGAGCAATAGCATTGCAGGAAATAATGATGAAGCTTTTATTTGGTACCATTACATTCGGATTATTATTGAAAGTCGATTGGTATACATATTGACTATGCTACATCACATGGTGAACTTGAACTGACCTTAGATCAGGTCATTTTCTGTTTTGATGTTGTATAGTCATATCATGCATCATTCGATGCGCCGTAACAAGAGGCAGCGAATGGTGTTTAACCCGCGCCCCACCGGGAGTCCGGTGCCACCTTCGCCCCACCGGGGGCCATCGATGGCCCCTTCTCTAACTCCGAAAATATGGGCGTTAACGCAAATCTGCAAAGTGCAATAGAAAGCTCGCGTGAATTCAGTAAGAAATTATTTCGCATGTTTTAGTGCTCAGGTCAATGGTTTGACCTCCAGAGGTCAAATTAGGTCAAGATCGGCTATTTTCACTCAAATATGCAATGATTAAGCAAACTGGGCATAACTCTTATGTCATTAGAGCTATTGAGGCCTGGTAAAGTACATTTGATAGGCAATTGCCAGTACTTTTTCCGCTATGTGGAACGTAAAGACCTCCCGCCAGTGGTTTCACCACCAGAGGTCACCTCGTGACCTAATATGACCTGAGGTCACGAAAGGTCAAAAAGTTACCTTGCCGTATATCAAATGAAAGCCAGTGACAAGACAAACACGATGGTGTTTGTTTCCCCGCTCTAGCTTAATTAGGTCAAAAGTTATTGTCAAAATACTGTTTTTGACCTCTGGTGACCTTGGATGACCTTGGAAAAGTCAAAGGGTAAATATGACCCCTGGGATCCGTGAAAGGGTGTCCAAAAACGTTGTTCTGAGCAGTCTGAAAATTTGCAATCATTTTTGTGGCTTTTATATCATGAAACAAGTTTTCCCCATGCTTTTCCAATGGGAGAGGTCGCCTCGTGACATGACCTCAGGGCACGAAATCGAAAAATCCCGGATATACACATTGTAGACCCTGGAGGGGTCATGAAGTGTAGGAAGTTTCAAATCGATCGACTTTGAAATGTAGCTCTTACAGAGCTCTAAAGTTGAAAGAGGTGACCTTGGTTGACCTCGTCTGGTGACCTGACCTTGGGTGACCCGGGGTAAAAATTTCAGGGATGATGGGAAAATGATGCAGTGAGAGGTAGAGCCCTCAACCTCGGTGCTGCGCCTCGTCGTTTTTCTGCTATCCCGGAAAAACCTTAGGGGGGCCATCGATGGCCCCCCGGTGGGGCGAGGGTTAAAAATGATTCTAACTCAACTCTGCCAGACACTAGAGCCCAAAAACTCTTCTCCTATATACCACCTTCTTTGACCTGTAATGCCTCAATGTTGACCTGAGCCCAAAAGTGACTGATGTAGTATTTTCGTGAATTTTTATAAGCTATCCACCAGCGGTCGCATTTTTTTCGCTATCCCGCATAGGACCCGAGCTCGAGGGGGTGGTGTTTAAACACTCGCCCCCCTTTCGTAAAACACCCACGATGCCCCCCTTTCCCACCAAGGCCAATGTGTCTCGGAGGCCTAAAAGGTTCCAAGTATCTTAACTCTCGCCCCACCGGGGGCATCGATGGCCCCCTAAGGTTTTTTTCAAGATAGCAGAAAAACGACGAAACGCAGCACCGCGGTTGAGGGCTCTATCTCTCACCTCATCATTTTCCCACCATCCCTGAAAATTTTTACCCCGGGTCACCCAAGATCAGGTCACCAGGATAGTTCAACCAAGGTTCCCTCACTTTACTTACTTACTTACATATGGCTTTTTATAAGGCGTTCTGTGCATAGCACCTTTGCCCGCCTGTAAAGGAGTGTGTGGGAGAATTTTAGAATTTTGCCTGAGGGCAAGCTACGTTAGTCTGTTAAAGCAATGGGAGTTATTTTAAGTAATGGGTTGCAAGATGTTTCAGCTTGCGAATGGACGTGTCGTGGCAATGGCATAGCCATGCCAAGGGAGGTCTTTTAATAAATTTAGACCCGCAGAGTGCGAAGGTTATCTCTATGGTTGAAGACCTTAAATTTAGAATTTGGAATTTAGAATTTAGAATTTTGTGGGTCAGCTACTAATGTCCGCTTGTCTACGTTACTCGAAATCCTCCGTTAAATCAATAATTTTCATACTTTAGAAACTGCGCTAAACACCTGGCCAGGGTGCCGCGAATTTACCCTGCAACCCGGAGGTGAGGTTGCAGCTCCCCTCTCCGGCTGGGCAGCCGCCGCACAGAGGAAAAAGGTGTGAGAGGACAGTTAGATTGTTAGTAAGAGTATGAGTGTGGTTAGCATAGAGCCGCAGTGAAAGGTATCACTGCGGTGAAGAAATATAGGCTATTTAACCTAACCTGATTTCAAAGCTAGCCTAACATAACCTATCCTTAGCCTACGATATACCATTTAAAGGTTAAACAACTATTGCTTAAATTTTGCAGTGGATCATCTATGACATGAATGGTTAATTTGAAAATAGGCAAGTCCTACTTTGGGGGTGCACCATGCACCCTCCATCATATATACTGGGAGGGGTGATTTATAGAAACTTCTCTAGCCCAGAGTCCATTAGAAATGTAAAGAGTTTTTCGAGTAGCTCTGGATGGTCGTTACCGAGCAGAGTTTTTAGGTCTACAGGGATGTTTTGGATTCGGCAGTAATCTAGCATGGGTTGCCGATGGGTATTGTGCTGGGGACAATCGATGAGAATGTGATGGGGATTCTCCATTGCGTCGCAGGTACCACAGGTACCCGCGTTCCAATAGGCATTTAATTTTGTGTGTCCATTTCTGAGTCTGGTTAGAATAACCTCGCGCCGGCGACTCTTTTGGTTGAAACACTAACTTTGAAGCTTTGAGTCACTCACTTTAACTTTGAAGCTCTATAAGAGCTACATTTCTTAGTCGATCGATTTGAAACTTGCTACACTTCATGACCCTTCCAGGGTCTACAACATGTATATCCGGGATTTTTCGATTTCGTGACCTGAGGTCAGGTCACGAGGCGACCTCTCCCATTGGAAAAGCATGGGGAAAGGCTGTCTCATGATCTAAAAGCCACAAAAATGATTGCAAATACTCAGACTGCTCAGAACAGCGTTTTTGGACACCCTTTCACGGATCCAAGGGGTCATATTTGCCCTTTGACTTTTCCAAGGTCATCTAAGGTCACAAGGGGTCAAAAACAGTATTTTGACAATAACTTTTGACCTAATTAAGCTAGAGCGCTGAAATAAACACCATCGTGTTTGTTTTGTCACTGGCTTTCATTTGATATACAACAAAATTTCTTTCTTACCTTTCGTGACCTCAGGTCATATTAGGTCACGAGCTGACCTCTGGAGGTCAAACCACTGGCGGGAGGTCTTTACATTTCACATAGCGGAAAAAGTTCTGGCAATTTCCTATCAAATATACTTAACCAGATCTCAATAGCTCTAATGTCATAGGAGTTATGCCCAGTTTTCTTAAGCATTGCATATTTGAGTGAAAATAGCCTATCGTGACCTTTCTTGACCTCTGGAGGTCAAACCATTGACCTGAGCGCTTAAACATGCTAAGTAATTTCTTACTGAATTCCTGCGAACTTTCCATTGCACTTTGCAGATTTGCGCTAACCTCCATATTTTTTGTTAGAGGGGGCCATCGATGCCTCCCGTGGGGCGAAGGTGGCACCGGACCCCCGGTGGGGCGCAGGTTAAGCAATGCTATATATTTTAACAGAAATACCCCCGACTAAAAAAATGCCCAAATCTGCGTCTAGGTCATAAAAACAATTTATATGCGTTAAAAAGGCCAATGTTCAAATCATACTTCATCACACATTTCACATTAACGGTATTTCAGTTGAGTTCAATTGCCTCTTCTTCAAAGGGCCTCTATATATCAAGAGTTTGTTTTTCTGTTCTATGGCACAAGGCAGCAACGTGTAAATAAAATGCACAAACCTTAAAGGAAATGTGGCACCTCGGTCGAATCCTGGAATTTAGTGCAATTAGGCGTACTTTTAGCCGAAAATAATGAAACCACTCATGATTTCTCTGAAATATGTACAATAAGCTCAATATTTTAATTTTTTAAAATACTCCTCTAGAAAAAGAAATAAATATCAGCCTGTGGGTGATGTCACGATCTAGAAACCACTACCATACTTGAAACGATTCAAGGGCTTCGATTTGCTGATGCTCATCGTGACGTCAGCATATGTCGTCACACCAGCAGCTCACAACAATGGCCGGCCGGCGAGGGGTTGATGAGGGGGCTGGTGTCAGGTAGGTTTTAGCTTTTTTTTACGGAAATATCAAGTTCCAAGACAAATGATATATGGAGTACCAAGTTTTCGGACTTGCTTTACAACTTGGCTATCTCAGTTAAAACCACGTTATGAAGGTGCCACATTCCCTTTAACCCTCGCCCCACCGGGGGCCATCGATGGCCCCCCTAAGGTTTTTTCAGGATTGCAGAAAATGACGAAGCGCAGCACCGTGGTTGAGGGCTTAATCTTTCACCTCATCATTTTCCCACCATCCCTGAAAATGTTTTCCCCGGGTCACCCAAGGTCAGGTCACCAGGCCAGGTCAACCAAGGTCACCTCACTTCAACTTGGAAGCTCTATATGAGCTACATTTCTCAGTCGATCGATTTGAAACTTGCTACACTTCATGACCCTTCCAGGGTCTATAACGTGTATATCCGGGATTTTTCGATTTAGTGACCTGAGGTTAGGTCACGAGGCGACCTCTCCCGTTGGAAAAGCATGGGGAAAAGCTGTCTCATGATATAAAAGCCACAAAAATGATTGCAAATACTCAGACTGCTCAGAACAGCATTTTTGAACACCCTTTCATGGATCCCAGAGGCCATATTTGCCCTTTGACTTTCCCAAGGTCATGCAAGGTCACAAGGGGTCAAAAACAGTATTTTGGCAATAACTTTTGACCTAATTAAGCTAGAGCGCTGAAATAAATACCATCGTGTTTGTTTTGGCACTGGCTTTCATTTGATATACGGCAAGATTGGCAAGATCACAGTGAAAATAGCCTATCGAGACCTTTCTTGACCTCTGGAGGTGAAACCATTGACCTGAGCGCTTAAACATGCGAAGTAATTTCTTACTGAATTCACGCGAGCTTTCTAATGCACTTCGCAGATTTGCGCTAATCCCAATATTTTCGGAGTTAGAGTGGGGGCATCGATGCCCCCGGTGGGGCGAAGGTGGCGCCGGACCCCCGGTGGGGCGCGGGTTAACACGCGCATTGACGGGGCGGGTACCCGCCCCTCGAGTTTTTCGGAGATAACATAAAAACGGCGGCGCGTAGCGCTACCGTACTTGCCATACCTTTTCCGTCATCATTTTTACAATTATTGTAGAAATTTTCATGTTAGGTCAAGTGACCTGACCTCAAAAAAGTTTATGATAGCATAAGTCGGAATAGGATGAACTTATCCAATTGAAACTCATATCACACAATGGCCCCACCGAGTTCTCTAAGGTATGTTCCGGTATTTTTGATATCGATGACTTAAGGTCAGGTACGGTTAACTCCATCAACCTGCTAAATTTTTCCCCTTACATATTCCATCCCGCCTCACTCGCTCCATGCGACTCTTCACTGAGCGCCGCGGCCGTGTCAGCACTGTCAGCGGGGCTTTTCTGTAGGGTGCCGAGAGGCATAAAAGCATTTCGGGCAGCTTCCGGGGCCGACTTCTTTTGTGATGATTTTAATACTTTTAAGACATGTGTGATCAGATATGTAAATGCTCGGTAGCAACTGTAGTTTTAGCTATTATATCATTTTTATGTTTTATGTTTTTTATATTTATATATTCTAACTTTTAAGGTTACCCACATTTTAGGAACTGCAGTCTCGATTCTTGTGATGTAAATAGTATTTTTAATATTCTGACTTTGCCTATGAGTGGATTTGATCTGTTGGCGATAATTTTGAATAAATCAATACATTAGAAATAGTTTATAATGCTCTTGAATGTTTCTGCTGTCAGTAAAAGCAATAATGTGTGCTAGATTACTCTGGTGAAATTATTTAAGGTCATCAAACTAATTTGAACTTTCGTTTCGTTTTTGGAACTTGGCGACCTTTTGCCACCAAACTGTCAAGGGAAGAAGGTCTCAATATCGTTAACCCGCGCCCCACCGGGGGTCCGGCGCCACCTTCGCCCCACCGGGGGCCATCGATGGCTCCCCTCTAACTCCGAAAATATGGGCGTTAGCGCAAACCTGCAAAGTGAACTAGAAAGCTCGCGTGAATTCAGTAAGAAATTACTTCACATGTTTTAGTGCTCAGGTCAATGGTTTGACCTCCAGAGGTCAAATTAGGGCAAGACCGGCTATTTTCACTCAAATATGCAATGATTAAGCAAACTGGGCATAACTCTTATGTCATTAGAGCTATTGAGGCCTGGTAAAGTACATTTGATAGGCAATTGCCAGTAATTTTTCCGCTATGTGGAACGTAAAGGCCTCCCGCCAGTGCTTTTACCTCCAGAGGTCACCTCGTGACCTAATATGACCTGAGGTCACGAAAGGTCAAAAAGTGACCTTGCCGTATATCAAATGAAAGCCAGTGACAAGACAAATACGATGGTGTTTGTTTCACCGCTCTAGCTTAATTAGGTCAAAAGTTATTGTCAAAATACTGTTTTTGACCCCTGGTGACCTTGGATGATCTTGGAAAATTCAAAGGGCAAATATGGCCCCTGGGATCCGTGAAAGGTGTCCAAAAACGCTGTTCTGAGCAGTCTGAGTATTTGCAATCATTTTTGTGGCTTTTATATCATGAAACAGCTTTTCCTCATGCTTTTCCAATGGGAGAGGTCGCCTCGTGACCTGACCTCAGGGCATGAAATCGAAAAATCCCGGATATACACCTTGTAGACCCTGGAGGGGTCATAAAGTGTAGAAGGTTTCAAATTGATCGACTTTGAAATGTAGCTCTTACAGAGCTCTAAAGTTGAAGTGAGGTGACCTTGGTTGACCTCGTCTGGTGACCTGACCTTGGGTGACCCGGGGTAAAAAATTTCAGGTATGATGGGAAAATGATGCAGTGAGAGGTAAAGTCCTCAACCGCGGTGCTGCGCCTCGTCGTTTTTCTGCTATTCCGGAAAAACCTTAGGGGGCATCGATGGCCCGGTGGGGCGAGGGTTATAACATATGGTTTTTAGATACTATTGACTAAAATGATAGAATTTGGGGAAATACTTCTTTGCTCCGGCCCCTGGATCCACGCCTGGTCACTTTCTACCTAACCCTCCAGATCCAAGTGGTGGCACCAGTATGACCCAATTTTGTGCCGCTCCTTTATAGGTCAGAATTGGTATTTTGGGAGAAAAACACTTCAAAGCCTTTTCTGGGAGGTCTGAATGATAAATGTCACTTTCCTCCTTAAACTGGTAATTTTTGGACACTTTGAGACTCCTATGCACATAATTATATTCTTTTCAGGCTCCTGCATATCCCTGTCCCAGTCAGGGGAGCCAATTTGGCGCCCCCTTCTCAGAGCATTTTTTAAGGAAAAGTCAGTGGGGGGTATTTCTTGTGCTGGCCATTATAGTGTCTTCAGGGGAGCAAGATCCCATTTTGAGGGAGTTTAGTAAAACTTAGACGCGTTAGTGTTAAAAAATGTTTCTCAATTTTTGTGTTATTCCATGTCTAGAGATTATAGATGCTGCCCAGGGCTGCTAAGTTTTTTTCAGCGGAAAAGGTCAAACCGAGTTAAAAAAGGGCCAATAGAGGGGCAAAATCTTATATCCACTAAAATAGCCAAATAAACACCACAAAAGCCAGATTTGAGGCTAAAACCACTCCTAGCAGTAGTCATAAAACCATAGGAAAAGCGACTTGTATCGCAGTTTCAAACTCATGATTGGATGTTTGATATTGACTTGACGCAATATTTTTAGCACACTGGGGTAGAGTGGGGTAAGACGCATACGTTAAGGGAGAATTCGTCTGTACCGATCCTTCCAGGTCAGAATTACTTTATTTTTTCTTCGTTAAGTTCTTTCATCGTTTTTCTACACTCGGATAGAAATTTGTGGTTCTGACACGATGATAAATGTGCGAAATTTATTTGTTCTCGAGACCATGTAAAAAAGCGTTTTACCCCGATAGCGGGGTAAAACGCCCGAGCCCCGGATTAAAATACCGCCATAAAACTCTCAGCGTATATTGTACATTTTGCTCCACATGAACAAATAAGAATATCATTATAATTGCGTTGTAAGACAATTTAGTGACAAAGTTGGTAGGGTGGGCACATTTACATCGCATAGAGTACAATCACAACTTTAGGATAGTTTGTTTTTATGTCCAGAGATGCAAAAAGCAACAAATGTTTGCTGAAAAATACCGGGGTTTACTGGGCGCGTCCAATTATGCCCAGGACCGTATCAGAAAGGCCGCTATCAGAAAAAATAGATAGAGGCTACAGTTCTTACATCAGCCTGGGCATAGTAGTAGGCGTCTTACCAAGGTGGGTGCGTTACCCCATTCTACCCTACCCATCTAATAGGAAGCCAAGGGTGCTCTTCCAACCCCGCCTGGCTATCGAATGTTTTTATCCACATAACCAGAACATTTTTTTGGCATCATCAGTCACCCTCCCCCACTTTTTGACCAACAATTTCCTGATCTCAGTCAAAATTGGAGTAAACCGGAAATTTGTATAACCAGCCACTGCGGAAGGCAGCGAGGAGCCCAAATTCGAAGAGTGTTTGGTACTAGCGTGGGAAGTTTGCTGTCAGCATCAGGTTGAAGTTTGGCTGGCCCCTCACTTTTTTGCCGGTGGCGATGCTTATATATGCTGTCACCACAATAATAACACAAGCATTGACGAGGGGCGGATACCCGCCCCATCGGGTTTTTCGGAGACAGCATAAAAATGGCGGCGCTACGCGCCGCCGTGCTTGGTATACTTTTTTCTCCCATCATTTTTACAACTTGTGTAAAAATTTTTAGGTTACATCATCTCAGGTCAGGTCACCAGTTCAAGTGAGCTGACCTCAAAAAAGTTTAAGATAGCATAAATCGGAACAGAGTGAGCTTATCCAATTGAAACTGATATCATATAATGTCCCCACCGAGTTCTCTAAAACATGTTCCGGTATTTTTATATCGATGACCTAAGGTCAGGTATGAGCCATGACCTTTCCATTGGAAATACATGGGAAAATGGTTTTAACTGAATAACTTAGTAGCGGATGGTGATAGTTTATTTTTACTGCATTATGTTTTCCCTGTCTTTGCGGTTCTAATGAAATGAATTTGATCTAATTTGACCTTGACCTAACCTCAAGTCAAATACATTATTTGACTTAGCAAGGTCATATTATATATCATTTGATTCTGCTTGATGCGAGGATTCGTAATGTAATGGCCGAAAACCTTAATCTACATGTTATCCTTATGACGGCATGTTTTGAACTCTAGTGACCTTAAATGTGACCTGACAAAAAATGGTCCAATATTTTCGATGGAGAAGTGGATGGGCAACCCAACGCTATTTGCCGTTTTTCGCTACCTACCGTGGTTCCTTCCGTGCTTCCTACCGTGGTTTCGCTACCTACCGTGGATGACTTAAAATTGACCAAATGCAGACTCTCCTAACGAAAATAAGACAAAACACCACCCGATAATTATAACTTTAGTTCTATTTCTGGTTCCAAATTGGCAATCCACAAAAATTGTGTTAAACAATTTCCACCCGTGGCTGTGTACTCCATCGTGCGAGGACGAAACAAAGCGCGTAGTTACGGGAAATCCCAGCAAAGCAGCCTCAGCATCAACTAATCACAACGCTGGAGAAGAACGCTGGCCTACAACCAATCAAACATCCTGTTCTATCCGACCGGAAGTCCACATCCCAGTCAGTAACGTGACATTGAATGATGCTTTCATTTCACACGCAGCCAGTTGTCAGCGCTGAGAGCTCGTTCGTGGATTAGACGGGACACAGTGTATTCAAAGTGCGTAAGTCTGGTTGCTGGTGTGGCAGTATGAACTGTTTAGCCTTTTTATTTATTGTTGTGGTGGTAGCATACCTACATAAGCGTCGCCACTGGCAAAAAAGCTGAGGGGGCCAAACTTCAACCTGATGCTGACAGCAAACTTCGCACGCTAGTACCAAAAACTTTTCGAATTTGGGCTGCTTGTTGCCTTCCGCAGCGGCTGGTTATACAAATTTCCGGTTTACTCCCATTTTGACTGAGATCAGGAAATTGTTGGTCAAAAAGAGGGGGAGGGGTGATTGATGATCTCAAAAAATGTTCTGGTTATGTGTATAAAATCATTTGATGGCCACGCGGGGCTGGAAGAGCACCCCTGGCTTCCTATTAGATGGGTAGTGCGCAGAAAATATTGCGTCAAGTCAATATCAAACTGTCAACAATTAGTTTTAAACAGTGATACAAGTCGCTTTTTCTGTGGTTTTATGACTACCGCTAGGGGTGGTCTTGGCTTCAAATGTGGCTTTTGTGGTGTTTATCTGGTTATTTTAGTGGAAATAAAATTTGGCCCTTCTTTGGCCCTTTTTCTAACTCGGTTTGACGTTTTCCGCTGAAAAACTGGCAGTCATGGGCAGTATCTATAATCTCTAAATTTGGAATGACTAAAAAATTGAGAAGCATTTGCTTAACACTAACGCGTCTAAGTTTTATTAAACCCCCTCACAATTGGGTAATGATCCCTTGAACAAACTACAATGACCAGCACAAGAAATGCCCCCCACTGACTTTTCCTTAAAAAAAAATGCCCTGGTTCATATCCAGCGTTGTGATTAGTTGATGCTATGGCTGATTTGCCGGGATTTCCCGTAACTACGCGCTTTTTTCGTCTTCACACGATGGAGTAGACAGCCACGGGTGGAAATTTTTAACACAATTGTTGTGGATTGCAAATTTGGGACCAGAAATAGAACAAAGTTATAATTACCGGGTGGTATTCTGTCTTGTTTACGTTAGGTGAGTTTGCATTTGGTCAATTTTAAGTCATCTGTCTATTTCACTGGGGGCCAATTTTCGGGCACTGGGGAGACATTTCGGCCGACTGGGGGGGCAAATGGCCCCCAGTTAACATGTTAAAAAATGACCTGCCCCTTCCCCCTCCCCATCTAAGGTCTCAAAATATGCCCGTTTGGTTTATATATTACGAGTGGCATCAACTTTCTCCTGATTAACTTTCGCCCGGGTGGGGGTCTTTTTAGACCCCCCTCGGGTTTTTCCGAAGTGACCAAAACACGACGGCGCGCAGCGCCGCCAAACTTGGTCTAGCTGTTCCTTCATCATTCTTACATCTTTCCTGAAAATTTTGGCTCAAGGTCATATCAGGTCAGGTCACCAGGCCAGGTGAAGTGACCTCACCTCAAAAAATACTTAGGACCGCATAACTAAAAGAAGGATTAATCGATCAAGTTAAAACTCATACCACATATTGGGCCCACCAGGAGCTACAGCATTTGTTCCGGGATTTTTGACATTGGTGACCTAAGGTCATGTGCAGAGCATGACCTCCCCATTGTCAATACATGAGGAAAATCACGAAATGAGCTTTTCTCAGTAAGTATGGATGGAATCAACTTCAAACATTGGTTGCGACTTGCTCTTAGCTCATTTTTAAAGCTGATGCCAAAATTTTTGATTTGTGACCTTTAAAAGGTCACCTTAGGTCAAATAAGCATTTTTTGGTGTTTTTCTCTATAAATTTTGAATAAAATAAGATAGAGCTTTTATTTTGTCAACAAAGTGTTTGTATAGTCACTGGAAGTCAAATGATATACATCATGACTATACCAGGTCAAGTTGGGTCAGACCGTTGACCTGGGTCAGGTCAAATTCTTAAATTTGACCTGGCATAGCAATATCATATATCATTCGATTCGTATTGACGAGAGGATTGCAATGGTGCATAAACTATGGCTGTATCTTGTTTGGTTTGGAAGCTATTAGCGAAAAAGTAAACGCCCTTATGCATGGGTGGCTATGGACATTCCCAAGAATATGCCCAATATCTAGTGACCTGTAGTTCCCTAGGCTTTGACCTGACACAAAAATGAATGCCACTTGATGAAAGTGCATCTCAAGAGCTTTCGAATGGTGTTAGAAAAATGTTTCTAGCTATCATAGTTTCTGAGATATATGAGGTTTTCTTAGTACACCTCATATTAGCGATTTTGACCTATTTTGACCTCTGGTGACCTTGATATTGACCTGACAAGAAAAATGACCTAAGTATTTTCGATATCATTTTCAAAGAGCTTTCGATTTCCATTTTGCGCTTTTTTCTAGCTCTCTTAGTTTTTGAGATCGTGGGGGGTCTTTTTTAGCCCCCCACCAGGGCGAAGGTGGCTCGTACCCGCCACCGGGGCAAGGGTTAACTCCACTTAAAAAAACCAAGACATTGAAAACGGTGGTGAGTAGGGACCGCCAGATATATCTATATTTTTCAACAGTTTCCTTAGATTCTCCTTAACCCTCGCCCCGGTGTGGGTATTTTAACACCCCTGGCGGGTTTTTTCGGCGGTACGAAAAACGGCGACGCGAAGTGCTGCTGTACTTAGCACACCTTGATCGATTCTATAACTTTGCCCAAAATGTTAACCCTCGCCCCACCGGGGGCCATCGATGCCCCCTAAGATTTTTTCGAGATAGCAGAAAAACGAGGAAACGCAGCACCGTGGTTGAGGGCTCTTTCTCTCACCTCATCATTTTACCACCATCCCTGAAAAATTTTTTATCCCGGGTCACCCAAGGTCAGGTCACCAGGCGAGGTCAACCAAAGTCACCTCACTTCAACTTTGAAGCTCTATAAGAGCTACATTTCTTAGTCGATTGATTTGAAACTTACTACACTTTATGACCCTTCCAGGGTCTACAACGTGTATATCCCGGATATTTCGATTTCGTGACCTGAGGTCAGGTCACGAGGCGACCTCTCCCATTGGAAAAGCATGGGGAAAAGCTGTCTCATGATCTAAAAGCCACAACAATGATTGCAAATACTCAGAATGCTCAGAGCAGCGTTTTTGGACACCCTTTCACGGATCCCAGGGGTCATATTTGCCCTTTGACTTTTCCAAGGTTATCCAAGGTCACAAGGGGTCAAAAACAGTATTTTGATAATAACTTTTGACCTAATTAAGATAGAGCGCTGAAACAAACCCCATCGTGTTTTTTGTGTCCCTGGCTTTCATTTAATATACGCAAGGTCACTTTCTGACCTTTCGTGACCTCAGGTCATATTAGGTCCACGAGGTGACCTCTGGAGGTCAAACCACTGGCGGGAGGTCTTTGCGTTTCACATAGCGGAAAAGGTCTGGTAATTTCCTATCAAATGTACTTAACCAGTTCTCAATAGCTCTAATGACATAGGAGTTACGCCCAGTTTTCTTAAGCATTGCATATTTGAGTGAAAATAGCCTATCTTGACTTTCTTGACCTCTGGAGGTCAAACCATTGACCTGAGCGCTTAAACATGTGAAGCAATTTCTTATTGAATTCACGTGTGCTTTTTGATGCACTTTGCATATTTGCGCTAACCCCCGTATTTTCTGAGTTAGAGAGGGGGCCATTGATGGCCCCGGTAGGGCGAAGGTGGCGCCGGACCCCCGGTGGGGCACTGGTTAAGGTAGGGTTATCTCAAGTCAGGTCACCAGTGCAGGTCAACTGACCTCACCTCCAAACATGTTTAAGGTGGCATAAATAAAAAAGAGTGAAGCTATCGAATTGAAACTTATACCACATAATGGACCAACGGAGTCGGGACTACAACATATATTTTGTGATTTTTTATATCGATGACTTAAGGTCAGATACGGATCATGACCTCTCCAATGGAAGTGGATGAGGAAAACAGGAATTGGGCTGTATTTGTTTAGATACAGCTGAGAATTCCTTCATATTCACAAAATCGTAGTATTCTAGGCTCCTTTCTAGGTTCATTCTGCAATTTTTGACCTGTGACCTTTAAGAGGTCATCTGAGTCACTTAAGCATGTTTTCAGACTTGGGTCAATGACTTTGCAGGAAATTATGATAGAGCTTTTATTTTAACACCATTATGTTTGGATCGCCGTTATTTTTGATAGCTTTGTGATAGAACATGCTAAGAAACCACCTGATGGACATTTTATTTGACCCAGAACTGAAAACGTTTGCGGGAAAAAATGATAAAAGTGCAGCATCTAAACCGCTTACAACTTAAAATATTCCAAAATGGTTGGCCAAAACAGTTAGGGGAGCACCTCCTAGCATTTTCTAAAATCCATGCCTCTGGTTCTTCCCGTGTGCTAAGATATGCTAGTGGTGTGATTCTTTTTCTTTTTGGGGGTGCCCAGACTATAGGCAGATCGAATAGTTTTTATCGGGGGAGGGGAGTGGGCATGGTCGTAATATGGGTACCATCCGGACCAGGGAGCTCCAAAGTACCCAACACATGGGGGTGCCATCCGGATCAAGGGGAACCAAATATTTCCGATGGACGCCAAATGAGACGGTGTTTTGATGTCTCCGCTTGATCTTCAACGCAGGCGAATTTATGCGACGGCACGAATTTGCCTATCTCAATATATAGGTCTGACTTTGAAAGCCTATAAGTCAAACTCTTTTGCCTGATTTTCAAAATTATTTCACCAATCGACGTGCCTGTGAATATTCCAAAATTTAACAATACAATTTTTAGATTTAACCATAGTTTTTCATCGCTAAATGCAGTCTAGTTGCATCCAAGTTCAACTGCGTAGGGTACTCAATTTCGAGTGGCACGGCCCAAACGGGGTACACTGCTTAGCGATGAAAGGGCACTTGTAAAGCTGGGGAGGGAACAGGCACAGGGGCGCGACGTAGAAGGTAAGATCAGCCGCTGGTCGCTCACAGTCGTGACCCTAATAGCCACCCAAAAGGTGTGAAACACGAAAACCCCGCTATTCGCACCCAGAAGCGGTCTGGCGGTCGTCATCTTTTGCCAGGTACCAGCGCCGAATGACGACAGTTTTAGATTCCCCCGTCGAGCAATCAGGTATAACATTCGTCAATGTTAGACTCATAGGGCGCTGCCGATCCCCGTACTCTGGCTTCGACACCCTCCCCGGTTGGTATAGGCCTGCAAACTTCTCGGGTCGGGAAGGATTGCTGCCACGGTAGAGGGGACAGGCAATTCTGCAGTGTATAGCAACAGGTCGGCTACGCAGGAGGGTGCCCGATGCAACGGCAGTGTTATTTCCGGCTGCCACCCGGAAATGGTGGACGGGTTAAGTTGACAGTATAGAGAAAAATGCATCAAAGTAGTGGTCAGTGGTGAACCGCGGCGCTCAGCCAAGCATGGGTCTGGGCAGCCCAAAATATCGAGGTGTTTTAGTGAGATTTCGCTGAACGAAACGGACTCTCATCCCAGGCAAACCCACGGAACTTCACCTTTCTCACTGTTATTTAGGACCCGGCACACACATTCACACAATCACACGCCAACCAACCACTCACCTCTTAAACCAGTCACGCCAACAGCCACGGCCGGATCCTAGTCTAGCTACCACTCCGAAACACGCGCACACGACAGACGATGGGGGAGAGAGTCCTGGCGACTGGAGCTGGCGAGGCTCTCCCCAGTAACGAGGAGAGCTGGGAGAGCTCGGCTAGTGAAGCGGACGGTGATCTTCCCCTCGACGGCGGATTGTGGCGTACAAGCGTTAAAACGAAAGTGAGACCAAGGGTTCCGAGGGCTCCAATGATGTTAGCGCGCAGCCTTCGGCGACTGACCCGGACAACGGGCATTTAAGCCCCCTAGAAAAGACGGTGTATGGATGTAAGGTGGAATAGGTGCAGAGGGGAGCTGAGCCGCCGCGCGCGGGGGCGGGGCCTCGGTGGCCCGCACTCTACATAACCCGCGTCGCGGCGGCAATCGAGACTCTCCCCCATCGTCTGTCGTGTGCGCGTGTTTCGGAGTGGTAGCTAGACTAGGATCCGGCCGTGGCTGTTGGCGTGACTGGTTTAACCCTTGCCCCGGTGGCGGGTACGAGCCACCTTCGCCCTGGTGGGGGGGCTAAAAAAGATCCCCCACGATCTCAAAAACTAAGAGAGCTAGAAAAAAGCGCAAAACGGTAATCGAAAGCTCTTCGAAAATGATATCGAAAATACTTCGGTCATTTTCTTGTCAGGTCAATATCAAGGTCACCAGAGGTCAAAATAGGTCAAAATCGCTAATATGAGGTGTACTAAGAAAACCTCATATATCTCAGAAACTATGATAGCTAGAAACATTTTTCTAACACCATTCGAAAGCTCTTGAGATGCACTTTCATCAAGTGGCATTCATTTTTGTGTCAGGTCAAAGCCTAGGGAACTACAGGTCACTAGATATTGGGCATATTCTTGGGAATGTCCATAGCCACCCATGCATAAGGGCGTTTACTTTTTCGCTAATAGCTTCCAAACCAAACAAGATACAGCCATAGTTTATGCACCATTGCAATCCTCTCGTCAATACAAATCGAATGATATATGATATTGCTATGCCAGGTCAAATTTAAAAATTTGACCTGACCCAGGTCAACGGTCTGACCCAACTTGACCTGGTATAGTCATGATGTATATCATTTGACTTCCAGTGACTATACAAACACTTCGGTGACAAAATAAAAGCTCTATCTTATTTTATTCAAAATTTATAGAGAAAAACACCAAAAAATGCTTATTTGACCTAAGGTGACCTTTTAAAGGTCACAAGTCAAAAATTTTGGCATCAGCTTCAGAAATGGGCTAAGAGCAAGTCGCAACCGATGTTTGAAGTTGATTCCATCCATACTTACTGAGAAAAGCTCATTTCGTGATTTTCCCCATGTATTGACAATGGGGAGGTCATGCTCTGCACATGACCTTAGGTCACCAATATAAAAAATCCCGGAACAAATTTTGTAGCTCCTGGTAGGCCCAATATATGGTATGAGTTTCAACTTGATCGATTAACCCTTCTTTTAGTTATGCGGTCCTAAGTATTTTTTGAGGTGAGGTCACTTCACCTGGCCTGGTGACCTGACCTGAAATGACCTTGAGCCAAAATTTTCAGGAAAGATGTAAAAATGATGAAGGAACAGCTAGACCAGGTTTGGCAGCGCTGCGCGCCGCCGTTTTTTGGTCACTTTGGAAAAACCTGAGGGGGATCTAAAAAGACCCCCACCCGGGCGAAGGTTAAGAGGTGAGTGGTTGGTTGGCGTGTGATTGTGTGAATGTGTGTGCCGGGTCCTAAATAACAGTGAGAAAGGTGAAGTTCCGCGGGTTTGCCTGGGATGAGAGTCCGTTTCGTTCAGCGAAATCTCACTAAAACACCTCGATATTTCGGGCTGCCCAGACCCATGCTTGGCTGAGCGCCGCGGTTCACCACTGACCACTACTTTGATGCATTTTTCTCTATACTGTCAACTTACCCCGTCCACCATTTCCGGGTGGCAGCCGGAAATAGCACTACCGTTGCATCGGGCACCCTCCTGCGTAGCCGACCTGTTGCTATACACTGCAGAATTGCCTGTCCCCTCTACCGCGGCAGCAGGGGCGCAGCCAGAGCTTTCGTATGGGGGGCACACCAATTTTGAGGTGCACCCCGGGAAAAAAGGCTCTTTTTAACGTAACCTAAAAAACTTACTATATCTTTGTTTTTATCATTTTTAGGCATCTTTGGTTCAATGAAAATGCAAATAAATCATTGACGGAGAAGGACAACTCGATTAAAACCGGAAAAAGGGAAAAATATCACCAAAATGCCATGGAAGTAGCCAAAACACTACTTTTTTGGATAGATCTAAGGACAGCCAACTCATGCAAGTACTTAACATCAGAGAAATCAGCGGAGCATGTGATATCTGTTACAATGGGCAGGTTAAAGCATATTGGAGTCGAAAATTATTTTGTTATGCCCACCGGTTTTATCGTGACGAGTGACCCCTGGCTGAATGCGGATTAAGTTCCTTACCTCCCACAATCGCCGTGGGACGAGGAATAGCATAGTGTCTTTAGAAGAACACATTTTTGCTGCCGGAAAAATTTGGGAGATGCCTTTTGAACGCGTTTATTAAGTTCCATATTCTCAAGGCTCGGTCCCAATTAAGAGTAAATAAAAGGTGAACAGGCCGGTGGTTTGGATGGGGATGGTGTGACAGGGCTGAAAATTGTGAAAACTATTTCTTCATTTAAATTAATTAGTAGAAATCTGGTTTAGGGGACTGTGCTCTGAGCTCAGGGGTACATGCCTTTTTATCATCCCTTCCCAGAATCCACCAGTATAATAAGTAATTTATATAACCAGGGGTGCCTAGGTATCACAAGCCGTTTTAGAGATTCCTCATTTCTCGTTAGCTCCGTTTTACAAGGGTAGTTTCCATTGTGTTCTTATTCCCCATCTATTCAAGACCAGCTCCGGGGCCCCCAAGTGTAGATCAGAGGCCTCCAGAGCAGCTTCCCCCATCCCCCCCAGTTGTACCTCCAGGAAATAGACTAGCTCAGTGACCCGCCCAAGATGATGGGAGTTGGCCTTGTGTTCTTATTATCTATCTATTCAAGACCACCTCAGGGGCCCCTGATGTAGATCAGGGCCACAGAGCAGCTCATGCTTCACCCAGGGACTAGACTAGCTCATTGGTCCCAGAGATGAGGTCATCAGACTAGCTCAATGGGCCACAGATAGGCTCATAGGGCCTTAATAGACTGGCTCAGTGACCCAGCCCAAGGTGATGGGAGTTGGCCTTGTGTTCTTATTATCAAAGGAAACAATATCACCAAAATGCCAGAACAGTTAAAGAAGCCCCAGAACAGTTTGAGGCGCCAGATCACTTCAGGGTGCCTCAAGCCAAGTTAAGGGGCTCTCACAAGCTCAGCGCCCAGACCAGCTCAGGGTACCTTCAGAACCTAGATCCGCTCTTGGGCCCCAGATCAGCTCTTGGGGCCCCAGATCAGTTCAGGGGCCTCAAGTCAGGTCAGGGGCAAGATCAAGTCAGGGGCACTAATTCAGCTCAGGAATCCCTCACCAGCTCGGGGCCCAAGCAGTTCAAAAGCCCCAGAGCTGCTCAGGGGACACCAGATCGGCCCATAGGGCACCAGATCAGCCTAGGGGACAAACAATCAGATCAGTGGTCCCCGACCAGCACGGGGCCCAGATCAGCTCAGGAATACCAGATAGAGTCAGGAGGCACTTTCAGCTCAAGAGCCCCATACCATCTCAGGGGCCCTCACCAACCCCTGTGGGCCCAGCTCAGCTCAGGGCCTGGGAGCTGCTCAGGAAATCACATAATTAACCCAGGAGGCCCGGGTCAGCTTAAAGGGCACCATATTAGCCATGGGGCACCAGACTAGCTCAGAGGGAATAAGATGGGCTCAGGAGACACACTGATGACTCAGCAGGCACCAGATCGACCCAGGGGGCATTAGTTAAGTTCAGGAGGCAGTATATCTGCTCAGGGTGCATTAGATCCAGAGCTGCAAAAAATCTCAAATCTGTCGGGCACTTTCGAAAAAAACCTCCAAATCTGTCGGGTGGTTAGGATAGGACTATTAAAATTGTCTAAAACCCATTCAATTGGTAAAATGTTCCTACTCATTTTCCACATTCTTAATAGAAAATACTAAAATTAGCATAAAAAACTTCTAGTTTGGCACCAATGGATAACATTATCCTTATTTTTGTGCTCTGATCCTTATATGTGTGATATCCTTATTTTTTGTGCTCTGAAGCCGCCTATGGCAAATCTAAGTGGAATGACACAAGTGTATTAATTTTCAAAACTCTAGAACTGAGACTGTTCTTCGGGTTTTCAATTATCAGACGCGCTCAGGAAATTAAGGTTATTGGCAGAAACCTATAACAAATGGAATACCGAACCACCAATTCTCATTTTCTGGAGTCACCATTGGTAAAGGAAATTTATTATTGGATGTAATTTGAGATTTGTGGACGTACAGCATACAAATAGTGTGCATCAAAGTCAGCTCGACTGGGTCTTGAATAAGACTCAGTCTTGAATTCAGATGATTTAGGTCACAGGTGGAAATATACAATAACATGAGAAGCAGCCCCCTTTTTCAGTCCTCTGCAGCCGCCATTGACAAAAAATGCTGCACTAGAATGAGAATAGGTGATATTTTGTTATTATGTTACATAGTCCAGCCCAGAATACTTCAAAAATATAGTTTGCAATGGAAGAAAGCTGACCTGGTTCCCATACCATGCAGTTACTTATGCCAGCTTCTGCAGATTTTCATGATTTCAGTTTTTTGGAGGTGGGAGGGGGTAATTTGGAAGGAACCCCCAAAATTTATATATGGATTTTGCTCTGATGGCCAGACAAACAAGATTGGAGGGGTACTTTTTTGATATTCGAAAAAGTGTTTTTTAAGGATCATGGCTACTTGTAGTTGAATGCAAACATGTAATATTAGCTTTCCATGACTTTTAAATGCATGTTTACATGAATAATCCTAAATTTTGAAGCTGTTGGCTATTTCAAAGTTTTTCATGCATTGCCGTGCTCATTTCCATGAGGGTAGGTGGTTTAGGATCTGAAGTTAATGAGGCTAATAAATAACCTAAAGTCAGTTAGATAGTAAATGTCAAAAATAAATATCATGTTTCCAAGGAAGTTAAGAGTAAAAGGAATGATTAAAGGTTGCACTAGGCTGTGTTTTTGTTATATCTTTGTCCCCTTGACATAGATCATAGGCATATTTAGGTAAGTGAATAAAATGAAATGAGAGAAATAGTTTGGTACTTAAAACTCAAATTAATGTGGAAAGGTGAAGAGTTTTGTTTCTTTGGCATCTACAAATCCACTGATGAAAGTATGCAACTTTTGTGGTTAATTCTGGATAAACAGCCATTGGATTTAAAAGAAGACGGAAGGGAAAATCAAATGTTTTAGTCTAATTTGACCAGTTTGCTGGTAAAATTCATTTTTCCCTTATTAATGTAGACAATCTGAGCCTAGTCCTCCGTATATTAGGCCACGCACTGGCAACACAAGATGACCGTCACGCTCCAGCACCGGGTTTCCAATGCCCCCCGCCTCCACAGGTCTCACTTGCGACGGGTCACCCCGCCCCGGGCTATGGCCAGCGCTCGCGCAGGGGCGCACACATGACCACGCCGCACTCACTATACCGAATTGCCCCAATCGGCCCCACGCCCAGCCACGCCTCGGCGCAAGCCAGCCCACGCACAGAGCAGGGGAGGGTGACCGGTCAGGCGCCCGACAGGGGTGCGGGCAGGGGACGGCGACCAGCCGACCGCCCGGCAGGGGCGCTGACCGGGAGCAGCCGCACGAGCCGACTACATTAATATCATTTAAAAATATTGATCAACAGTGAGCATAACATACTGTGTGGAAATAAATGTAAGCTGCCGAAATTACAACGAACACCACATCACTTACTTGTTTGTTTTCTCCCCACACTGTTCTGATCTGCCCGCTGTTTGATCCATGCTTCAAAACGACCTCCTTGGCCAAAACCACTGTTCCTGAACTTGCAGGGCAGCCCAGAATGCTTGATTCGCTGATGCTCCTTAAAAAAACGTTTTTCGCCAAAATACCCACATCCCTCAAATCCACATTTAAGCTTGACACGGGACGGTGGAAGGGGCTTCAGCTTAATCGGAGCCATTTATCAGCCCTTCAACTATGGAAGATGAAATCCAAGCTCAACCAGTTTACTCAAGATGTATACCAAAGTAATGCAAGAGAAAAATAATCAAAAACACAACCTTGCAACGTATTGCCTCCACCACACCACGGGATTCTAGGGCCTTGGCCTCCGCCATATCCACAGCGCAACACGCCAAACCGCAGGGCTGCTTTTCAAACCAAAGATACCTTTTACATCGGCTTTGCCGCAAGGGCGCTGTTCAAACAGCACCCTTGCGGCAGCGTTGAGCGTACTTCCAAACGAAGGAAACGAAGGAAAAAACTGTTTTGCCTGTCTAAAGGCCTTTACGGCGGCCTGTCGCGCCAAGCTGTCGCGTGCTATGGAATACAAATCGGGCCCGACAGGCCGGTGAAGGAATTTTTCCAGCAGAGGATTTTCTGGGTGACGTTTAAAAAGACCCTCTGTGCATAAGGGCCTCTATTCAAAGGTCCCTCGATTCATAAGTCCCTCGAAAAGACCCTCTGTGCATAAGGCCCTCTATTCAAAGGTCCCTCGATTCATAAGTCCCTCGATTTTCCATCGGTTCTTGCCGCACACTGGCTTGATATGGGAGAGGTGCAAATTCATGAAAAACTTGTTGAGTGAAAGAAGTGACAATTCTAATATTGAGTTTTTTTAGAACAAAAAATATTTTCTGTTTCCTTTCAAGATTTTTTTCTCACAGATTGTAAGATCTGTCGCAGGACCATACCGTGCCCTAAAATCTGTCGGGCACTTTATGACCCGAGAGCCCGACTTTTTGCAGCTCTGATTAGATCGATCAGCATAGGGGCATGTTCAAGTCAGGGGCACTAAATCAGCTCAGGGATTCCTCACCAGCTCTGGGCCCAATCAGTTCAAAAGCCCCAGAGCTGATCAGGAGACACCAGATGCCCATAGGGCACCAGATCAGCTTCGGGGACAAGCAATCTGATCAGTGGTCCCCGACCAGCTTGGGAATACCAGATCAAGTCAAAAGGCACTTAATCAGCTCAGGAGCCCCATACCATCTCAGGGGCTCTCATCAGCCTCTGTGTGCCCAGCTCAGATCAGGGCTTTAGAGCTCCTCATGAAATCACGTAAGGAGGCCCAGATCAGCTTAAATGGCACCAGATTACTCAGGGGGCACCAGACTAGCTCAGAGGGCATCAGATGGGCTCAGGTGGCACCAGATCGATCCGCTCGGGGTCCCGATCAGCTCCCAGCCCCCTATACTATGGCAGGAGCCTAAATCAGCTCAGGGAGCAACATAACAGCTCAGGGGACACAAGGTGGGCTCAGGGCCCACCAAACCAGCTCAGGGGGGGACCAGACCATCTAAGGAGACATCAATAATCAGTTGAGGGGGCACCTAATCAGCTGAAGAGGCACCATATTGACTTAGGAGACAGAATCAACTTGGGGAGGCATGAGATCAGCTCGGGGCCCCGATCAGCTCAAGGGGCACCGAATTAGCTATTAGGGCACCAAACAAGCTCGGAAGCACTAGACTAACCCAGAGGGAATTATATAAGGTTCAGGAGGCACAATTATTTGCTCAGTGGGGCACTCGATTGACTCAGGGGCACCAGATCAGCTTAGAGGGCAAGTAATCAGCTCAAGGGGCCAAGACCAGCTGAGAGGCCACGAGATGAGCTCAAGGAGCACCAGATTCGCTTCACCCGTACGATTATTGGCGACGATAAGACATTAGGTGGACACATATTAGGTGCTCATACTCTTCCCGGGTGCTTGGAAAGGCGACAGAATACCCCAGCTGACCGAAAAAGGCATTAAATTGTCCAACAATAGTTTCAATCGCTACATGCGGTCCAGTCACATCTAGGTTCAACGGCGTAGGGCTCTAAATTTCGAGCGGCACGGCCCAAATTGGGTACACCACCCGGCAATCAAAAGGGCACCCCGGCAGTGATGGGGCACGTGCCCCCTGTGCCTTCCTGGCTGCACCCCTGGACATTAGATCAACTCTGGGAGGCATTAAATAAGCTCAGGGGGCCCGGATCAGCTCAAGGGGCACTAAAACAGCTAAAAGGACACCAGGTAAGCTCGGGGGCATCAAACTAACTCAGAAAGTATTTTATAGGCTCAGAAGGCACACTTATTTTCTCAGGAGGGCACCAGATTGACTACGAGGGCACCAGATAAGTTCATAGGGCACATGATCAGCTCCAGCGGGCACCAGATGAGCTCCGCCCGTACGATTATTGGCGACGATGAGGCATTATCTGGAAACGGATTACGTGCCTATACTCTTCCCGGGTGCTTGGAAAGGCGACAGAATGCCCTAGCTGACCAAAACGGCACTTAAAGGGAGATACGCGAAAAAATTATTATTGTGGTTTCTTGCTATTTGAAAAATCCTGATAACGAAACCATCAATTAGTTTTGTACCTTCGGCAAAATTTTGGGAGGCCACTCACTTATTATTGATAAAGGTTAACAGTTTCGATAAAATGCCCATCACTTACTCATGCCCATACCCATCACTTACTTTTTGAAAACTATTTAAAGTTGAAAAGTAATGTTTTTTTATAATACAAATGTCTGTTCTCCTGTATTTGTATTTGAATTAATTTTAAAAAGCTTTTAAAAACTACGAAATGAATTAGTTTGCCCTAAAAACGGAAAAAAACATAATTACTCAAGTCTTCAGCGGTTTCGTACCTCGGGTCTTGAGTCATTTTCTGCTTCATCCCCAGGATGACAAAACTTTTGCGTCAGATAGGTCACGTGGCCCCGGTTTAAGAATTCCTAGGCTTCTGATTGGTTAATTGTGATTTCTTTTAAGCCCTATATTTCTGTTTCAAAAGAGTTTTGGAATGTTTTTTTCAAAAGTAATTTTTTTATGTAGTAGTCCAAAGCTCTACATCACCATTTAGGATAGATATTACCTAATTCTTAGAGAAATTGATAGCCTTGGCCGTGTGTACGTCATAAACATCGATATGAGGTGTACCGGTAAAGTCGTCTAGAAATGTTGACTTTGAGAGCAATTTTAAGGCATTTGCAGGCCGAATTCGCAAAAATGAGAATGGGACTTCTGAAACAACTTTTTGTAACCTTTTCATATAGCCAATACAAATGTTTTCGCGTATCTCCCTTTAATTGTCAAACAATAGTTGAAATCGCTAAATGCAGTCTAGTTACATCTAGGTTCAACGGCGTAGGGCACTAAATTTGGAGCGGCACGGCCCAAAGAGGGTACACCACCTGGCAATCAAAAGGGCACCCGGCACTGATGGGTGCACATGCCCCTGTGCCCCCTGGACAGTAGATAAACTCCGGGGAGGCATTAAATAAGTTCAGGGGGCCCGGATCAGCTCAAGGGGCACTGAAACAGCTAATAGGGCAGCAGGCAAGCTCGGAGGCATCAGACTAACTTAGAGAGCATTATATAGGTTCAGAAGGCACAATTATTTATTCAGAGGAGGGGGGGCACCAGATTGACTACGAGGGCATCAGATCAGATCAGAAGGCACATGATCACCTCCAGGGGGCACCAGATGAGCTCCACCCGTACGATTATTGGCGACGATGAGGCATTAGCTGGAAACGGATTACGTGCTTATACTCTTCCCGGGTGCTTGGAAAGGCGAAAGAATGTTCTAGCTGACCAAAAAGGCACTTAATTGTCAAACAATAGTTAAAATCACTAAATGCGGTCTAGTTCCATTTAGGTTCAACGGCGTAGGGCACTAAATTTCGAGCGGCACGGCCCAAAGGGGGTACACCACCTGACAATCAAAAGGGCACACGGCACCGATGGGGGCACGTGCCCCCTGTGCCCCCTGGCTGCGGCCCTGGACAGTAGATAAACTACGGGAGGCATTAAATAAGTTCAGGGGGCCCGGATCAGCTCAAGGGGCACTAAAACAGCTAATAGGGCACCAGGTAAGCTCGGAGGCATCAGACTACTTCAGAGAGCATTATATAGATTCAGAAGGCACCATTATTTTCTCAGGGGGCACCAGATTGACTACGAGGGCATCAGATCAGCTCAGAGGGCACATGATCAGCTCCAGGGTTTCAAGACCAGCGCTCAGGGGGCACCAGATGAGCTCAAGGGGCACCAGATTAGCTCTGCCCATATGATTATTGGCGACGATGAGGCATTATCTGCTAACGGATTACGTGCCTATACTCTTCCCGGGTGCTTGGAAAGGCGCAGAATGCCCTAACTGACCAAAAAGGCACTTGATTGTCAAACAATAGTTTAAATCGCTAAATGCAGTCTAGTTCCATCTAGGCTCATCGGCGTAGGGCACCTAAATTTCGAGTGGCACGGCCCAAAGAGGGCACACCACCTGGCAATCAAAAGGGCACCCCGGCACCGATGGGGGGGCACGTGCCCCTGTGCCCCCCTGGCTGCACCCCTGCGCGGCAGCAATCCTTCCCGACCCGAGAAGTTTGCAGGCCTATACCGACCGGGGAGGGTGTCGAAGCCAGAGTACGGGGATCGGCATCGCCCTATGAGCCTAACATTGACGAATGTTATACCTGATTCCTCGACGGGGAATCTAAAATTGTCGTCATTCGGCGCTGGTACCTGGCAAAAGATGACGACCGCCATACCGCTTCTGGGTGCGAATAGCGGGGGTTTCGTGTATTCAAACCCTTTTTGGTGGCTACTTGGGTCACGACGGCGAGTGACTGGCGGCTTATCTTAACTTCTACGTCGCGCCCCTGTGCCTGTCTCCTCCCCAGCTTTACACACTCCGGCACCGATGGGGCACGTGCCCCCTGTGCCCCCCCTTCTGGCTGCGCCACTGGAATCACATGAGTCATAATTGTCATAACCAAGAACAGGGAAATAATAGCGCATTCATTACATTTCTTTACGTCATTTATCTTGGGTAGTTTTCAAGGCCAGAAGCTATTTCCTGAAAAAATGTCTGGCTCCAAAGGCTCTCGGATTTTCGCAAGAGGGCATGGGCGCCTGGACCATTCCCATAGACAAGATATGGCATTCAACTCAACTAGTAGTTTTATACTTCTACGCCAGGCTGCCACTTTTATAGAGGGCGCTAAAAGCGTAACAGGAGCTATATATTTACAATTTGTATTTTTTGATGAAATTGTGATTCAGTGATATCACAAGCCAAAACATTTTAATTTATCTGTTTCAGACGGTAAGTGCGTTTTGAGACAAATTCAGCAGTCACAGTTTGAGTTCTTGATATGACGTAAGCGTTTGTTATGCTTCCTTCTGGACCATAACAAAGCAAAGCGAGCGACCGAGTCACAGTTGTGCGACGACTCTGGGCCGTGGTGGGGCAAATATCCCATCACTGTGGATACGAGTGGGTTGTCAAACCCGTCAATGAATACCACTAGGTAGAACTTTTTCTTCTGTTATTTGAGACTAGAGTTTCTTTTCTCGAACACCGTTTAGCTTCTGGAAGTGACGCTGCTTTTGAAGCTTCTGAAGGCAGCTGGTGCTCCAACCCTTAAGTATTTAGTGCCTGCTTAGGTGCGTACTTAGTAATTTATTGCTAGTCATGAGTTCTACTCCTCCCAAAAACCCAGAGGAAGTACTTGGAGGTGAGTGACCCAATAGTTTTTGCTATTACTTGCCCTGTGAATTGTTGAGTTTTGAAATGTGCAGCCTATCTGCAACTGAGTTGTAATACCTCTTCAAGGATTGGGAGTTCAAGTTTTCATATCAGTGCTGTCTCACTTTGTCATGTTTCAAAAATCTTTCATGTGTAATTTGCTGCTAGCTTCTAATTGCTCTTTCAAATAATTTAATAGCTTCATAATTTGGAAATTTATTTGCAAGGTGGAAGGTATAAGTTGGGATCACACAACACATTTTATATTATTTCTTGTGTACAATAGAAATACCTATCAGATAGTTGGTTTTTTGGGTATTGAATCATGAGCTACCAGGAAACCTACAGGGTCTTGGCTTTATATAGGGACCCTGTATATAAGAGTTTCTTAAAAAGCTGAAATTAAAGCTGCAAAGACCTATGTTTATATATTGAACTGTTGTAATTTGTGCCTGCTCTTTTGTAGTCATGCATGTAGTTGCCTGTATATGGTTTGGGAATTATGGTTGGAAATGCTGTTCATAAATGGCGTGCATTGTTTTCAGGTGCTATTTTTGGCTTAAAAGACATGCGAAATGTAATTTTACCTACCCAAAATCTTATTCTTCTCATTTGCAATTTGAATTGGGGATCATGTGAAAAAATGGTAACAGTTTTCTCCTGCACTCCTATAGTAATAACAAACTGATCATAGGGATTTTTAGATTTGTATGGCTAATGGATGGTGGGAGGGTGCCCAGATTTTCTCAGGGTAGGATTCTCCAAACGACCAAAGGGTCATTCATGCTGGTAAAAGATGCTTGAATTTATCTGGCAATATACAAAAAAAATAAGAAAAAGCATGGGCTTTGGCTAGATATTTCTTCCTAGTCTGAAGTGGGATGTATCTGGAATGGCTCAGTACTAGCACTTATACATACTGTATGGAAGGCTTGAAAGGCAGGCTCCCTTCAGCCTCATCTGGGCTCCTCCAGAAGAGTTAGAACACTCTTCTAGACTCAACTACCTAATAGTAGGCTAGAGAAAATCATTGAACTCTTGGAGGAGGATCTTAGAGGATGTTGAAGGAGGTGCTGGAGCAGGCCCAAAACCCAGGGTGTTCCTGACAGTCAGCCAACAATATTTCTGCCCTTAACGTAGGTATTCTCTGTTCATTCTCAGCATATTCTCCATTCATGCTCCTACCTTTTACAAGCACAGCTAAAACATATTTGCAGCATGCAAGATGCTTCTGTATGAATGCTAGGTACTGGTCACTTTTCCTAGAGGCCAGATTTATGGAAGTGTAGTTGCAGCATGAAGAAGCTGACAACTCTGCTCATGTGTTTGCACAGGCAGAGTGGAAAGCTGTGTTCAAAAGGCTCAAGTTTTAGAGAGGGTAGCCTGAGGAACCTTTCCAATTTCTAAATGTTTGCAAAGTTGCTTGCTTGGGTTGCATCAATTTTAAAGGGAGTGTACCTATTTATTGAAGTTCCAAAAAGTTCTGCTGATGGGTAGCATAAATTTGAAAGTTAGGAAACCACAATTTTTAAGCGGATTTGGGCGTTGAAAAAAATTGGGGCTTATCGACGCACAAACTGCCAGGGTCATATGGTGTCGCACACACTTTCCCTGTTGGAAGGGTTTCTCGGGAGCCAGCTTGTGCCTTGTTCATTGTTCAGGGAAACCGCCGGGCATTGATTCCGGGTCGGCTGCGTGGAAAAAAGCTACACTGACCACTCCACTACCGCGCCCCCGCGGTGAAAACAAAATACTGCCCTTTTCTTACTATTTCTGACATCATCCAAAACTGGGTTTCATAGTTTGTAAAATGTAAACCTTGATCTGGGTCAAAACCTGAGGACGTCTTCTTGTATACAATGTCCGTAGCACGTGAATCGTGAATTCACTGTAATGGCCTGAAAACATAAACTCACTGATGGAGAACGGGAATGAGACAAACCAATTCACGATTGACACATTTAAGTCATGTTTTTAACGTCGATGTTTTATATTTACAGCTGATGTTTACGTAATGTAAACTATAGGTTTTCAAAACCATTAGGCTACGAATTCTAAAAAAATATTTAGTAGGTATATATTATTGTCGCACTGAACAAATTTGGTCGAAACTTAAGTATCTCATCAGGCACAAAAAGATAGCTCGCTCGCTAGCATGACATTTTTGATAAGTGGATGGAGCTTAGGATTTAGACGAATAAAATTGCTGCAACCGCTGCAACAAGATGGAAAGGATTCCTTCCAGACTTAAAAACAAACCCTACAGGTGCCCTCGTTTCGAATTTAAAATCGAGCGGAAACATAAGCCAGGGGGCTTTGAGTGAAATTAAATATGCCAAAAGTGATTTCTCGGTTTGCTCTTCAAAACTGCTATTTCGGTTCAAAACCCATTATAAATGTGGAACGCCCCCTTTAACAATCATTATATTGGGTAGCATTATCCTTGTACCTAAAAATGGTCATGGCTGCTAAGAATTTCACATGTGCAGTGCTGAAGTGCAACAGGAATTAAATGCAGGCTACACTGCGCACTTTTTAATTGCGTTTTTTCTTTTAATTACTTGCTTTATTTTTCGTCACCGAAATCAAGTTCGCGCCATTGAAAGACATTGGGCTGGCTACACTGTGCAAACAACTGCTATAACGCGCCCCCGTAAAACGAACAAAGGCAGTGGAAAAGTGAAAACTCGTCCTATGAAAGAGAAAAAATAATATTTGTGTTGTTTATTTAATTTCTAAATTAATTCTTCATTGCGGGAGTTACACTTTCTAATGGCGGTATCGCGGTCTCCGTGACAACTCTCTTGATGACTCGTGAGACTTTGATTCCAAAATCCAAACCCACAACAACTTGGATAAAATTGATTTAAAAAGTCTGAAATATAAATATAAGATACATTCTTGTGTGATTAGTGTGACCCTTAAGTCGATGTTTCTAAATATTTCCTTTTTATGGGAAAGTAAATTAAAACAAAGTAAAGAGCACATGTTTCTTCCTGGGTTTTAACTGAAACGGAAAAATAGGGGAACAGTGTAGAATAACCAATTTTATTATCCAACACTTTTGCGTGCTTTGCCTTTCCTATCTCCTTAAATCAGAAAACAACTTTTGGGTTCGTGCCCTGTCCAGAATTTTCCAAATGAAATGTTATGCTATGAAAGATGCATAGAAAGGTGAACTGAATATTTTGGGTAGGCCCACAGGCGTAAGAACGTCAGAACAATTGGGGGGATGGGGCAAGGTGCATTTTAAATCATTGATTTCCAGTTATGACCATTGGGTTAATGATTAGGCATCCTTACTCAAGTTTTATGGCTTTTGATAACTGATTTGCATGACTCATTTGTAGGAGGGTCAGTGCGAGCTGCTGAGTTGCGTCGCCCATCCTGCTTGTCCACTGCCGGTGTCTGACGGTGCGGGTGTGTCGTGCAGAGTCTTGGGTGGACCTCACCCTGCAGACCACGTCACCGCGCCGCTCCACCCCTCTGCCGCTGGGCGGCGAGGAGTACCTGCGACTGCTGCGCGAGGCCCAGCGCGAGAGCACCAACACCTCCACCCGCGGCTCGCTGGCCTCGTCGCGCCGCGACTCGCCCAAAGAATGCGTCTCGTGAGTACCGACCGCTCTCAGTGTGGAGGTTGTGTGTTGGCGTGAACGGCATCGCTTTGTAGTACTACGCAGATGAACGTGCGTGTGTCGTAGGTAGCGATGAGAAAACGATCCTGCAGGTATTCTGTGCTGAGAACGAAATATCACCGACACCAGCCGGTTGTTTGTTTTAGTTGTGGCATTACATCTGTGATCAGGGGCGGCAGTACTTGTGCATGCTAGTCCACCATCACAATAAGGGAGTGATGAACTAAACCCCTTCTTGGAAATGTACTTTCAGCGGCCGCTTCTTTAAAATTTAACAATAGATGCAGCCATGTCTATCACGGCCGCGGGGCATGCTCTCCAGCGGTCGAACATGCGGCGGGCGCGCGCGCTATGTTTTTGTAGCGCGGCTCTGATCAATGGTGCACCTGCGGACGGCGCGGACTGGCGGAACAACTGGTCCCAGCTCCGGTACACGTGTGACCTTCAGACCCTCGGCTCACGTTGTAGAGGAGAGTCGGCGCGCTGGGATGCAGTTGCTTCTCCGACCACGGCGCTGATGTGCCGCTGCCCGCGCTTGTCTTCAACGTGGCCCATTGCCTTGGCTAGATTGCATTCAGTCGGCATAACATGCATACGCCCCAGTGTGCCTCCAACCCATCTTCTTACCAGTGGACGGGGGGAGGGCTCGAACTCCCCCGTCCTGGATCTCGGCTCCATTGCGAGTCAGCAAAAAAAAACGCGAAAATTGCTAGATAGCCCATAACAAATGGTAAAAATTATGTCTTCTACTTCTTAACTCAAGTCAATAATTATTAAGGTTATGACAGGTCAAAGAATGAGGCGGGTTAGATAAATATTTTGGCTCAAACGTTTGACTGGTTTGAGTTAGATTTGCTTTTCAGGCGTCATTCGATTCCTCTCGTTACCGTGAATGGAATGAGGAATGATATGACCATACTGGATCGAATTTAAAAATAGCGAGACCAGGGGTCAGGTCAAGGTCAGTATCGGATTAAAGTAGTCAATATGCATATGAATCTACTCGCAGTGGCAGTCCAAACACATCGATATCAGAATGAGAGGTCATATTACCATTGTCTGCGAAATTATTGACCCAAGTCTGAAAACCTGCTTATGTAGTCCTAGATGACCTATCGTAGC
The DNA here is from genome assembly GCA_034440635.1 of Lepas anatifera. NCBI lineage: Eukaryota > Metazoa > Arthropoda > Thecostraca > Lepadidae > Lepas > Lepas anatifera. The sequence goes on along the minus strand of JAOTON010001085.1, from coordinate 138,978 downwards.
TCACAGGTCCAAGCCTGCCTCGTGACCCTGAAGAGGGACCAAAGATGCTACGTTTTGAGAATTAGAAGTTGTTCTCAGCCGTCTCCACAGAAATATAGCCATTTTCGGAAAATATCCGTTTCCCATGTGTTTTCAATGGGGAGATCATGATACGTACCTCACCCTAGTTCGTCGATATAAAAATCCCGTCACCACAACTTGTGGTGCTCAGTGGCTTCATTATTTTCAATAGAAATTCACCTAAAACCACCCAGTCTGAAATTGCACCAAGCTGCCACATTCCTTTTGAACTTTCGAAAGACAGGAACGAACGTCACCTACCGCGAGCGCTGGTATGTTGGTAGCGGCTCCTGCGGAGAGGAGTTTGCAGACTTCAGTGGCCTTGGAATGCTGGGGAATGTTTTAGGAGACGGACTCTGGCCAAATTCGTCATACGAGCCAACGCAAAGCCTGCGCAACTATAGATAACTAGAAAAAGACGTATGTTAATTGTGCCTTATTATTATTATTATTCACTCCGGTTCACTCCGAATATTTTTATGTCGAAACTACCGCTTGTGCAGACACGTTTAGGCTTTGTTTTCCAATATTGATTCGCCAGTGGCTGATCTAGCTCAGCGTGACCTCTAGTTCCTGTGCCATCATCATTATAGATGCGTAATAAGGGCACGTCGAATTCTATGATCCATTGGCGCCCATGTTTTTTTTTAACGAGCAAGTTTAGCAACCACCGGCAATGACAGAATTGTTCGATGCGACTCGGATAAGATTGAGTGGTACAAAATTTCCCGAAAGCCGTCGATAAAAAAAACGTTTCCCACGTTAAGTGCTAGTGCTGAGGGGGATTTTGGTTCGGACGCTCCTTGACACATATTCGTCCAGTCTAAAGAACTGGCGATATGTATCCGTCTTATTGTAGAAACCGGTACTCACGATATAGTTCTTGGTGGTATTGTTGAGGGTGCTACATGGTCTTGGCAGGTTGGTGCACCCTATGTCTCAAATAAATAGCTAACACAATTCTGCCTGGGAGTATCTGCGATTCTTAGTTTTTATTTTAACATGGTCGAGAAACAGCGGTAAACATGGCCCGGCCGGCGGCTGGTACTATTTTACGCCGTTGTTTGTGTGTAAACCTGGCGCGGGTGACTTATTGCTGAGTCACGCCGCACCCTTGGGTGACCAGACGGACGACACCGTTATATAAGAATGCTGCACGGGTCAATCCACTTCAACACGGGGCCTTCGCTCTGCGGCAAAACCCATTAATGGAATTCGAGCATTCCGTTTTTACGAAATTTAAATTGCCTACATTCTTTACGAAGTTGTGAGCACCCTCTTATTTTGCTGTCATTTCTGTCGCTTTATGCAGCCTTTAGGAAGACTGGACCGTTTTAGCAGCGTTGATTGGTGGTTATTTATCGAAGAGGGACTTCCATTACTTTCAGTGTATTTGTTCGAAGTGATTGGTAGGAAACCTGGCAATCATGTTCAAGTTGTTGTGCCTAAACTTTGCGCTGTAGGATGAAAATAGGCCTTGTGTCACGCGAAAGTTTTCGTTCTTCCCTCGAAAACTCAAGACGAGCGGCTTAAAACTTTTCTTGAGAAATCGTTTGAGAACAAAGTCACGCACTTGTGCTCTGCCAACGTGTGCTGAATCTCCGTGGGGCTTGTTGAAATGTCTTGCTTTTCTCCAGCCTCTTTTCATTTTAAACAGAACATATAGGATACAAATTTGAAACTCGATCTTCGCCTGCCGAGCATCCGTTGACTTGTTATTTGCAGCAAAGATCTGTAGTGTTTGAAAGTTCATGAAGTGTTTCTGTCAAACGAGGTTATACTGATAAATCAATCCCGAAAATAATGAACTTGGCTCGAAGAGAAGCTCTTGCTCACAGTGCCGCAGAACTCCGACACACACGTTTGAATGAGTGAAATGAGGAGATTGGTAGTGTACGACCCTTCTGAACATATACAACAAACAGAGGCCCTGTTCTCGTTTAGATTGGAGGGTTGACTCTGTGGTGCTGACCCTTCGTTCGGGGCGTGGTTGTCTTCGTTCGTAGCTGCAGGCGCCGCTGGTAACACCTGAAGAGTCTTAGTCGGGTGGACCAGGGAGGAGAGGGTCTGGCCCGGGAAACGTTTTCACGTGTCGCAATAGAAAAATGACATTTTTTTCATTCTGCAGATGCGAAATCGGGCCCAAAGTCTTGACTCTGATTTCAAAGTTTTCTCTCATTCAAAGCTTGATCCTTCTCCTTTGCATGCTGCAGCCCACTTTTATAACTGGGATGCGTAAGCCTTGCTAGGAACACTTCTGTAACTTTTGGTAACTTTCAGTGTCTTCTTTGTCTTTGATTTCGCCTAAATCGTATCACTTTAATGCAAACAATGTAGCTGTAATGCGTGGATGCGGCTGCAAGCGTAAATATTTACACCCATGGCTCCCAGCACATCGCAGTTTAAGTAAATATTGCCAGCCAGCAAGATTTGCGGCCTTCTGTGCTGGATTCAGCCTGCCCAGTTCGGTAGGCGCTGACACCGGTGTGGCGTCGGGTCGGGCCGGACATGGCTGGGTCATTCACCAGCCGGTTCCGCTGCGTCACCGCCGGCCGCCCCCTGGGCCGGGGCCAATACCGCTGCGAACGGCGTCCGAGCGCCGCACCGCCGCGCGGCCCGCGCTGCTGCGCAGTTGCCGCGCCCTCCCCCAAAACTGCGGCGGCTGACAGCCCCCGAGCTGACGACATCCTGGCCTGTCTGTCGTCGGGGTGACCTGGCTGTCTGGCGTGCTGGGTTGACGTCCACGACCGGTCCCAGACCCAGATGAGACGCACGCCGGCCATGATGCCGCACCCGCTCCAAGCAGCGTCGTGACCTCGAGACCGCCATGGCGGCCGCCGCAGTCGCGCGGCGGTGTGCAGCCGCTCCGAGCGCGCCGCCGCAGCTCCGCAACCCGCGCGGCAGCCGTATCGCTCAAGGTCGCGGCGCAGAATGTAAACAGACGGTCCGCGTCGGTGAAGGAACCGTATCGATGCCGATTCGGTTGTGGTACCGGGAACTCGAGCGACTTCGGCAGTGATTTGATAAAACGTCAGCAGAACCACGTTTCCGAGAAAAATATAGTCTACAATGGACTTCATCGTGGCTTGTTCTGATCATTCTGGAACGGCCTTCGGTGCCCAATACTTTTATATACTGATCCAAAATACTTCGCCCTCTTTGTTATTTCTGTGGGAGGTGGGCTCATTCTCTTCACCATCTTAACACGCGCATTGACGGGGGTCTGAGCCACCTTCGCTTTGACGAGGGGGGGCGGGTACCCGTCCCCATTGGCGGATCCAGGAAAAAGTTTTGGAGGGGGCCAAAACATCGTTTTGGGGGCCAAATCGAGAAAAAATCGCAAAAAGCATAGGATTTAAAAAAAACGGCCAAAAGTCGGTCGTTTTGGGGGGCCAAAAGATACTATTTCGGGCTTTGGGGGGCCATGGCCCCTGGGCCCCCCTGGATCCGCCAGTGCCCGTCCCCCTAAAATCTCGAAAACCACGGAAGGTAGCGAAAAACGGCAAACGGCGTTGGGTAGCCCATCCACTTCTCCATCAAAAAAATTTAACCATTTTTTGTCAGGTCACATTTAAGGTCACGAGAGGTCAAAACATGCCGTAATAGGAATAACATGTAAAAAGTTTTTCGGCCATTTTATCTGAACAAGTAAAGATAGAGAAAAACGACTTGAACTGTATGAATCCTCGCAGCAAGCCGAATCGAATGATATATAATTTGACCTTGCTAGGTAAAATCAAGGATTTGACCTGACTAGAGGTCAGGTCAAGGTCGAATTATCTAAAATGCTTATCATTAGAACTGCAAAGACAAGGCAAGTCTATTGCAGATAACATAAACGCTCTATCTCCATCCGTTATTGAGTTATTCAGTAAAAGATATTTTTACCATATATTTCCAATGGAGAGGTCATGCCTCGTACCTGACCTTAGGTCATCGATATAAAAATACCGGAACATATTTTAGAGAACTCGGTGGGCCCATTATGTGATATGAGTTTCAATCGGCTAAGTTCACCGTGCTCCGACTTATGCTATCTTAAAATTTTTTTGAGGTTAGGTCACTTGACCTGTACTGGTGTCCTGACCTGAGATGACCTAACCTTAAAATTTTCACAGAAGTTGTAAAAATGAGGGAAAAGGTATGCCAAGTACGGCGGCGCTACGCGCCGCCGTTTTTCTTCTACTACCAAAAACCCGAGGGGGAGCGGGTACCCGCTAACCTGGCGGTTCGCCCCCCCCGTCAATACGCGTGTTAAGGTTCATCCGACTGATAGATCGAGTGGAATTCCCATGTGGTTTTCTCCGCATTGCAGTGATGTATTAAAAACTCAGGAGTGCTTAATGTGCGAATGTATAATCGTTCCAAACCTGGCGGTTCGCGTTCCAAGCCCCGCATATCGCGATGAGCTCTGCTGCGAGCTGATAGGGCTATTTTTGTGGCAGAGTCTGGGGGGTTTCGGACCAATCTCATTTTTCAGAGGGCCTGATGGGATCAAATATTCGTGTACAGAAGTGCGTCCCGGGTCCTAACATCGCTTTTCATAGCGTGTTGTACAGGTTCCAGTGGACAGTTTGGTAAGGTCTGGAACCGACGTGGGCCTGCGGGATCTCGACGGCCTGGAGAAGTCACTCGGTGGAAAACTACCCCACAAATTACTTTTTTGTTCGCGCATCATTTACAGAGGGTGAGTCAAACATTGCTGGTCTGTTTCATGTATTTTGCGTAAAAAGGGTGCAGGAGCATCGTCGTGGCAGCTCCGCTAGGCCCGTCCCAGGATTTCACAAAAGAACTGTGGCGTGCTGGGTCCCGCACTGTCAAAAACGCCTATTGTCTCAAACCAGAATCCAGTTAAATTTTGCCTAGATCAGCGAGTCACATACATTTGCACAATTCTGTTTTTACATGCAAAGTAGACTCTGTTGTTGCATTGTTTCAACATCTCATCCTCATGGTTCATAATATGTATTTATTTATAGATAATTAAGTTATATAACATGACCATAGCTATTGGTCTAGGTGACTGCACACCAGACTGTATAACATAACAATTCTCAGCTGATGAGAAGACCTGGTGTTGGTGACTGTACACCGGTCCTGTATAACATGGCTGACTCTCACCTTGTGAGAGGAGCTCGTGTAGGTGACTGTGCAGCAGTCTTGTAAAACATGGTCGATTCTCACCTTGTGAGAGGAGCTGGTGTAGGTGACTGTACAGCAGTCTTGTATAACATGACCGACTCTCACCTGTGAGAGGAGCTGGTGTAGGTGAATGTACAGCAGTCTTGTATACATGGCCGACTCCCACCTTGTGAGAGGAGCTGGTGTAGGTGACTGTACAGCAGTCTTGTATAACATGACCGATTCTCACTTGTGAGAGGAGCTGGTGTAGGTGACTGTACAGCAGTCTTATATAACATGACCGACCCTCATCTTGTGAGAGGAGCTGGTGTAGGTGAATGTACAGCAGTCTTGTATACATGGCTGACTCTCACCTTGTGAGAGGAGCTCGTGTAGGTGAATGTACAGCGGTCTTGTATTACAAGGTTGATTCTCGCCTGGTGAGAGGAGTTGGTGTAGGTGACTGCACACCAGTCCTGTATAACATGACCGACCCTCATCTTGTGAGAGGAGCTGGTGTAGGTGAATGTACACCGGTCCTGATCCCGTCACCATTGTTAAAGTAAATGTGGCACGTTGGTTGAATCCTGGAATTTAGTGTAATTAGGGGAACTTTTAGTCGAAAATCATTGAAGCGTCCTTGATTTCTCTAAAAAATATACAATAAGCTCAATATTTGATTTTTAAATGCTCCTCTAGGGAAAGAAAGGAATATCTGCCTGTGGATGATGTCATGATCTGGCAACCACTCCATATTCAATACGCTTCAAGGGCTTCAATTGGCTGACTACTCACCGTGACGTCAGCATATATCTTCACACCAACAGCCGACAACTGTCGCCTCGTGCTAAGGGTACATGTGAGGTACATTTCAGGTAGTTTTTAGCTTTTCTGTACGGAAATTTTTAGTTTCAAGACAAATTATATTTAGAGTACCGGGTTTTCCGGCATGCTTTACAACTTGGCTATCTCAGTTAAAATCACGTTATAAAGGTACCACATTCCCTTTAAGGGTTTAGGGCGCGTCGAATTCAGTGGTCATTTTGCGCCCATATATCCAAACATAGCGGTATTTCACACCAGTCCTAACCCCAACCCTGAATTCCACTCAACGCCATTGGTAAGAAGGATATTCGAAAAAGCAACTGCACCGTTGCATCCCTGGAAATTGTGCGGATGAGCCCTCGAATAGGCGAATGCATGAGGCTTGGGTTCGTGAATACTTCAGGAGACTTTAATGGTATTTAACCTATGATGATAGGTGGATTTAAGGGCCAGTGGAGGGCATCTAGGGACCAATGGAGGCGAATGCTAAATAGAAACTGTGATCCCTTGAAGTTAAGCATTTCTGTGACCCCTTCCTCGTGTCCACAGTTATGCATGCCGCATTCTTGTGCGACTACCATGTGCATGTTCCCGCCATCCTGTGCACATTGAGGGTGACATCTTCCCTCTCCCTCTGTGAGAATAGGATAACAGCTGGTGAGGAGTGGAGGGAGAAGGACTGAACTGTACCCCATATTTTGTTAGAAACTAATGAAATGAGAGGTTCTGGTGAGTGATACGGAAGCGGAGCACGGGAACGTTTCCTCGTGACTCACACTAAACTAAACGTGCCCAACGTCTTGCGAATTGAAGTTTTTGTAACTTTTTAGTCGTTGTTCTCCTGCAAAGTCTTAATTTGGCTAAAGTTGTGTAAAATGATACCAATTGTAAGACACGATTATTTGCAGGGATGTCACGCAGTGATTTGACCGAGAGACCGTTCCTGGCGACGATACAGTGGGGATTGGGTTGGGAGGTAAATTCAAAATGTTAATGATCGTTGACAGGGCACTATTGAGGTGGTTCACCAACTTTGGACTTGGGAACGTTTTATTTACTCCAACTTGATAAGCGGGAGGAAAGGTTAATACGGTTGGCCGATCTGTACAGCTGGGGGACGCGCCCCCTCTCACCGCTCTCCATGCCCATGATTTTTCGTCAGGCCGGGTTCATCGCCCGTTCCATTCCTGGTTGAATGCTGAGCTGCCTTTCGGCACAGGGACTACTTGAATAGATTCACAGGCACAGTGTTAACAGTTACCCCAATTTGGAACCGTTGCAACTCATTGCTAGAATCGCAAGCATAAAAGCTCTCGGGTGGTACGGGAAAACCAAGATGCCGCCAGAAGTCCAGTTGAGTCCAGTTCTCGGCTTCAAAGAACACTTCCGCGCTTTGACTTTCATGTGCTAGATACGGGGAGTCCAATGTGGTGCGCCTTGGCAAACTGCCGAGACGTGCCCTCTCCCTGTGTGGTTTTTTGCACGAGATTTGCCGACCGTGTAGTTCTCTGTTCCCTGATGCCGCCATCGCTCTTTGTTGGGCCACTGACAGGGGCGTCTCCACGTGTTTTTTCCTGGGGTGGGGAGAGTATATTCTGACCTGGCAGCGACCAGAAGGAAGTCACGTCAAAACTGATGAGGCCTCTTGGGAAGACAGTCCAGTCAGTTCACCAGGAACCAACGTGGGGACTTCAGTCTGGATGTGCGAATCCGCTTTGATGAGCGGGACATCAAGCTAGCCTGATTGGCTGAGTGCCAGCATTTTTGTTCGAGAGGTCACGTGCTCGCTTTCCAGCTGGGCGGGGAACTCTCCCTTGTCTCTCCGCTTTCTACGCCCATGACTGCAGGCTCCGTTCACGACGCAGATGTTCACATGTGTGGGCGGCAAAAACTGCCCCATTACCATCTGCACCTGCTGCACAGACGAACTCGTACGCCGGGAAACGTGAAGCCACGCTGAAGCAGTGCTGAGCGACAGCTCTTTGTCTTGTGTCTCTGGCAAACGAAATATTTCTTATATGTGTGTTGAAGGGAATGTAGCACATTGGTACATATAGGCGTAGAAACAGGGGAAATGGGTACTATGCCCACTCCCCAACGTTCAAGATCTTAAACCATTAACCCAATGGCGTTGGCTGGAAAGAAACGGCTTCAAAATACGCCTTTGCCCCCCCCTCGCACCCGAACATTATGGGACATTCCTATTCTAGGCTGGTACAATTTTGGGTTCTAGTGGTTGGGGGGGGTAGGGGTTTATTGAAAATAATGTATTTTGCCCTTTTTCTGCTTAGAAATTGATTAATAATTGTAGTATTTCGCTTGATTTAATTGTCCTCTGTGAGAGGCAAAAAGTAACCCAATCGGCTTGACGTCAATTCAGCATGCAATCTGGTAATGTTTTGTTCCAGTCTGAACCTATTTAATTAGACCAATGAACCAATGGACCAAATGAATGTGAATCAAATGAAGCGATTCTAGTTAAACGAGGTTTAAACGAGGTTTGTTTTCTGTCCAGAAAGAGGCAAAAACGTGAAAAAGTTACAGGAACCAACGTGACTTATCAATATTGTTCCACATTCCTTAGTGCCGTGGATTGCTAAACAAATTGGCCTTATTTCAGCTGAAAATGGGCAAGAGACCTAATACTTTGATTTTTCTGGGTGAGTGATAAACAAAATCTCCAAATTATGGTGATATCAAATAAGTCTATGTGGCACCTTTACTGGAAATGCGCTGTGCCAGATTGAACCTGTTTGACTTGCGCGGCGGGGCATTGGGTCACGTTCTTGAGGTCACCATACACCACCTGACATTGCGGGGAGGAAGGAGTCGATAGGCGTTAAATGTGTACCCTATTTCTCCGCGAACGATAAGTTCTGGGACAAACAGAATACCGATCAAGTCGTTTCTCGGCATACATACATGGCTATCTCAGTTCAAATCTACTGGCGGATCTGTGAGGGAACCAAACGCTGCCCCCTCCCCCCCTCCTTCATGAATCTTCATGCACTGACATGGGAAGTCGAATCTCTACAATGTGGCATACGAAATTCCGCGACCGTAGGTGAATCACAGCCCAGGAAACAACTGCAATTGTTTCATGGGTGACCTACTACCAGCGTAGCTGTGCTCTTGATGACACTGTCTTCTGGTTGCTGCGTCATCTGTTGTTTAAAGGTGTTGGCAGTAGTGTTTTTTGTATTAAAGAAAAAAACTAGCTTCTCAATGTCTCCAGAAAAGAACGGGAACGCGCCGTGCCATGGCCGTCACTCTTTAATCAGTTCTCGGCTTCAAGTTCTGCGTCATCTGTTGTTTAAAGGTGTTGGCTGTAGTGTTTTTTTGTGTTAACTAGAAAAAAACTTGTTTCTCCATGTCTCCAGAAAAGAACGGAAACGCTCCGTGCCATGGCCGTGACTCTTTAATCAGGAAACAGGCCCGCGCGCAACAGAACTAGTGCGGGAAAAAAACGGAGTCGTTTTTTGCTATTCACTTACTTTGGGTTTCGCGGCCGACTCTTTGTCAGTCATGTCTTTGATGGATTTGAATTGATGTTTGTTGCCCTTGCATGGATTTCGGTCACGTAATCGGACACAATCAGTGGTTGGTTTGTTTATTTCGAGCTCGGTTTTCGTCAGACCGTCCTACTTACCCGCACTGCCGGGCGCAGCCCTGACTGCCACTACTGCGTCGCAGCAATGGAAACCGGAACATGGGAGTAGCTCATATGTCCGCCTTTCGCTTGCGTGTCCAGATATACGGAACAAAGCGGTCTCTCGCGTCCGACGTTTATTCCGCTAATGGTTCAGGCTCTTTGGAAAGGCTTGGGCACGGTTCCTAAATATATAAGGCTTGGGTTACTATTACTGATCATTTAGTAAATGGCCCCCTTTGCGGCGTAGTATACTAATCGAAAATAGATACCTTACAAATATGTATGTAGGGGAAAGTGTGTGTATTGCGCCCCTAACTAATTGCGCCCCCTTATAACAGAGAAAGGTATTTGTGACAGTTTGTTTTAGGCAGCTTAATCTAGTTCTCACCTTCAATTCATACATTTTCCCAACGTTTCAATGAATTCGTACAAAAGAATGTATTTTAATCAGCTAGCAAAATAAATTCAGTACTTCCTTAAACCTGCACGGGTTTATGAACCCGAAAAATAAGAATACGGCTTTCACATTCCAAAATCGATGATTTTTGTTTCAAAGCCAGATATTCATAGCATATTCTGAAAGCAACAATTCTAAATTCCCCCTGGTGGTGAATTTTTAAGGCAGACATCTCTGATTTAAATGCAAAAAGTTATTGCGCCCTGGTCAAATGCGCCCTATCCAAATGTATTTTGAAAAATCAAATCCAAAGCCTTTTCGTGTGAGTGTGATTTCATTATTACAAGTCATTGTGAATGCAAGAATACCACATTAAAATGACTTCCAGGCCCTCCAGATGAAAAGCTTGGTAGCAAGCCGAGCCCCATTTGCTCCTATACTAATACTTATTTCTGTCGTGCCATTGACTTAACATGGTATGGGAGAAGGCTGCAATTAAATCTAAATGCGCTCTCCCCCGGGCGCAATTACCCTCACACTTTGGAAAATGCGCCCTTTGCATAATTTCACTCAAATTGGAATTCACTCTTAGAACACGCCATTTTCAGGCCAGGAATTGCTTTCTCAAAAAAATAACAAATTTTGTAATTTGTTCCACAGTAGCGAGATTGAATAGGAGACATTCGTCTAGCAAGTTATTTCCCTTAGGGGGCGTAATACACATACTTTCCCCTACCTTGTGCATTGTATACCAGGACACGGTAGATTCAAAGAGAACAAAAACGCCTATGCATTTTATAACAAGAATAACATTCAATATTCAAAAAGTCAGGGTTAACCCATCCAGGACCCCCTCTACCTCCCCCGGTCGAGAAGAGACCTGCAGCATTGGATATGACCTTATTTGTTGTTTGGGTTTAGGGTGTGCAAACCAGTATGGTCATATAGCACCCATAATATGACCTTATTACCCCTGAAGAATGGCAAGAGTCCTACTAATGCGTTTTATTTGATTTTCCTTCGTGACAGGTAAGCAAATACCAATGACGGTGGATTCCCTTTTCCAGCGGATGTGCAAGATTTTCAGGAGGGGGTGCCTTCCTCCCCAGGGGGCGTCCTTGCTCTAAAGGGGTGTCTTTTGCTGTCCAGGGGCACCTGTGCTATCCAGGGCTGCGGTTACTCATCTAAGGGGGGCACCTTTTGCTGTCCAGGAGTCGCTTTTGTTGTCCAGGGGACGCCTTTGCTATCCTATCCAGAGGGGCGCCTTTTCTTTCCTGGGGGCGCCTATTTGCTCTGCATGGGGCGGCTTTGATGTCAAAGGGCGTCATTCATATGCCAAGGTGTCTTTATTTCACACACAGGGTCCTATCTCTTCAGGTAGGCGGTGCTTAGGCCTGATTTTCTCGTGACCGGCCAGAGGCGCCAGCCAAATTTGGGTGGCGCCTCCTGAAACCAATTCAAAACCGGGTGTGCAAAAAAAATTGTACACCCTCAATTTTTCAGGGTGTCCAACTGCACACCCTGCCCCCGAAATCTGCCGTTCCTGGCAAATATCCATATTGCGTGACTCCAAATTAGTGAATGATTGGGTAATGCGTTTTGCTAGATAAAACGTCGTTTGCCTCTTGTGCCCTTCCCCCCACTCGACGCGTTTGCACACGATAGTTCTTAGAACAGCCGAATGGTTGACCATGGTCCCTTTTCTTCCGCGTGGCGGAAAGTCCATCTCCTTATAGAGGTCCGTGAGGACGCCCTTGTCTGTAGTCGTCGCGCACCTGAATAAACGCGTCGCGGCGGCGGTTTAGGACGGGGTTTGCGGTAGGCCTTGAGCTTTCGCGCCAGAACCGAGCGGCCTGGCGCGCGGGCGCGGCTTGGCACTGTCTGTCGCATTTGGCGCGGCGTTTGCACGCCGCCCGGCTGCACTGCAGTGCGGATGTTGGCGCAAGTAACGGAATCGAGCCTCGGCTTTTTGGCTAGGGTTGATATCTGCTGACTCCGCTCGTCGGTTCGAACGAAGGTTGTGTTTCTGCCGCCAGTGGTGATTTGTGGGGGCTTGATTTCGTGTTTGTATTCAACTCGTTTTTGCGTTATTGGATGGAGGATGACACCGTAGTGTTATTCGGAGAACCTAGTCAAGCTATTTTGTGATGGCAGACGGAGAAGTCGGAGTAAAACCGTTTAACTTGGCATAGGCGCCAGGATAGCTTCATCACTGAAGGTGTGTCATCTCTGAATCGCCCTGACGGATTGCTGCCAGGCGTGCTGCCCATGGTGGAACGGGTATCCGAGCCATGGGGCACAGCTCAGACACTAAATCACGTGACACCGAGACAAAGCAAGCCTGCGATAGCGCTGCGGTGGGATGATGTCACGTGCGACGGCACCGGCCGGGGACGGCGGCGACTCTGCCGTTGATCTCCCACGGACCCTGGCCGTCCCCAACGGGAGTGGGAAACAAGGCACATGCAGGTGCCCATCGCCCTCCATTCGAGTCACATCCTGAAAGCTAAAGTTAAGTTTTATTTATGTAACTAAAGAAAAAACTTTTACTATGGCTAATTACGTGTTTTCCGCCTTTGTTGCGTGCAGAGACGACATACAGGGCAGGCGGAGGCTCTGTTCCGGGCGACAATGAACGGAAGCGGGGATATAAGGGTTGGGGATCATACACCTTTGACACTATCTGTCATGCAAAGTTTGGCACGGCAGGCTATCTAAAAATGTTTAAACTGCTTACTTAGATTAATGATTCAATGGCAAGGCTCGATCCACCTAGTTTTCAGCTAGTAGCGGACAATACGTAAGTACAATTATTCTACCTAAAATCACACAGCCTTTGCCTTATGTATGCGCTATTTGGCGTTTCTGCCATCAGCCTAGCTGTCCCCAGGTAGTGTGGGAAGCGAAGCGACGGCACATGCCGACCGCCCTTGAGCGGAGTCCCATCGCGTTCTGCGCGTCGTGAACCTTGAACTTGTGGCGGCGCTTTGCGCAAACGTGTGGCATGCTTGTGTATAGCAGGCTGTCGCGGCTCGTCCAGCTGTGACCTTCAAAAGCGTTCCAAAACTCGACTCTCTCACAGACCGAAGGCTCGCGAGAAGCTGGCTTTCCGACCGCGCAATGTGTGTAGGAAAACCATATAATGTATTTGTTTGTAGCTGGACCGTCATGGATCCATGTTGTGTGAGCCTGAACAACGGGCCATACCGCTCGGGCAGATTCCTGACTGGCCTGCCCACTCGGATGCACCTCGTCTGATTTCAAGACCATTGATAACTAACAATGACATCAGAACTTTGACTCAAGCACATACCGAATCGGTGTTGTTTCGGCCTTGTACCTTTTTGTCCGGTGTGTGCCGTTTTTACTTCATGCAGACATCAAGGGCACGAAACTGCACCCCGAATCCCCCTCTGGATCCGCTCCTGATGTAACTGGCCACCTTTTTCTTCTTTATCTCTATGTGACTGGAGGGAACGGTGGCATCGCGGATGCATTGAGGGGAAGTTTATACGGGTTAGAGGGGGTTAGAGGCTGCCTAGTCAAAATTCTAAAAAGTATTATTTCTGGACAACATAAGTCCGGAAATCCGGAAACTGAATTTGTCCGCGCTCTTTCGCTCGGATCGAAAAATATAGCCCTTTTCATACAATTCAAAGCGTTATCGAAACAGAAGGTGATTCATTTGGAGTTGACCTGAGCATCACCCGTCATTACGAGGCTGGCTGCAATGGGACATGGGGCCGCCCGTAACATTTCAGCGTTGCGCCAGCCACTGTTGTTAACAACCGCATTGAAAGGATCTGAGCCACCTTCACTTTGGCGGTGTGGGGGGGGGGTTACCCGCCCTCACTGGCGGATCCGGAAGATCTGTCCCACACCCCAAACCCCCTATTTTCGCCAATTTTTTTAACATAATTTTGTTCATGATTGAGCCCCATCCCCCGTGACCATTGCCCTGCATCTGGCACTGCCCTCCCCCCCACTCCTCAGATCTGGATAACTAAGCTGAATAACGAAAAATGGTAAAAGGCCTTGAATAGCCCATCCAAATTTCTATCGAAAAAATTTGTGCAATGTTTTTTGTCAGATCAAATTTAATGTCACAAGAGGTCTTTGTCATCATTTAAGGTCACATGTACCCATTATGAAGGTGGGACACTCCCTTCCAGTGCAATGGCAATGATTTGATATTGGGTGGGTGGAAGGAGGTAAACCCAACTATGGAGGCTGTTATTCAGTTTTCTGTATATTCATTCAACCAAGGAAATTTGTGCAAGACTTTTTTGAGGACAGAGGTTCATAAACTGAAATATAAGATGAGCTTTCCATTTGGGCAGTAAGTGTTAACCACAGAAATATCACTGGACTCCAGATTGATCCCCACGAGTGAGACCAGGGTCAAGAATGCCTGTTGGCAACACTTGGGTTCGCTTTGAATAATGATCTGACTCATCTATGTTTTGAAACCTGGTTTCATTGCTTACATAAGTCATGCAACGTGGCGTGCAAGTCCAAGGAGCCATATGTGCTTTGGACTGAGGATGTTAGCCGTTCAGGAAAAATTGTGTGCTTATTCTGGAACAAGAGCATTAATTCTAAACATTCTGGTGATAGATACATTATTTTGGTTTGGCGCTGTCAATTGAACGCTGCCACTCTTTTATTTTATTTTGGAATTTAAAAAATGGGCCCGCGAAATGCGCCTCCTTGCATCGTGTGTAATTGTGATGAAAATATTTTCTGTTTTCCGAGCACTCCCAATTGTCTGCGGGGTAACGTTTGAGAGCTTCTTTTAAGTGTTATAAGTCCCGGTTTAGGGATGGGCTTAAACTGCCGATGCGGGTAGTAATGACCAAACAGTCTGTATTATTTTATATTCCTTTGAATGTTTCGATAATAGAGGGATTATGACTGTTTGGGCACCGTCAATCGTTCACAATATCTTGCACTCCTGGTATCAAAGTTAGACATACTGGATGGTACACAGACGAAGAAAACTTAACGAACGTGCTGTTCACCCCTCGGGCGCAGGCAGAAGCATGTGGGGCACCCCAGGAGAGGAGTCCAAATGCCCTCCCGCACCTGGCCTGGCTGTACGTTGGGATTGTCTCGGGGAGACATCGGAGCGTTTATTGGTTTAAGAGACAGCTGTTATATGTGTGACGACCTCGCGGAAGTGGTGCTGCGGTCTCTTGCGCCAGAGTTTGCGAACTCGAATATCATTGCTCCGCCCGTGAAAACCTCTTGCAAAAGGTTGAAAATTTACGGCGTTTGTGATACAATTGGCCCGCACGCTGATAGACCGAGACCAGCGCCGCCGCCAGTCGACTGACTGTCTCGGCTGCAGAGTATACATGCGGGGCCTAAGGGCTATCCCCTAGCGTCAACCATTCTACAATTCCCTGTTTTCTCATGCTAATGTTAGGGAGCAATGTCCTGTGCACCCAGATGAGCCAGGCGGCTTGGTGTTGCGATGTCATCTGCTTCGGCGGAGGCACTCGGGAGAGTTGAGTTTGTCCAGTCGCTAACTCATTTTGCTTCACAATCTACATTGCCGCTGCGATATATGGTCTCGGACGGAGCCTGCCCGGCTTCCAAACGGACTGGAATGTGTGCTGGTCACGCCAGTAAAAAATTGTCCAGCACCAGCTTGGTGGCTGGTATAGCTGGGACCCGGGTTTAACTCCCTGCCAGTCTAGCCTCATATTTGTGAATACGGTGCCGCGTTCTTATAGCTGCAAACCAGTATTGCCGAAGGCTGGCCATGAAATTAGTTCCCAGATGATAAAGTCATCTTTCAAAATGGTCCCAACGTGATATTTCATACGGAAAACTTTTACTTTCCACGTGGTTAGCCGTTAACGGAAAATGACGTTTTCAAACCCTGAATTTTCTGTAGACCGCCTACCATATTAGCTAAGCTTTGTGTTGTTTTATGTGTCGGCTCCCTAACACGCGCCCCGCTGGGGCGTGAAATTCGCCCCCTCCTGGTTTTTCCCGAATAGCTTAAAAAACGAAGAGACGCAGAACAACGAAATTTACGGTACCTTATCCCTGATCAATTTTACACATCTGACCAAATTTTTTAGTTAAGGTCATGTCAGGTCAAGGAGCTATTCAGGGTCAAGTGACCTGACCTCAAAACCTAAAATTACGAGTTTGAAGCAGCGCCCAGGGAACATTAGCAAACTGATGAGTTTGAAACTTCCACAATATGATGAGGTCATTAGGGTCTACAAATCTGCTATCTCGGAATTGTAATATTGGTGACCTAAGGTGGGGTCAATTTTTTGGTCACCCCGTTATAAGTCTATGGTAAAAAATAGAATGGACTCGTTTTCAGTAAATAGTGGATAGATAAGACTGAAAATCCTCAAACGGTCTATTCTTACCACGATCTTGACCTTAAAGTTGAGTTTTTGAGCATCTGACCTCTCAAAGGTCATATCAGGTCACGCGAGCAGAGAGTGATTGTTTTGCCAATAACTTCTCACTGAATTGAGACAAAGCTCCTATTTTGTTTGCATTGTGTTTATATTGTCACGGGGAGTCGATTTATATGCAACATGACCATACCAGGTCACTCTGTGACGCTCATCTAGGTCGAGGTCAGGTCATTTTGACTATTTGACCTAGCAAGGTCATATTATACATCATTCGATTTGCCGCGATGAGTGGAATCCAATGATGCATAAAAATTTGCTCTAGCTACCCTGAGAGCAGATCTAGAGGGGGAAACGTACACTACTCTGTTGTAAGCCTATGGGGCATTCTTTGACCTATGCTGACCTCAATATTGACCTGACATAAAAATTCTTCTTATAAATTCTCTTCGTCTTGTCAAGAGCTTTTGAGCGCCGCCCGTAATTTTCCTTTAGCTTTCGTGGGGAACGAGATACGGGGGCGAAAAACGCCCCCAGCGGGGCGCGTCATGCAAGGGACTCCAGCGGGGCGCGTGCTAAAAGAGCTTCCGTGCTTGAGGCAGCGTCACTGCGTCCCCGTCGCTCCCGCTTTTTTGGGCATGATTATCATTTCCCCAAGCTATACGCGCCAGTAGCTACGCCTTCTTTCGCGTTCGTGTCGCGCTCTCGTTTCTTGCGACGCGGCCGCCGTGGTGATTGTACCTGGCGTGCGTGACGACAAGCGTTGCCACCGACTGCCGGCGGCCGGGCTCGGTGCTTTGCCAGACGTGAAAACATGGCAGGCTACCACAGCAAATAAAAACTTGTTGAGCTCCTGTACTAGAGTAGTCGATCTGGTAGGTATTTTGGCTGCAGATTTTCACTTGATTGGTACTGTGCGAATAGCTTGAATGGAATGCTATCCAGAGAGTTTTGGCCAAGGATTGCGAAAATGATTTAATCATTTATCCTATGGCATTGTTTGGGCGGCCAGAGGTCTCAGCGATGGCAGTGTGACCTTTTAATTGTATTTGGATGGAAAGTTTTAGTTAACGTCATGATATTCATTGTAATGTTAGGTGATGATAGTATTGTGATTAATGTAGTAGCAAGTGTCGTGGTGGTGGAAGTGGTACGTAGAAGTAGTACTGTAGTTGTAGTATGGTAATGCTAATTAGTTTCGTAGTTTTCTCCAGAGTTCTTCGCCACCGTAGCCAACGTCTGATAGAATACTGCTGAGCGCAACAAATCCTTGTATTTAAAGCTGCCTCTGGTGGGATCAGGGGCTTGAGCTAGATTTGCAGATCGCGATGTATTTCACATCTGCGGGGCGGCCGGCAATATCTTGTCGCGTCAGTTGCAGCTGCCTCCGGCTTTGTTGGGCTATTTCAGCCATTCATCTGTCACTGAGGACAAAGAGCGTCGCGTCGGTTCGATAGCACGCGCCGAGTGCGTCGCTGCGGCGGCGGCGGCGGCCTGCGCCGTGACGCAGTACGCCGTGTCTGGTGAGGCAGCTGGCCGCGGCCTGCCGGCGTCGGCCCATGGCGCTGCGGGGTCGATGCTGTGACGTCACTGGGAGGTGCGCCGCCGCCGCCGGCGACGGTGACCGACCTCGCGCGGAGAGCTGCGGCGCACTGAGCCCCGGGCCAACCGGAACGGCGGGGTGCGCATCTGTTAACGGAAATCGAACTGCGCAGTGCCGCCGAGAATACCAGCCGTATTGTGAGAGGACTGGTTCATTACGATATGCACGGCCGGAGATACGGTACAGCCCTCAGTCACCACGTGCTGGGACCTGTTATTCGGGCCGCTCATCTATTTGTCTGGTGTCTGGGATGAGGGAAATGTGAAGTGGCTATTTGTTGGCAGTATTCCAAGTTGCGTGATTTATCAAATATATCAATCCATATGTGAATGCTACCGTCTGTGCAGACCTTTCGGAAATTGCATCGTTCACCAGACTTGTGCCTGTGTTGGGCCCAAGTGGCAAAAACCTTAGAAATTGATCGACCTAAGAAATGAACGGAGTCCATACGTTCTCAACCCAGGTCAGTTGGGCTCAGATGAGAACAAGAATCGGGATTGAGCCGCATATGTTGAGTCTCTGCCTTGTGCAGACTTCATACAGGACAGATAGAAGCCCTGTTGAGGGCGACAAAGAACGGAAATAGTGATAAAAGGTCTGTGTGACCACACACTTTTAACACCACCTATTATATACAAAAGTATGCACTTCAGTCCCAGGCCTTTCAATGATGCCTGACCTAACTGACTCTTCCTATAATCACAGCGAATTTGCCTTGTTTATATGCTATGTTTGCATTGAACCCATTTGGATTGAGGAGTGGTCCGAGTTTAGAAACGAGAATGAGCAAAAATGTAGTATCCGTGTAAGCCTTGTCTGGACGCTTGTCAGTGTGCATTCTGTAATATTCACGTAAGTCGTATAGGCTCTACGTTGAGTGGGAGGGGTTGTTAACATATTGATCTTTCTCGACTGAAGTGAAGTGAACATTCACGGTTCGGATGTGGTGTCCCCATGTTTGCAGACGTAAACAATTTGCTCACTTTGTTTTGGACCGTTGCCATTAGCATGGAATACTACTGTCTCTTTGTGTCAGCAAGTAGTCTTGTGTCTCCCTGTGTCGGTAATTAGTCTGCAGCGGCCCAGGTGCAACGGCGCGGTCGAAACACATTGTGATGCATTCGCCACAGAGTTCAGTCGTTTATCACGGTCACATTTTTCGCTTTGTGGGGACATTGCGTCTTGGTTGTATCTGTTGGTAAACATCGATTTCCTGGGTTTTTTTATCAATTTGCCATGGTTTACGGTGTTTGTCCGTATGGTACGCAGTGTCTGGGCCTGTTATCCATTTGCAGTGGTGTATGTCCGCATGGTGCGCAGTATCTAGGTCTGTTGTCCATTTGCTGCGGTGTATGTCCGCATGGTACGCAGTATCTGGGTCTGTTGTCCATTTGCGGCGGTGTATGTCCGTATGGTACGCAGTATCTGGGTCTGTTGTCCAGTTGCAGTGGTGTATGTCCGCATGGTGCGCAGTATCTAGGTCTGTTGTCCATTTGCTGCGGTGTATGTCCGCATGGTACGCAGTATCTGGGTCCGTTGTCCATTTGCAGTGGTGTATGTCCGCATGGTGCGCAGTATCTAGGTCTGTTGTCCATTTGCTGCGGTGCATGTCCGCATGGTACGCAGTATCTGGGTCTGTTGTCCATTTGCTGCGGTGCATGTCCGTATGGTACGCAGAATCTGGGTCTGTTGTCCAGTTGCAGTGGTGTATGTCCGCATGGTACGCAGTATCTGGGTCTGTTGTCCATTTGCTGCGGTGTATGTCCGCATGGTACGCAGTATCTGGGTCTGTTGTCCATTTGCGGCGGTGTATGTCCGTATGGTACGCAGTATCTGGGTCTGTTGTCCAGTTGCAGTGGTGTGTGTCCGCATGGTACGCAGTATCTGGGTCTGTTGTCCATTTGCGGCGGTGTATGTCCGTATGGTACGCAGTATCTGGGTCTGTTTTCCAGTTGCAGTGGTGTGTGTCCGCATGGTACGCAGTATCTGGGTCTGTTGTCCATTTGCGGCGGTGTATGTCCGCATGGTACGCAGTATCTAGGTCTGTTGTCCAGTTGCAGTGGTGTATGTCCGCATGGTGCGCAGTATCTGGGTCTGTTGTCCATTTGCGGCGGTGTATGTCCGCATGGTACACAGTATCTGGGTCTGTTGTCCATTTGCTGCGGTGTATGTCCGCATGGTACGCAGTATCTGGGTCTGTTGTCCATTTGCGGCGGTGTATGTCCGTATGGTACGCAGTATCTGGGTCTGTTGTCCAGTTGCAGTGGTGTGTGTCCGCATGGTACGCAGTATCTGGGTCTGTTGTCCATTTGCGGCGGTGTATGTCCGTATGGTACGCAGTATCTGGGTCTGTTTTCCAGTTGCAGTGGTGTGTGTCCGCATGGTACGCAGTATCTGGGTCTGTTGTCCATTTGCGGCGGTGTATGTCCGCATGGTACGCAGTATCTAGGTCTGTTGTCCAGTTGCAGTGGTGTATGTCCGCATGGTGCGCAGTATCTGGGTCTGTTGTCCATTTGCGGCGGTGTATGTCCGCATGGTACGCAGTATCTGGGTCTGTTGTCCATTTGCGGCGGTGTATGTCCGTATGGTACGCAGTATCTGGGTCTGTTGTCCATTTGCTGCGGTGTATGTCCGTATGGTACGCAGTATCTGGGTCTGTTGTCCATTTGCTGCGATGTATGTCCGTGTGGTACGCAGTATCTGGGTCTGTTGTCCATTTGCGGCGGTGTATGTCCGTATGGTACGCAGTATCTGGGTCTGTTGTCCAGTTGCAGTGGTGTGTGTCCGCATGGTACGCAGTATCTGGGTCTGTTGTCCATTTGCGGCGGTGTATGTCCGTATGGTACGCAGTATCTGGGTCTGTTTTCCAGTTGCAGTGGTGTGTGTCCGCATGGTACGCAGTATCTGGGTCTGTTGTCCATTTGCGGCGGTGTATGTCCGCATGGTACGCAGTATCTAGGTCTGTTGTCCAGTTGCAGTGGTGTATGTCCGCATGGTGCGCAGTATCTGGGTCTGTTGTCCATTTGCGGCGGTGTATGTCCGCATGGTACGCAGTATCTGGGTCTGTTGTCCATTTGCGGCGGTGTATGTCCGTATGGTACGCAGTATCTGGGTCTGTTGTCCATTTGCTGCGATGTATGTCCGTGTGGTATGCAGTAACTGGGTCTGTTGTCCAGTTGCAGTGGTGTCTATCCGTATGGTACGCAATAGCTGTTTTTATGCATTTGCGGTCGTGTATGGTATATGTCCGTATGGTCCGCAGTATCTGGGTCTGTTATCCATTTGCGGTGGTATGTCCGTATGGTGCGCAGTAGCTGTTTTTTATTCATTTGCGGTGTTGTATGTCCGCATGGTACGCAGTATCTACGACCCATGTGTTTTGCTTTTCTGGGATTTCTTGTTTGGTGGAGCTGGGTTTTCGAGGCATTATTGGCTGATGCAATTCCAGATGCATTGCAGCTTGCGCTCGCTGCATGTTGCTGTTGCTGCGGGATGTGACTGTGACGTTTGAAAGCTGTTCACAGCTCCTGTTATGTTGCGCTATGCATCGACAAGGTGGTATCCCTATTATGGAACCTGATTTTTCTCGCATTTTTGCTCATATGTGTGAACATTCCCCGCCTTTCTTCAGGGAAAACCAGAGTGTGCTCAGAATTCAGAAAATTGGGCTTTCCTTCGCGGACTCTCTTATTTGTTTTGTGTGTTTCACTTTGATTTTTTTTAATTAGGCGCATAAATTTCGATATATCAGGTGCGGGGTGTCGAATACCCCCCTCCCCTGACAGGAGTAGGCAGGGATGTGGATTTTTATCTCTTTGGGGTACCTGTGCATCCTCAATGAATCGCTGATGTAATGTTAAAGCACCCTTTAAATCGTACTGGTTATTGTTTCAATGATTGGATGTTTTTCTCTTCAGCCGACCTCAAGGAAGGTGAAAAATCATACTCATACACACATAATATTATGTTTTTGCCTTTTATTGCAGAATTCATTGACCTTGTTTCATGGTTGGGCGCCCTTAATTATTTTATTAACACGCGCATTGACGGGGGCGGGTATCCGCCCCCTAAGATCTCGAGAACTGCGCTAGGTAGTGAAAAACGGTAAACGGTGTTGGATAGCCCATTTTACTTCTCCATCGAAGATATTTGAACCTTTTTGTCAGGTCACATTTAAGGTCACTAGAGGTCAAAACATGCCGTCATAGGGATAATATGTAAGTTAAGTTTTTTTCGGTCATTACATCTAAACAACTAAAGATAGAGCAAAATGATTGGAGCTGTATGAATCCTCGCAGCAAGCTGAATCGAATGATGTATAATATGACCTTGCTAGGTCAAATCAAGGATTTGACCTGACCTGAGGTCAGGTCACGGTCAAATTGGGCAAAAGCACATCATTAGAATCGCAAGGACGAGGCAAGTAGAATTCTGTTGAATAAACGCTCTATCTCCATTAATTTCTGAGTTATTCAGTTAAAACCATTTTCCCATGAATTTCCAATCGAGAGGTAGGTCATGGCTCGTACCTGACCTTAGGTCATTGATATGAAAAATCCTGGAACATATTTTAGAGAAGTGGGTGGGGCCATTGTGTGATATGAGTTTCAATCGGATAAGTTCACCCTGTTCCGACTTATACTATCTTAAACTTTTTTTGAGGTCAGGTCATTTGACCTGTACTGGTGACTTGACCTGAGGTGATCTAACTTTAAAATTTTGAAAAAGTTTTAAAAATGATTAGGGAAAAGCCTTTCAAGTACGGCGGCGCTACGCGCCGCCGTTTTTCTGTTGTCTTCGAAAAAGCCTAAGGGGTGGGTACCCGCCCCCCCGTCAATGCGCGTGTTAACATTCATGCCCCTTGGAATAGTGGTAGCCAGGGGCCTGACCGAAATATGTTTAAATCAAAACATTTCATTAAGAACCAAACACGCATGTAGCGGGCAGCTCCGTTCCCGGCAGCAGCTCAGAGAACCTCAAAGTTGATATTTTGTCTCTGAGCTTATTCGCTGATACCACTGCTTCCAGATTATGTAGTTGGCAGAGGCTTGCGCTTAGGAACAGCACTATTATAATTGGTACAAGAACGCCCTTCCAGCTCCTTTTTCCTTCCCCTCATTCTGTTTTTCGTTACATTAAACTAGAAATACAGCAAAACCTCAAATTGGGAATGCAATTTGGTGTTTTGGCGTATATTTAGATAATTGCTTTAAAAAGTAAAGAGAGGGTTAAACATTCTTATATCACTACATCCACCTGGCCCAAAGTGGTTCACACGCGTAACAACTTAACATAAGAGAATTTGCGCCAAATAAATAAATCTGCTTGATCATCTCTACACTGACTCCTAGTGTACGTTTCTTCTTCAGCTTGTTAAAGAAGGGGCGCCCGAGCAAAGTGGAAGTGGGAGGGGAGGGAGAATGTGTGATTCATGCCGCCCACCTGGAAAGCCATGGGCTTTGTTCTGAAGGCTCATTGCTCCTAGTTTTATGATGCAAGAAATGTTTGCTTGGCTCTTGCTGTTCTTCCTCTGGAGAAAAAGAGGTATTGCCTTGATTCTTATCACTCTGCTCTTGGTTTACATGCCCTTGCATCATTTTTGTTGCCTAAGCGGAAATCTGATTCAACCCTGTCTTCGTAAATTTTCCTTTTTGGCGCATGGGAGAACATAGCAGATGATGAAATATTCGTCGCTCATGTCTGTTAACGTCAAAAGAGCGACCGGTGAAAAAGTGGGCTTAGCCGGGCGCCTTCCGTGTGCTTTGTGGGGCATTACATGCTACTTTCAATTTACCGGGCATTATGGTCGTTGTTCGTTTAAATATGATCATCATTCTTTAAGTGGTGGGACCGGGGTCACTGAGATTATAACCATGAGAACCGTATGAAGATGTCGATATGATAAGCTTAGCTTCCAGTGTCTTGCAAAAAATATATGCATAGGCTGTCTATTGGAGCCGGAGTTGGCTTGTGGCATTCATTTATGATGAGGATTTAAGACCATTCGTGAGAGAGAGAGAGAGAGAGAGAGAGAGAGAGAGAGAGAGAGAGAGACAGAGACAGAGACAGAGACAGAGACAGAGACAGAAACAGAGACAGAGACAGAGACAGAGGCAGAGCGGTACTGAAAGCGAGAGACGCTTTTCTGTCGTTCTTTTGCATTTGAAACTGGAACGGAAAAATTGGGCCCACAACATTGGCAGTTGACGTGCCCTAAAACATGGATTATCATCTTGAATAGGGAATTTATTATTATCATCTTGGATCGGAAATTTCTTGTATTTGACTGCGATGGATCTGGCATTTCGGCAAGGAGGGATTGCAAGTCTCAGGGGGCGCTAATATAATGCTGGGGGGTGTTCTGAATGTGATAGGGCGCTTCCTGACACTAATTTATAATTAATAATCTCGACGGGGAGGAACGGGTTCAAAATTTCAAACCAGTAGAGCCTCGTTCCGGAGAAAGAAGACGGAATATTCAAATGTAGAACTGTAGCCAACAGGGATGGGCGGCCAACAATCAGCGATGGGGGAGGGAGGATGATGCCCGTGACCTAAGGGGTCCAGTGGACAGTGGCCGCTCGTTTCCCCGGACACTTCCCCAGTGATGATGCCAGTCCATTGATGCAAAGGTATTTCTGCAAGTTTCTGTTAACATCACGTACGCTTCGGAAAAGATGTCGCGTGAGTTGCCATGTTTACTATTACGGCGATTGAACACAAAGAACGAGGGCTGTCTCCTACTTTTTACAGTGTTGGCCGGTCGTGACAGGCTGTTGTTCTTGGCCACAGCAGAGCGTTGATTGCATCATCCTAATTTGCTTTTGTTGCATCATCTTTCTCAAAGTTAGAGCTTCGCGGTTTTTCCTTCCACTCAATCGCTTGGATTGTGTGGCCAGCTGTGCTTTGTGTGTGTGTATATGTTTTCTTTGGCTGATCGGTCCTTTGTTGCTATTTGTTAGAACAGTGACACATTGAAGGTGCACGCGGACTTGTTGGCGGTCCTGTAGTTGTGGCTGGACCGCTCTCGGAAGTTACTTAGCCTCGGAAACTGTCACGTTTAGCTCAAATAATACTGATACCGGCTCCCCACGTGCCACCCTCAATATCTGCTCTTGAATAATGCAGGCTGAACGATATGGAAGCTGAGTTAAATGATGGCTTCCTCATTTAAGCCCTAAAATGCGTTCACCTCGATTGTCGAATGGTGGCTCTCGGCGTGCCATGAATTTTTTATAGGTCTGTTGCGGTATTGTAGTGGCAGTTGGCACCAAAGGGCGTCGCCACGGAATTGTTATGGGGGTGGGGGAGGGTGACTGACGATGACTGCAGGGTGAGGCGAACTTTGATCATATTGGCTATCATTGAAAACGCTGACACCTATCAGCGCACGTTTCCGTGAGTCCGCACAGGTAACGGAGATAACATGCAAAAAGCCTTCGAGTCCTGGGGAGATGTCCCCCCTGATTCGCGAGTTTGGTGAGGCATCCCCCGTCCCTGCTTTCGACGCCCATGGTTAGCACGCATGGAAAATGGACTGTAAAAGTGGACAAGTGGAAAGTTGAAATGTATCACTGTGGAATTAATGCTTCTCCACGCGGGCAGAATGTTACCGTGCGTGGATGGTATGAGACGTTTGAAACTATATTTCCCCCAGCTGTATATCCACATGTGATCTTAAAAAATTGTTTATTTGCTTTCAGCCAGTGACGCAAGTAAACAAAGAGCATCAGTTACCCTGCTGCTTTGTTCCTCGCACTTGTGACAAAGGTGTGTGACGACCTCGCTGCAGCTGTGCTGGTGTGACCCCGCCGCGCCGGCGACCGGAGAGTTCAGTGGGTAGAACCTGTTGAACTGCCACTGGCAGCTGAGCTCGGCTCCTGCCGAATTTATTGCAGCAGTTAACTATCAACCGGGCAAATGGCTATCCTGGGACAAGTCACTCATGCGTGTGGAACATTACAGCTCCGATTTGCTCCGGATTTCGCACAAGTGTTCGCCTACTATAAATCGTTTTTTGGTGGATGATTTGACTGATCTGAATGAAACTTGGGGATGAGGTCTCCTAACCCTCGTCTGGCGACGTTTATCGCCATCGTGAAAGTGTCCACAAAAAGTCGTAGTGAGGACAGTAATTTGAATATGACACCAGCATTTATCAAGAGTTAAACAAACCATATTTTAGAAAAGCCATCATCTTGTAAACTGTGAGTCGGAGTTACCTCAACTGTATGCCCCGTGGCCTTTTCCGAACATAAAACCTTTTAAAACAAAACATTTAAAACCCGTCTGATTTGAACTTTCTCTGAACTTTGGCAGTTCGTTGGACTCGGGCAGTTTGGCGATTCGTTGAAACGTCATAACGTTTCTTCAGCGTTTGATCCAAGCTGCAGCTACGCAGCGGAAAATCCTTCAGAGTAGGCTGTGTCACTGTGGTGTTGCAGTTGCCTCAGCTGATACATCAAGCCAAATAGTAGCTGGTATCCACCAGCGATCATCGCGCTACGAGGCCACTGCTACTGACGTCAATGGACGCGATACAGCCCCTCGTCTCGCTCGTGATCGAACTAGTTGAACTGAGATGATTTGTAAACGCGGGACAGGCGTTCTCGCTGGTGCACGGCTTGCAGGAATCTGCCTGAGCAATGACCAGTGTCAGCCGGCCGGTGAACGGGCGCTAGTGACGGTGCACCTACTAGCGCTGGCATTCGTTCCGGACATGGACTATTCTAAACTGAAGGAGCTGCGGTCAGCTACCCAGCCCGGTCACGTGACCTACTGGCGGCGTCACGTGACGCGCTGACGACAGGGCGCGCTCTGTGTCGTGGGCGGGTGCTGCCAGCCTCTGTGGACACGTCATGCAGGGCCGAGAGTACAGGTCTGCACTGGGACGTTCTCACTGCGCGGTGGAAATTCCTAACGGCCCGCGGGTAGTCCGCGTCGAATGACAGATGCCAGAACGACAGAAGGGGTGTCGTGTGCACCTGGCAGTCGGGCTGGACGCGCCGGAAACACGCCGCCGGCGAGACCTTATAGGTGCAGCGATGCTCATGCCAGGTGCCCACGTAAATTCCCACATACGTCGTCATGTAAATATACAACACGATGCTAGAGTGGATGGTCTAGTTTAGAAAGTGAATAAAGAAGTGGGTCAAAAGCTTAGTTAGTTATTTGGGCTTAAGGGGCGCACCAGCCTGGCAAGGCCATATAGCGCCCAAAACAGTACAGTCGCTAAAAGTGTTCCATCTGGAACAAGAAGAACGCGTGATTCAGAGACTTATTTCCCCTTTCGGTGTCAATACCTCGCTGTGCGGATGAATGGCAAGGCAAACAGAGAAGTGCACACACTACTAACATCAGTCCCTCCTGTACTGAAAAAAACCGACACCCCACAAGATCCACCAGGTAACGCCGCGCAGAGAGCGCCCGGCACGAGGCGTCGGGGCGTCAGTTGGTCAAAAGCTTAGATTAGATTAGCTTAGGAAGCTTAGGAATGGAATGACTTTGAATTCACATTTAGAAAGCAAACAGACCGCACATTTTGTTCGGACGTATGCAGTTCTTTCTCTCTCGGACGGCGCCGCTCACGGTGTTTGTCCCGTGCTAAAACCAATTCGTTCGCGACCGAGTTCTCTTTGTTCGAAACTGCGAAGTCAGGGCGGCCTAGCAAGCTGCATGCTCGGTTGGCTCGCCCTCGCTCGCGGCGCCGCGCCCTTCCGCGAGCGGCCCGCTGGGACACGCCGTTGCAGTAGACGGAGAACTCGCCACACCTCTGGAAGTTGGCGATGAGCGGTCAATTCGTTCAATAGGAGTCTTGATTCGGTCACGCCGGTGCTGATGTATCAGCCGTAACTGACGCGTTCAAATTCCACCTGCGGGCGAAGTGAGGAGCCCGCGCACCCGTTCGTCACTGCAGGCTTCGGCGCGCGCCGTGTTGTTTGATTGTGGCTCTCATCAGTCTGATGGCTGGCAGACCCAGTGGTGACGTCGCCGTGTTTACCAGCGGGTGTCTGTCGTCGCCACGCGTCTCAAGATCAGGGACGGCAGCTGGCCAGGGCCGCTTTTTGTCGGCCCGGTTGGATGGTGTGCCTGTTATGGGAAGCTGCGACTGGCTCCTGCCGGGTCCAGCTGCCCAAACGGGCGCCGGCGATACATCCGGTCTGGCCAGCCAGCTCCTGTCCTTGGCGGCTCAGCGTGCGCTGAAGGGTGATTGTGCCGACTTCGTATGTACTCGGGGAAAATAAAGGATATTTGGTTAAATAACAATGGCTGAAACTTGAATAGTGTAGGATGATTTTGGGGCGCGCCAGCTTCTTTGACTACTTGTACCCATAATTGTGTTGCTGTTTACTCAAACCTTAAGTGAAGTTTGTTCGGCTACATTGTCTCGTCAGACACAAATTGTGTTGGATTTAGTCCAGTTAAGTCCATATAACTGTTAGCGTCATCCTGCATGAAGACTAGATCTATTCGTTGTGAATCGTCCGACTCCTAAAAATAGGGTAAGACAAAGTCTGGATACACATTCAGCACCGGCTTGAATGCGAGCTACATATATGTAGTAATATCGGAAGTCTGCTCGTGGTTTGGCGTCCAGGAGCTAAAGGACAGGTTCGCCTTCAGTCTATCAATTCGCCCGACCTTGTATTTGTAGACGGCCCGAGCCTTTAGGAAGCGATAGAGGTAGGGAAGGGGGGGGCTAGACTCGACGAAGAATGTTTGATGAGCCAGCTCTGGCGTCTCAACACTACTTATCACCTAACTATTTCTATGAGGTTTACGACAGGAAAAATCGCTGAAATAAAGCTCTGCGATGACAAAATGTGGTGTAGATCATTGTCTTCCTTATACAGTAAACGCGTAACCTGGAAGCTAGGAAATCGGTAGATAGGTGTAAGTAACATGGCAAACAGACTATAGATAATTTGAACGGAATCAGTACGCGAGCTGCATAATACCCACAATCCCTTAACACCATGTTAAAAGTTGTGAAAATGAAGTGAACTGAACGGCGTATTCACCTTTCGTCACGATCGTTGAACTCCGAACGACGCTGTCCCGCCAGATAATTCACTGGCGTGTTTTCGGCGCTGTGTCGTGCTCTAGGCACGTTGTTTACCGAATGGAGCTTGCCTTGATCCGGGGCGATGTTGACGTCAGCAGCTGCTCTGTTAGTCACCGACATTGGTGATACCGGAATCCGAGGCGGAGGGCGCCGAGCAGCTCGCATCTCGATCGGCCAAGATCACCGGAATATCAATTTTAGCTCGGAGTGTTCTAAAAAGAGTGTGATGCGGAGCGGGAGGGAGAGTTCAAGGCGCTACAGTCCTTCCCTCCTGTTCGCTGGTGATACGCTTTGTATGGTCATCCCATTACCACGTTCCTGATTAATGTTCGGAGTGGTCTTCCTCGGTGGCGCGGGGCTATTTCGGTGCTTCTGCGCGTTACAATGTCCCTGATATTGTTGCCGGCTCAGAAAGCTGCGCGCCGCGGGCTTTGATGCCGGTAACCAGCTGGGAGCGCGGAATTCCGTATTTGCCACCGGTTCTGGTGTTAGTCATAGCGTTTTTGTGGTCCCAAACTTGTGTTTGTGCAGGTGGTGTGGGAACTCACGTTCCGCTTAACGTGAAGGGCGGTAGTAGTTCTGGCCTTTTCTTTTGCACAATAATCAGTGGGACTTCACAGGGCTCAAACTCGCTCAAACTCGCTTAACAAGGCTGACCTTGATGTTGACGCAGGCATCAGCTGATCCTGTTTCTAAGCAGGCTAGTGTTTTGTATAGTTGTGTTGTGTGGCAGAAATGTGCTGGGGAAGTTTTGTCGCAATAAGCTCACGGATGAGAAGGGTCCCGCGAATGTTCAAATATTTTGCAATTCGTGTTTAATCGTAAACTTGAGCATCTGCTGCCCTCTTTTTCTTGTTCTAATATTTTTTGTTCTCTGCTCCCGGGTTTATTATTGCTTCTTGCATCCACACAACACACACGCGATGTACAAGGCGGAAGTTTCCATTTACCGGCCTTACGGGGCAGCGGCACCGCATCCTGCGTAGCGGCGCACTGCCCCAGCTCTCCAATCCCCAGCCCTCGGCAGCCTAGCCAAGCCCTCACGATAGGGCCGCGTGCACTTCGAGGATCGATCCGAAATATGTGCACTAGCTTGTCGACCAATGTGGGTGTCCTTTGAACTGAAAGACCTGGCGCTGGCTGTGCTGTTTACGGAGGCTCTCGACGCTCGTTTAGCATCAGCGTCATCGCAGCCCAGGCGCGCTCGTCATCGATCGGTCTATCTCTGAACGTTGCAGATCCGCCACAACCCTGGCTGTGTCAAATATAGGAGTTCAGTCAGACTTTGCGCTGTGAATGTTGTGTTATTGAGGCCTTGCCACCCCCCGATCGTGTGGTTAACGGCATCCGTCCTTGTGTTACAGACCGAAGTCTCCGCCCAACAGCCCCAACCCAGAGTTCGCCACTGATCTGGAGGAGCTCCGCGACTACTACCTCAACAAGGTCGGTAAAGCCTTGCCGGCATATCTAAATGGGGATTGTGCGGTTAGTTCTCCGAATCGCCGTACCCGCGCTGGGGTGGGGTATCATGTCTTGTGAAACTGTCCGCTGCCTTGCTGTTTTTTTAAAACCAGGTATCGGAGGGCAACACGTTTCAATCAATCTAAATTTCGATGTCTTAAGTTTAGTTATTGATTTATCAATTTTCAGGGATTCCCAGTTGTCGTGTTCTTCTGTTATACTTCTTAAAGGGAAAAAGCACGTCTTCATAATGGGATTCGAACTGGGAAAGCTATGTGATGGAGCGTGCCGCGGAACCGGTTTATCGATATTTCATTTGTCCCAGAATTCTGTTGACAATTCACCATTTATCTACTCCTTTCTCCCCCGGTGGTCACGTGGTGTTAGGTGACCGTGGGAACGTAATTTAAATGCTCAAGGTCTACCACGGGTTCAAATATTTCTGGTTTGGATCACTTTAAAACTGCTAAAGATGTATTTCGTACTGGCCGGTATAAATGCGTATAGCTTTCTTTGATTACTAGTTAGAGACGTGAAGTATGTTCAAATATATTTAAAAAAATGACAGGAATTGATAAGTGGCAATTTCGTTCCTAATTATAGCCTCTTTTAGCCAAAAACGCTACATTTGTATTGGTTTTCCGTTTCGGCGCAAAAAAGACTCAGTCTGGCACAGAGCATGGCCAGATTGTATGCCGATTTGATGTTACCCTGATTTGGGGACTTTTTATATATAACCGAGGAAAATTAGATAAAACTAAATGTTAGGTTTATTAGCCATTTCTCAGCAGGAATAAGTCCCAATCCATTATTTTTAATTAAGGCTGCACCTGAAACCAATACCGTCTGGAATGACACCAAACTGCCACATTCCCTAAGGACGTGTTAGGCTTTGTGGTTCGACATTATTTTCTTCAGGCATGCCGTTGTTCGGCTCGCGTATGTTATTTCATATTTAACCTTCGCCCGGGTGGGGGGTCTTTTTAGACCACCCTCGGGTTTTTCCGAAGCGACCAAAAAACAAACGGCGGCGCGCAGCGCCGCCAAACTTGGTCTAGCTGTTCCTTTATCATTTTTACATCTTTCCTGAAAATTTCAGCTCAAGGTCATATCAGGTCAGGTCACCAGGCCAGGTGAAGTGACCTCACCTAAAAAATACGTAGAACCGCATAACTAAAAGAAGGGTTAATCGATCAAGTTCAAACTCATACCACATATTGGGCTCACCAGGAGCTACAATATATGTTCCGGGATTTTTATATTGGTGACCTAAGGTCCTGTGCAGGGCATGACCTCCCCATTGTAAATACATGGGGAAAATCACGAAATGAGCTTTTCTCAATAAGTATAGATGGAATCAACTTCAAACATCGGTTTCGACTTTCTTTTAGCCCATTTCTGAAGTTGATGCTAAAAATTTTGACTTGTGACCTTTAAAGGGTCACCTTAGGTCAAATAAGCATTTTTTGGTGTTTTACTCTATAAATTTTAAATAAAATAAGATAGAACTTTTATTTTGTCACCAAGTATTTGTATAGTCACTGCAAGTCAAATGATACACATCATGACTATACCAGGTCAAGTTGGGTCAGACCGCTGACCTGGGTCAGGTCAAATTCTTAAATTTGACCTGACATGGCAATATCATATATCATTCGATTCGTATTGACGAGAGGATTGCAATGGTGCATAAATTATGGCTGCATCATGTTTGGTTTGGAAGCTATTAGCGAAAAAGTAAACGCACTTATGCATGGGTGGCTATGGACATTTCCAATAATATGCCCAATATTCAGTGACCTGTAGCTCCCTAGGCTTTGACCTGACACGAAAATGAATGTCACTGTAATGAAAGAGCAACTCAAGAGCTTTCGAATGGTGTTAGAAAAATGTTTCTAGCTATCATAGTTTCTGAGATATATGAGGTTTTCTTAGTACACCTTATATTAGCGATTTTGACCTATTTTGACCTCTAATGACCTTGATATTGACCTGACAAGAAAAATGACCGAAGTATTTTCGATATCATTTTCGAAGAGCTTTCGATTTCCGTTTTGCGCTTTTTTCTAGCTCTCTTAGTTTTTGAGATCGTGGGGGGTCTTTTTCAGCCCCCCCCACCAGGGCGAAGGTGGCTCGTACCCGCCACTGGGGCAAGGGTTAACGCTGAGAACTGCCTGTTGTGCAACAACTTGTTTATCTTCCTAACATTCCGCTCCTATGCTGCGGTGGCATTGCGGTGGGCTCGGGACTCCGTGTTTGTAGCTCAGTGCCCGACTTTAACGTTATCAATGCACCGTGGGAGGTTTCAATTGAACAATGCAGCCATGGGCTCAGCGCTGCAACATCGGCTATTGAACTGTCTCAGAGGAGTGACAGGAAGTACGTGTGTGTCCTCAGCAAACAAGCCGTGAGGCACGTCTCCGTTTTGGACTTGTTTAGAGCGCGACGGGTGTTGGCCAGTGTGTTGGGAGCCGTCGGCGCGATGGTGCTGTTCAACGTGTTGGGAGCCGTTTGTCGCGACGGGTTCCAATGTGTTGGAAGCCGTCGGCGCGGCGGGTGTTGTCCAATGTGTTGGTTGGCGTGGCGGGTGTTGTCCAATGTGTTGGTTGGCGTGGCGGGTGTTGTCCATTGTATTGGGAGCCGTTGTGTGGGAGTACTTTGGAATCACCACATGGTCCCAGTGTGTGACTGGCCATACCGCTGCAACTGCTCCGTACTCCGTACCGTACGCTGCAACTGCTCTGTGTGCTGTTGTCGCGGTATACGCTGAGCTGGATTCCCTGCGGCGCCCCCTGCCCTGTATCATCATCATCAAAGGTTTTTTATAAGGCGTTCTGTGCATAGCACCTTTGCCCGCCTCTAAAGGAGTGTGTGGGATAATTTTAGAATTTTGCGTGAGGGCAAGCTACGTTAGTCTGTTAAAGCAATGGGAGTTATTTCAAGTAATGGGTTGCAAGATATTTCAGCTTGCGAATGGACGGTCGTGGCAATGGCATAGCCATGCCAAGGGAGTTATTTTAATAAAATTAGACCCGCAGAGTGCGAAGGTTATCTCTATGGTTGAAAACCTTAAATTTAGAATTTGGAATTTAGAATTTAGAATTTTGTGTGTCAGCTACTAATGTCCGTTTGTCTACGTTACTCGAAATCCTCCGTTAAATCAATAATTTTCATACTTAAGAAACTGCGCTAAACACCTGGCCAGGGTGCCGCGAATTTACCCTGCAACCCGGAGGTGAGGTTGCTGCTCCCCTCTCCGGCTGGGCAGCCGCCGCACAGAGGAAAAAGGTGTGAGAGGACAGTTAGATTGTTAGTAAGAGTATGAGTGTGGTTAGCCTAGAGCCGCAGTGAAATGTATCACTGCGGTGAAGAAATATAACCTATTTAACCTAACCTGATTTCAAAGCTAGCCTAACATAACCTATCCTTAGCCTACGATATACCATTTAAAGGTTTAACAACTATTGCTTAAATTTTGCAGTGGATCATCTGTGACACGAATGGTTAATTTGAACATAGGCAAGTCCTACTTTGGGGGTGCACCATGCACCCTCCATCATATATACTGGGAGGGGTGATTTATAGAAACTTCTCTAGCCCAGAGTCCTTTAGAAATGTAAAGAGTTTTTCGAGTAGCTCAGGATGGTCGTTACCGAGCAGAGTTTTTAGGTCTACAGGGATGTTTTGGATTCGGCAGTAATCTAGCATGGGTTGCCGATGGGTATTGTGCTGGGGACAATCGATGAGAATGTGATAGGGATTCTCCATTGCGTCGCAGGTACCACAGGTACCCGCGTTCCAATAGGCATTTAATTTTGTGTGTCCATCTCTGAGTCTGGTTAGAATAACCTCGCGCCGGCGACTCTTGGTTGGAACTGGGCCAGTAGCCGATGTTAGGCTTGATATAGAATAGGTGGGCGCTGTGGTTTGTGGTCCAGTCATTTTGAATTTGCTTCCGGATACTGCCCTGGAGGAGAGCTTTGCTATCATCTCCAGACCACATTAAGGGTGCGATCTCTCTAAGTTCTAGGGACTTTTTTGCTTGCTCATCGGCCTTTTCATTCCCTTGAATTTTGCAGTGGCCCGGGATCCAAAGAAAAGAGACATCAGGGGTATCATCGATACCTTTCTGAATATCTGCTATAACGTGGTGGCTGGGGTTGACTACGTTACTGACGGCCTGCAGGACAGATTTAGAGTCTGAACAGATGACGGCTGAGTTGATATTTTGGGTTCTGATTGTGGCTAGTGCATCTAGGATGGCAACAGCCTCGGCTGTGAAGATAGAGCAGTTGTCCGGAAGTCTTTTCTGAAGGCAAATATTTTGCCCCCAGATGCCGAGGCCTATTTTTTCGCCTATTTTTGAGCCGTCTATAAATATAAAAGTCTTGTCCGCGTTACAAGATCGGAACTCTAGGAATTTCTGAGAGACTTCTCCCTCTGAGAAGTCCGTTTTACGGGAAGTGAAAAGAAATTCAACTTTGGGCTCTTTCCGAGTCCAGAAGCGGGAGAGTGGGGGTTTGCCTATTGTTGCTGGCAGTGCAAGATTAAGGCTTTCCAGGGTTTTCGCTACTCTGTGTTTAAATGGGGGCCACTTCAGTAGAGTGGCTTTATTTGCTCGTCTGGGATGGGCGAAACATTGTTTTGCCGGGTGGTTTTCGGTGGATTGGACCTTAATATAGTAAGAAATAAGCTGGGCGTCGCGTCTTGTCTGCAGTGGGCATAGCCCGCTATCAGTTAGCAGGCTGGTGATGGGGGATTCTGAGAGCGCGCCTGTGGCTGCCCGGATACTGGCATTTTGGACTCGCTCTAGCTTTAGTTTATTGGTCTTGTTCGTCGAGTCAAAAACGAACGAATTATATTCGAGAATGGACCGTATCAGGGACTTGTAGAGCACAAGCAGGGTCTTTCGATCCCCGCCATACTCTGTGCCGCCGAGCGTGCGGAGAATGTTGACTCGCTTTTGACAGCTAGAGAAGACTTTGGTGATATGCTCATTGAAACTCAATCGGGAATCTAGGGTGACGCCCAATAATTTGAAGCTATTGGTGCATTCAATAGGTTTACCCGAGATTTGGAGCCGTGGAGGGTCGTGTCTGGAATGCGCTCTGGCAAAGACAACGACTGATGATTTTTCCGCCGAGAATGATAGACCCATTAAACTACACCATTTATCGATGTCGTTTAAGCTATCCTGCAACTGCGTAGTTGCATGTTGAAATTCTGGCTCATTATACCGCCTGGTGTCTATTGCAGTGGATTTCCAAATAGCGACATCGTCCGCAAAAAGGGAGTAATTTATTCCTGGCGGTAGCTTTTTGGCGAAGAGATCATTGATCATTACTAGAAAGAGAGTGGGGGACAGAACGCTACCCTGGGGTGTGCCTTGGTCTTGGGTTGCCAGGTAGGAGTATGTGGTGCCACAAAGGACTTTGAAATTTCGGTCCTTGAGGAAGTTTTCAATGAATTTTGCAAGGTGGCCGCGAACTCCTAGCTTGCTTAATTTATACAAGAGGGCGTCTTTTTGTACGCGATCAAACGCCGATTTAATGTCTAGGAATGCAGCTATTGTTACAAGCCATTCTGGATATCACTAACCAGTTTCACCAAATTGTCAGTGGTGGCTCGCCCGCGCCGGAAGCCTGATTGCATAGCATCAAGTTTCTTTTCGAGGATCTCGTGATGTCTAACGTTTACCATGCGCTCGACAAGCTTGCTAGCACAGCTAGTAAGCGAAATTGGGCGATATCCTTTTGGGTCTGTTTTTTCTTTGCCAGGTTTTGGAAGGGGAATGATAATACTCTCGCCACGATGTGGGGAAAGAGTCGCTAAGAAACATGTTGTTAATGGCCGAAAGCAGGTACTTTAGTGCTGTTTGGCTGAGGTGCCTGAAGAAAGAGTAGTGAATTTCGTCAGGGCCCACTGCAGTGTTTCCGCACTTGCTAATGGCGTAATTTAGCTCGGTCATTGTAAATGGTACGTTATAGTACTCTCGATTACCATAGTTGATGAATGTGTGCTTTTTGCACCATTCTGCCTGGTCTTTGGAGCGCTGGCTGTATGAATTATTAGCTGCGACACTGGCGTAGTGATCAGCAAATTTATCCATGACTTCCTTAGGTTCGGTGATGGGTTGGCCAGCTATTTTTAGTTGAGGGAACGGTCCACGGGGTGGTCACTTCGCAGAGAAAGCTCTGATGGTTTTCCAAACTTGGGTGGTGGGAGTGAAGCGGTTGAATTTGGAGGCAAAAGAGTTGAAACTATCCTTTTTAACCCGCTTGCACGTGTTTCGAAAGTGTTATTTTGCTGCCTGAAGGGCGCATCGAGTAGGGCTGTGTGCCCTCCTTTCATATGCCTTACGGGCTTTTATCATTTGAGCTTTGGCATGTGCCGTCTCTGCGTTCCACCATGGGGCTCCGTTTTTCTTTCGAGGTCCTCTGGTTTTTAGTATTGCTACTTGTGCTGCTGAGCTTATGGCTCTTAGTACTAGTTCAATGTCTGCCGAATCTGGGTCGCCTTCGGTGACCAGTGTGAGGTCGACCTCTGCCTCAAATTTTGTCCAGTCTGCTCGTTTTAGACTCCAGGAAGGGGTAAAAAGATCAACGCGGTCGAGTGCTCTTTGTGGTATATCAATTTTGATTGGGAGGTGATCGCTCATGCCTGGGTTGTCTTCGACATTCCAGGTAAACAGTGACGCAATTCTAGGCGTGCAGCATGAAATATCAATGGCTGAGTCTGAACGCCCGCCTTGCGTTGCTTGGCGGGTTTGTGCGCCGTTGTTTAGGATAACTAAATTTTGAGAACCTATTGCGTCATATATAATTTCACCTCTACGGTTTGGTGTGGCGCTGCCCCAGGATGGGTGGTGACCATTCAAGTCTCCAAGTAATAACAAAGGCCCGTTTATTTGATTAAATAGTTGAGCGAGTTCCCGATCCGTTGGATCAGGGTCGGAAGGAGATATGTATGTTGAAACAACCTTCAATTGGACGTGTTGTATTTTCAAGCTAATAGCTACACAGTCCAGTGATGTTACCAGAGGCACGTGACTGTGTGGGATGCTATTTTCTATGAGGATGGCTGTGCCTCCCTTACGGACAGCAGCGTTTACGTTATGACGATACCAAGAGTAGCCCGAGATTTTGTATTTATCTTTATCTTTATCAATAAAGTGGGTCTCTTGTAATGCTGCTAGCGCCGGTTTTTTCTCAGCAAATATTGATGAAAAAAGCGGGAAGTTCCCGATAAGGCCATTTGTGTTCCATTGAAGAATTGAACCCATGATGGTTTAACGTTTGTGCTTTGGGGATCTACGCTTACGAAGGTTATAGGAACACCTGTTGCTGCTGCTATCGCTGTCAGGAGAAACGGGGGTAGAGTGCCTAGAAAAGCTAAATTTTCTTGCTACGGGGGAGCTGCCGGGGCTGGGGGTGCCGGGGCTGGGGGTTTCCAAGAGGGGAGCACTGGAAATGTTTACGACAGTTTTTGCAGAGCCCGTCTCTGATGCACTACTAGCGTCAGAGCCGGTCTCTGTCCCGGTCAGCTCGTGGTCAGACTGACTTTTGTCGTCTGACGTTTCGAGTTCACTTGAGAACTGAAACTGCATAAAATGACCTATGAGGTCGGTTTGAGATCCGCAAGTGCGGGTAGTCGGTGTGATTTGGAAAGAAGCGTCGCTTTTTTCCATGGAGAGGGGAACAGTTTCAGTTTGGGTTGCAGTAGCGACTTTTTTAACTTTGGTTTGAGTGGCAGCCGTTTTACCCTGAGGGGGTGGGCTGCCACTCGTTAGAGGCCTTCTCGGTGCCTGCCTTTGGCGGCGCCTGGGAAGGGGAGCACCGGTGAAT
Organism: Lepas anatifera; assembly: GCA_034440635.1. Lineage (NCBI taxonomy): Eukaryota > Metazoa > Arthropoda > Thecostraca > Lepadidae > Lepas > Lepas anatifera. The sequence goes on along the minus strand of JAOTON010001085.1, from coordinate 100,564 downwards.
TTAGAGCGCTTGGGGACAGGTAGTGAGGGAAATTTAGCCTTGTCGAGCACTCGAGCTGAGTGGCTTTGCCACCCTGCTGCGGGTGTCCAGGTCTTCCTGGTGATTTTAGGTGCCTGAGGGGCGGGAGGATTTTCGGTCGGAAGACCTGGCGGAGAACTAGTGCGGGTCGGGAGGTCCTCCTAGCCCGCAACGGGCGTCCACCTGCGCCAAAATGTGACTGCGCCACGTGGTGGGGGGAGGGGGACGGACGGCCTGATGGGCGCCAAGAAGAGTGGCTCCATTAGAGGGCGGTTGTGGCGGCTTGTGTTTTTGGGTGGCTGAGGCTGTGCCAAAGTGGGATGCTCCTGGCCGGCTGTGCTGGGGGCTGCTGTGGTGGCCTTGCTACCACAGTTTTTTGGGACTGTGCGGCTTTTTTCTTTTTGCAGCACTTGTTTGCGGGCCAGGTCAAATGGGATCTTTTTTTCCTCAGCTAGAACGTTTATTTCTTTCTCGCGGAGCCAGGTCGGGCATTTGGGATTATCAGCCCCATGAGCGCCGCCACAGGCAGCACACATGAGGCTTTTTGAGGTGCACTCTTTAGTGCGGTGCTTAGCACTGCACTTGCCGCATCGTGGGGTGGGGTTTTTACAATTTGTTTCTACGTGCCCGTACCTTTGACAGATTTGGCAACGAATAGGGAGGGGGTAGTACGGCCTAACTGGGTAGACGCAGTCGCCCAGTTTAATTTGGCCGCAGTCGTCCCGACACTTTGTGTCGAAGGTGACGACAAAGCGGTTGTCTCTCAGGCGGGGGTCTTTTTGCGTGACATTTTTGCTGGGGTTTAGTTGCTCGAGGGCTAGCACATTTTGACCTTTGAAGTCAAACGTGTGCTCGAAGTCCACATCGGAGAGATGGGACACTTCCGGGGCATTGATGATGCCCCGGTAGAAGTTGAGGGAGTGGTGAATGGAAAAGAGTACTGGTTTTGACCCAAACGTTTTTGTGGCCAGCAGGGCTTGGGTGGATTCCTGGTTGGAGGTTTTGATCAGGACATCTTTTTGGTGTTTAATGATTTCAAATCTACCTTTCACTTTTTGGCTGATGGCCTTATCCAGGTTGAAGGTAGACTCCTTGGCCAAATTTTGGTGCGTTGAAAGGTAGGTGCCAACCAGCCAGGCTCCGCTTGGCAGGTTGGCTTTATTCAGACGGGGGCTGGAGGGCGGAACAGAGAGGTGGAAGCCATGGTTTGCTTTTGAGGGTTTGTAGATAAACGTGATCTTAGCTTGGCTAAGATCTCTTGGGAGAAAGGGCTAGAGAATTAATTGAGCAGAGAATCTAAGCAAAAAGGGGGCCTACTGTTACTAAAAAGGCTAACGGGAGAATTAGCCTAGCTAGGGTTGGGTTTGGGATCTTATCCTATCTGGGGAGTGCTTAGTAAAAGCACCTAGCCTTAGAACTGTGTGCAAAAGGCTGACTCAGCCACTAAAAGGGGGTTTTAAGCCGGAGGGGAGGCAGGTGCCTCTTCGGGACCTAACAGGGGCCTAGGTGGCTGACTCAGCCTCTAAAAGGAGCCTGACTGGGGCCTAGGTGGCTGACTCAGCCTCTAAAAGGAGCCTGACTGGGGCCTATGCTAGTGTACCCTAGGGGCAGGTACCGTGGCACCTTTGCAAAGACGCAGCCCGGGTGGAGGGTGTGAGTGGGGCCCCGCTTCTATTAAGCGGGGGTGAAAGAGAGAAGGCCTTGCGTTCTAGGGATTTTAGCAATGTAGGGCCGATAGGCCCAGAGAAAGCCACACGCCCAAGGACTGACGAGGTCCAACAAGCGTGCTCACCCTGGGACGAATCCCACCGCTCGGGTTCCCGGCCGAAGAGAGATAGAGACAGTAGAGAAAGAGTAGGGTTATGGGACTGAGAAGAAGAGGTACCAGGTGGCCGGAATCCTAGAAACCAACACCACCTGGACCGATAGAGTAATTACCGAACTGACCGGCTGACGTCGAACAGCACCACACCAACCAGCTGTAAAAACAGCGGTTGGTGAGGCCGGCTGGAGCCAAAAGTACCGCACCGACCAGCTGTAAAAACAGCGGTCGGTGGGACAGACCGGTCGCAGCGAAGACTCGAGCCGGGGGCAGGTCTTGAAAAAGTCTTCTACTCCTTCTTCTTGTCTTCGCAGCAGGAACAACAGCAAGCAGCAGCGACAGCAAGCAGCAACGGCACCAGACCTGCCGGCAAACGCTCAGGCAGGATGCCAGTCAGGCAGCCTCCCCCGCCCTGCCCTGTAGGGCTCCGTGCCGTGCCCTCTGTTGCTTCGGGTACCGCGCCGCATCGCGCCGCGCCCTTGGTTTTGCTGGGTTCCGTGGCGCGCCCTCCGTTGTGGAGGTTCATTTATGGCGCCGCGTTAGGGGTTCACGGTCGTCGGCTGCTCTGTGGAATGCCTGCGGTACTTATGTACAGCAGCTGCAGCGCGTATCAGCTGCTGCCGAGGACGCTGCTGTCCGGTTAACAGCTGCAGCCCTGAGACTGACGCGCGCTGTCCCCTGATAAAGAAAACCAAACAAAAACACGGAAGACCTATCAACCGACGGCGTATTTTCGGCGTTTGCGCAGGCTAGTGGTGCGCCGAACCCATTTTCTCGAATGGCTGGCAACGATACGTAATTTACAGCACAGCCGCCCTTTCTGTAAGCTTCATTTGCGCCCGAAGCACCGCTAAACCGTTTTGGACAGTGCTCGCTCAGTCCCTGCTGTGGGACAGTGTTCACATTCGGCGCACTACTCTTCTGAAGGACTTGAATTCATATCAAGTTTGAACATGTCACGGCCAAGATAATTCTGATCCAAATCGGGCCGCTCAGAAGTTCCCTGCAAATTAGGGTCAATCCCTTGGGAGCCAATGGTGATGAATACTAATCCAATCCGTATACGAAAAAAACAGCTGATCTGAGCTCTCACAAACATGGCAGGTGACAGTTTGTAACGTCAGTGTTCGACCTAGGTATGAAAATACATATTCGAGTATGAATATTGTCTTTCGGTAATTTAGGTACATCGTAACTTCACCACGCCACCGGGTATCTATTCACATGCAAAGTTTCAATAAAAAGTAAAACTTGAAGCATCGGCCTCATTGGCCAGAACACGGCAATATCCACGGTCAGATTCCAAATCCTCATCTGGCCCAATCTGCCGACTGTTCGGTGATCCGTTCGAATACCGGATCAGTGCCACTCTAACGTGAGGGAGCGTCCGCTGATGTCGCAGCCGCCGGCGAGGTCGGCGCTGGAACCGGGCAGCTCACGGCTCCGAGTGCGCGTGCACCGGGAATGGGGAGGGGCGGGGCACGCGGGAGGAAACAAATCCAGTCTCCTATCACCGGGGACGGTGGATTCTCAGGTGACTGGCGAGGCAGAGGGGGTCACCGAGATGCTGAATACGGCTGAATTGGTGACTGTCAGCTACTGGCGTTTTTCTTTGGATTCTTCGTAGTCAATAACTGATTATGACGTCCAGTCGTAGGCCGCCAGGTCGGCCAATGACCCGTCGTAGCCATCATAACAACATCGGTGAATAACCTCATTCTTTGCAGTGGTGCGCCTCTGAATATAATGTTACGAAATGTTCGAAACTATTGCTAACCTACCGTTTTCACTTAGATTCCTCCGTTATGAACAGCCAAGGATTCGGTCCGCCGTTTATTGAAACGAAACGATGTTGATGTGCGGATGCTTGCAGGAGCCGTAAGGGTTGACAGTCCAGTCTCTGATGGTTTCTCTGGATGGTTTGCTCCTGACTAAAACGAAGTCCGGTCTCATTGTAACCGCCATGTTTACGCGAGGGTGGCTGGTCGTGTTGGTTGTAGCGGGTACTTGTCCGTCTGCAGTGTCTTGTTAGCTGACTGATGCTTGTAGTGACTAAGAGCTGAGTCGTTCACCAGCAGGAACCCAATTACTGTTAGGTTAACTTTTATCCCTGATTTGGATCCTAGCTTGTGTGACAAGTCTTTCTGGCCTCTCTTGCTATCCTGTCTAGTACTGGAAACATCCTCTTGTCAACAACACTCTTATGTAGACAACACTTATCGTATTTGTTTTCTTACTGAACACTTTTAGACAGTGTGCGTGTTGGTTTTCTTTCAGCTTGTGGCAGAGTCGTGCCATCATTGAGCGTCAGAACGTGCTTCATCGGCCCCTATCACCTCACTCCACTAGAATGCCGCTCTGTAGTTTAGAGGGTCCATCATTTCTGAGGCGATACATCAGACGTGTTTGCCCGGGCTGGTGGTTCTGACACAGGCCGTTGGAAGTGGTGTTTTCCATCCAGTTGATGATTGCTGGGTGTCTGGCGTCCAAGTTTGGTGGTGACCTTCTGTGGTCGTTAGCACGCTCCGTTTTTGTTGTTGCTGCCTGCTGCTGTTGCACTGTACCAGCCCGCGCAGTAACCGCAGGTTGCATCATTCCGCCAGGATGCACTTTGTCGGTAACGAACGTCTATTTTGCACTTGCTGCAATGCATCCAGTGACCTCTTTCGTCAACGGGCACATATGGCCTTAGCAGCTGGCGTGCCCTATACTCCAATCATCATCAGCCTATTCATCAATTTCAAGTGTTTCGTCAGCAAAATTGAAAGGGGGTTCTCTGGCTGCAACCGATAAGGTTTATTGGTTTTTCCTTGAATACCTAACTGCTTCTTTATGCCTGTTTCTTACGGTCAATTTATGCTGCTGCGGCTTGCTTATATGAGACATCAATCTCTCTCTCTCTCTCTCTCTCTCTCTCTCTCTCTCTCTCTCTCTCTCTCTCTCTCTCTCTCTCTCTCTCTCTCTCTCTCTCTCTCTCTCTCTCTCTCTCTCTCTCTCTCTCTCTCTCTCTCTCTCTCTCTCTCTCTCTCTCTCTCTCTCTCTCTCTCTCTCTCTCTCTCTCTCTCTCTCTCTCTCTCTCTCTCTCTCTCTCTCTCTCTCTCTCTCTCTCTCTCTCTCTCTCTCTCTCTCTCTCTCTCTCTCTCTCTCTCTCTCTCTCTCTCTCTGTCTCTCTGTCTCTCTGTCTCTCTGTCTCTCTGTCTCTCTGTCTCTCTGTCTCTCTGTCTCTCTGTCTCTCTGTCTCTCTGTCTCTCTGTCTCTCTGTCTCTCTGTCTCTCTGTCTCTCTGTCTCTCTCGCTCTCGCTCTCGCTCTCTCTGTATAACTTAAAAAACAGCACCTCCTAAACAATGGGTAACTCCTGACGTCTCTGCTGTGTCACCCTTACACGCCGTAAGCTCTCCGTGGCCCCTATTCCTGATGCTGGAATGACACTAAACAGGGACATTGCCCTGCTGGCCATGGCTTCGGTAGCGCCGCGCTGCACTTACCTGCGGTTGTTGCGGAGTTGTGATGGCACTGCTCCGGCTGCGCAGTACAGCCTTGCGAGCCACGCTGCCACGTACTCGGCCCAGATAGCGTCGGCCGTGGCTGACTGTCGCAGTTGGCAGGTCCCGCTCTGGTCGGATTTTACCGGAAGGAGCGACATCACCAGATCAATAACTTGCTGTCGTGTGGCTCGCGTTCTCCGAAACATCAGTAACATCGCAGTGATCTGTGATTTTACGTTTTGAAAACTGGTATAAGCGGGTACTGAATACTAAGTGGTACAGCTGGATTGTACATTTACTGGCCAGATGGTGTTCATTGGCTCCAAAGGATCGTGCCAGGCATTCGCTAGCCACTTTCGAGGCCACTCGCTCCAGCGGAGACCTCCAGCCGAGGTCAAACATTTCCTGAGCGTCACCGGTGTGGGCAAGGTGCCGAGTTTGACCCTGTTGACTCATTGCAACATTTTAAACCTAGTATGGATAATGCTAACTACTAAGATAATTTGTGTCGAGTCATCAGAGACTTCTACACATCTGTTGTTTTTCACTGCGCTAACTGTGTAACTCCTTGCCAGCCAATAGGTCCCAACAAGACAATAGCGCGCTTATGTTTCATTCATAAGTTAATACAAATGTCGGCGTGTGTTTCCCCGTGTTCACTGTCCAGGTCGTCGCCATTAATACGCTCAAAGGTGGCCAACCAGTACTGTGTTGTCAGCCGATGTCAATTTTTTTATATTATGTGTGTCAAGCGTGGAAACCCCACAAAGTCATCTGACCTAGGGTGCTGAACCACAGACACGTTTAATATACGTTACAAGTAACGTCTTTAGAACCTGTTCTAGATGCTGAGGAGAGGGTTACACATGAAAGCATGATTACGCATGCAAGAGCCTCACTTTATAACCCCCACTCTATAACCTCAATTTACATGTAATATCGGTACTTTAAACGTTGTAATCTACTTATATAGCCGAAAATATGTCGAAAGTTATTTAACATCATCATTATCATTTAGTATGTCAGTTGATTGAGTCGCACGGCACCAGAAAATAGAATATACGCGATATAACCTGTCACAATATGACACCAATTTCACGATTGACAACGTTTGTAATTCAGGTAGAATTCCTCGTTATTTGGTTATGAATCTGTAGGAATCCTCTAAAAACAGCTGTGCTTTGTTGCAAAATTGCTTCCAACTCGGTAACTATCTGTAATGACCAATGTCATTCGTAAAATTGGCCCCTGATTGTTCGAGTTTGACCTGACCGCACGGAAATTCAGTATAATAATTCAAACCTGACCGAAAAATTAGGGTTTTTCTGACTGATCGCCGCTTGGGAGTCCATGAGCTCCGTCACTGACCAGTTTCGCTACCCATTGAAACCCCGCTCAGAAACACTAGCGTGGTCACCTGGATTATTCTAAATAATTGGGAGGGAGACTGATTATCCCTGAGGTTTTCCGACCTAGCGTATGGCGCGCTGGCTCATTGACTCGCCGTGTGCGGGAGCGGGAGCACGCAGCTCCTGAGACGAGCGGCCTGGCTCTCGTCTCACCGCCAGTGCGTGGGCACCAGGCCGGTGGCAACACCAGACCCGCCCGCCTGCGGCAGCTATTTCGAGGTGTTGCCGCGGAAATGCGAGCTGCCCTCCTGTGCGTGCGCGTGGCTCCATTTCCCGCCAACATAAACCACGGCACGGCTGCATATAGGCTGTCAGGGGCCGCAGCCGCAGGCTCGGTCCTGACTCTACCGCCCGGCGACGCCGACCCAGCTTCGCCAATCCAGCTGTGCGATTTGTTAGTTGCTTGCTGTAGTGAGAATGAGGATTACGTTCTTGGTGATAAGTGAGGCAGGGTGTGTTTTGCTATTTCACCCCTGTCGGAGATATCGTGTGACAGTGTGTCAGGACTGTGCCGCCCGTGACGACCACCGTTCGCTGCTGTGACAGACTGCGTCACCGACTGTCGTACCTGCTGCCTGACCTGTGGCGATTCCGCGGCCGGGTGGCCTGCTCTGCGGCTGCCGCGATGCGGGTTGCCACCGCCACAGCCCTGGCGTGACCCGACCTCCCCTGTTTGGAATCGGTGGCTGTCGTTTCCAGTGGCGATGACCTGGCCTCACACGATCTCCCCTGTTGCAGGAGGACTGCCTGGGCATGGAGAAGAGCACAGACTGGGTCTGGGACTGGAGCAGTCGACCTGACCTCACGCCGCCTAAGTACGCTGTAGCCTGGGGAAAAGAGATCTCCCAGCAATGGGAAAGTCTTTTTGTACTGATGTATTTTGACATTTATCTCAGAACTTGGTGAAGAGACTAGCTCAATTCACCGCAGAGTACGTCCCTTTTTGCGATTCTACGTGCTCCTACCCTGTCCTCTCTCCTGATGCTCCTCTCCCTCCTGGCCCGGCTGTGGCGTATCTCAGGTCCCTGCTCCGCCCGCCCTCGGCCAGCGCTCCAGCCAGCCCCGGTGCCATGCTGGGTCGCGTCTCCCTCGGCAGCCCCCTCCTCTCCTCCCTCCTCGGCAGGTAAGCACCGCACATTACCTATCACTTGAGTCTTTACATCGCACTGTAGTCTAGTCCATTGGAGGGGCGGGGGAGTCATTAGGGCATGGGCTAGAGTAGAACGCTGAATTCTACCGCCCAGGGGGCTCGAACCTACGCCCCTTCGGCAGGACCAGAGAGTCACGGGTCGACCCAAACGCGCGCGCCAACCAGCTGCTCCACGCAGACTGCTTACTCTTTGTCCAGTCACTAGAAAGAGAGACAGGCAAAAAACGTGGGGATGCTTCCCACAATAACTCCGTCCGAAGAAATGACATTGACGAGCCATGGCCAAATCGATGGGCTTCCTGTACTGCTGTTGCAATTGACGCCCGTAGTTGCTAAGACTGCTGGGCGGTCGGAGCCAATATCTGTGGATTCTCGGTAGGTAATTTTAGTCTGCCAAAGCAGATTGTTCCGCCTGGCCGCCACTTAGCGACCGGCCCGAGTGTTTGGCCCGTGCAGCTGCCGTGCTCTTTAATCGCCGCCGCGGGTAGTGCTCCAAAACACACTGTCTATTCTTTAATCAAGTGCAAGGCCAGGGCGGATGATTCATGGTATGGCCGGACTCTGGTCACGTGACGGGGAACTGTCAATACGCGCCCTGAGTATCATGCTGATGCCTCAACCCCAACACGGAGTGGAAGCTCAACTGACATAGCTGAGAGGTGCAGGAGAGGGGGTAGGTATTGTATTGGTGGCTCTGTGTTGGCCTGATTCTCCGCGTGATGACGGTCGATAGGCCTTAAATATGCATTACAGTCTAGTGAATTGCATTAGTTATCATGTGTGTTCTGCTGCACAGTCTCCGTTAATACTTGAAGGGAATATGCCACCTTTGTCGGATTAAACTGAGCTATCAGGCGTGTGGTGCGCTCAGAATATCCTCTGGTGGCATGCTGGGTTCGTTTTGGAACTCACTTTTTTGCGGAACCAGGCGATTCATGAGCGTACTTCTTTTTTAACGCACGCCACCTCACACCCGCCCTCTCCTTCCCCCTATGGGCCTAACGGCTGACATTGGCCGTTCGTTGGTTACTGCAACTACTGGTTACGGCTGGCGCGGGGCCACGAGCGCCGGTGTCCGCTTTTAACACCTTTTTGTCCGCAAACAGTGAGCTCTGCGGCAAATGACGTCAAATAATGGGATTTCTGGTACGCTCTTTTTCTGGTTATATGAGTCCAAATCCCTTTTAAAGGTCACCTCGCTGTGAGAGCTGAGAACTGTAGCAACTGCGTTAGGATCATCACACGGAGTTTCAATGGGACTAATCGAGTTAAAGTGCCTCATATTGCTGCTTGCAAGTGGTGGCTCGTGGTATGTGGTCGGAACCAGCCCTGGATAGAATTGGATTATAATCTTATGAAAGCAGGATATGCTGCTGTCATCCGGTCCCAGTGACAGAAAGAAATTAGTTTTTTTAAAGGAACTGCGCATTTTCACGCCACGTCAGCGTCGCCAGGGGATGAAGGTGTTTCTCCGGTCGCCTTGGCTGAACACTGATTGGACGTATTTTTATATAAATGTTAAGATGATGGTCTGAATGATTTATGATCATTGTATCCTGAATTATTGATAGCAAATAATCGTTAACTTTCAGAGTTCAAAAGATATCGAGCTGCCGGTAGACTCCGTTGCATTTCACTTTTGTTCAATTAAACGCATCTGGAAATGAAATAAGGGAAACGGGGTGAATCCATCTCTTCTTCCTGCAACATATTGTCGTCACGGCTGAAAGTTGACGTCTCGGCTTGTCTGTAATAATGTGACATCCGTTACACCGGCGTCGGCTGCCGCTGCCGGGTCACCGCATGTCTTTTCTCATACGGAGACACTGTAGTGGGATAGCTCCTGCCTAGTTCTGCATGGCGGTATCCTATCCGGATTCACATCACTTAGCTGTCTCGCAATCTGCGCACCGGTCAAACATACCGTGACGTACTGGTGACGCAGTAACAACACGTGACGCCGCCGACCTTGACAGGTTTCTGATTGTGATGCATCAGCTGTGCGCCAGTCAGTGCTCCTAGCATCTGTGACGGTATGATAATAACACGAGTAGTACGTGGCCAGTTCCTGCTATCTCGTGCTGAATGCCATGGTCTTTGGGTCAGGCAGGTTATGACTATCGGTAACCCAGAGAAAGTGAGCGTCGTACTCTCGGGTGAATCGTCCCTTCAGGGAACTTGTTTAACATAATACTCTCTCTCCCTGCAGTCATCTCTGTCGGCTTATCATTGGCGGATCCAGGAGAAACTTGGAGGGGGCCAAACCAGCGTTTTGGGGGGCTAAATTGAGAAAAATAGTGAAAACATAGTACTTTTTAAGAAAAGCGGCTAAAAATGTGGTCCTTTGGGAGGGGCCAAAAATACTATTTTAGGCTTTGGAGGGGGGCCACGGCCCCTTTGTCCCCCCCCCCACCTTGGATCCGCCAGTGCAGCTTATGTAACTGACAACTGTGTTGCAGTGATGCATCTAGTTACACAATTCGACACCAGGGCGGCACTGTGGGGTTTCGCACTTGGCTTGCGAGCTGTGAAGCCTGTCCTGGCGGCAACGAAGCGTTGAGTCCCCGTGTTGTGGAAGTTAATACTGCACATAGTGAAGGTCACGGCAAACTATCCAGTTTGTATTGCAGACAGTGAAGGCCACGTGGCAAACTATCGAGTTTGTATTGCAGACATGGAAGGTTACGGCAAATTATCGTAACGCAAACTATCGTGCCATAATGAATTCGTGGGTTGTGGTGGGTTGCATCTTCTGGGAGCGTTGAATTTTCCCAACCTCATTTGGTATAAAATGAAAACTTCGAAGCTGTGTTTTTTTTGGGGAGTGTTTTTTGTGTCTGTGAGTTTATACAACGGAGAACACAAGTCACTTATGTTATCCTCTGACGGGAAATTTCCAGGCTGCACAAGAAGGATTAAGGTCAAGAATAATTACTGTAAGTTCAGGTGCGGTCCTCTTGACACACTTGTCGGCTGATGCTGCCAAAAACGAATAAGCACAAAGTGAATCATTCAATTTAGCTCCAGTATATCATTCCATTCCTCAGTAATCCCTCGTTCAGCCCTTTAGTCGTGATAGCATCAGGAAAATTGAAATGTGTGTTGCCAATGTTGCCATTTTATCCGTATTCGGTGGTATTTCAGCGTGTTGTGATTACAACAGTTTTTTAGGGCTGCTGAATGTTCTTGCCACGCCTGGGCTACACTTAAAGTTAATCTCTTTTATTTTGATTCTTGAATCAAATAAACCAAAAACGCGCTCAGTTGTATGAAGTTTTTTTCTCTTAAGGAATTGCAAAATTTATTACCTGCATAGTTTTTGTTACTAATACGTTTTCCAAACAAAGTTTCGTCGCATTCGGTTTTCGGTAGCCCCTTCTTCAAATTGATATTAAAAGTACGTGGAGCAATTTAGGTGTCGTGGATGATGAATGGATACAATTGATCTCTGTCTCTCACTCTCTCCCTAACCACTGACACCCGTGTCGCAGGGACTGGCGTTTTCGGAACTCTACGCTGACCAAGCGTACGTTGAGCATCCGTAACGCCAAGGTGGGCAACACCGGTATCTTCTCGCGCGGCGTGCTGGCCACCTTCATCGTCACCAACATCCTGTCCCTGCTGCTCGGCGCCGGGATCGGGTGAGAAACCCCGCTCGGGGACCGTAACCCCCGTAGGATAAACCCGTGGCCCTGACACCGTCTGTGTTGATGTCTGCAGAGTCGTTATTATAGCGGGGGATGAGTTGCAACTGCCTTGAGCCGTTGACTATTGGGCCTGGCGTCTTGCTGTGGCTCAGCACGAATGACAGGCCTTTTGTGCCACGGTCGCATTGTTCATACGTTCCGTGAGGGTTCACCACTGTCTCCAGCTACTGACTGAGTTTCAAACGTGGGTGTTTCGCTGGCCGAGCGTGAGAGGTCGCCCATTCAGATGTAGGAACCCGAGGGGCAGGGCTTTTTGTGTGGACTTTGAATGCATGCGCATCTGCATTTCCTCAGCGTGCATTTACCTTATCTTGCTGATTGGGTGGAAAAACATGTGTTTTGTGTAACAACTACAAACGAGATGCCTACCGTGGTGGCGATGCCAGGGCCGTGGCTACCGCTGTAACACCAGCGCCCCCTCCGCAGGTACTGGATGAGCAAGAAGACGGTGGTGCTGCAGCTGGTGCCGCTCGACTAGGCGTCGGCGCCGGCACCGCCGGTCTATGTGATATATGTGCGAACAGTCATGTAGCGGCGCTCGGCCGCCGCCGTAGTCCGACAGGAGGCCCTCCGAGCACGGCCCTGCGGCACGCCTGGGGGCTGGTGAGACGGCGGAGTCTGCCACAGTGTCCCGCCAGGGGACCGATTAGGCGGCCGAGGATACGGACAGTCGCCTGCAGGGCGTTGTGTGGGTGTGGTGTTGGCTGTCGCGGGCCGCACTGCTGCACGGACGGCTGGCACACAGCCGCGACTGGGCGACACAGCCGCGCCGCGACGCTGCAGATCAGCTGGTTAGCTACCTACCGAGCCGACTACCACGCCTCTGCCGCCAGTGGCACGGCGGGAGAAGCTGTCGCCTCTACCGTCTGTGGCACGGCGGGAGAAGCTGTCGCCTCTACCGTCTGTGGCACGGCGGGAGAAGCTGTCACCTCTACCGTCTGTGGCACGGCGGGAGAAGCTGTGGCCTCTACCGTCTGTGGCACGGCGGGAGAAGCTGTGGCCTCTACCGTCTGTGGCACGGCGGGAGAAGCTGTCGCCTCTACCGTCTGTGGCACGGCGGGAGAAGCTGTGGCCTCTACCGTCTGTGGCACGGCGGGAGAAGCTGTCGCCTCTACCGTCTGTGGCACGGCGGGAGAAGCTGTCGCCTCTACCGTTGGTGGAACGGCTGGAAAAGCCCTTGCCTCCCCAGTGCTGTCCTCGGTGTTATTATGTTTCGTTTCAGCCGTTCAAAATCAACGCCGATTGCAAATTCCGGGCGTCCAGCGCATGCTTGTATATTTTTGTATTATTTGTACACGCGTGTCATTATCTAGGATTTGTTCTTGTTGTGCGTCTCGTGGTATATCGACTTCAAAGTAATCCCAGTGTTTGCTCGTGCGAGATCTTATCTATCGTGATCTTACCCCGTACTCGGACACTTTTGACATAGTTAAAATGAAACGCGCCTAGTGAGGCGTATATACAAGAAGCAAGTTTTTGTGTAGGTCAGAATTGCTGGCAAAGTGTAGGATTTTAGCTCAGTTGTTTTACTAAAGTGGTTCGAATTGTTATCAAATCAAATATACGTCCAACTGACGACCAAAGCGGCTTGAAAGCTAGATGAAACCCAGTGAAATCGCGCGCCCGTTGCCAGTTAAGCGATCCAGCATGTTTTAACTGAGGACGGCTAGTTGTGATCAGCATAAACGAAATATGCGCCGATTCTTATCGCTGGCTCCTCCAGAACAGATCCTAGGCAACAACACTGTCGTAGACATCAGGCAGGTTTTATCATGTCTTCAGAGAGACTTATGTTGATATAGTCTGCATTCCCCGTAAGAGCTTAGACGCTACACCCCCGTTATAAGATGCTTGAAGTAACCAGGACGTTACTGAACTGAGGTAAACCTGACAACCACGGGCACATGTAGCCTTAGCAGCTGACCTGGCCTTAAATCCAATCCCATCAAGCCGGGTAAGTGGTGAGGAGTTCACTCCGGCAAAGGAGCTGAAGCAGCAGTGTTCTAAATCCCCGGGTGTTGGACGGATAACGACACCATGGCAAGCTAATTCTTCCACTCACTTCTGTGTTATATGTACTCAATTTTCCACTCACTTTTTATGATAGCTTTTTTCAGAACAATGCAATAATCCTTGCGAGAACGAAATCATCAAAAGCATGGTAGTTAGGAAGTTTTGATTCCAAACTCCACAAGGGTTTGAATTGACTCCCACAATATTTTGCTCTTGAATTTTCCACTCGCCATTGTTATTTTCCTTTATACTCAGTTTTTTTATCTAATTCTACACTCAGCACCATAGCGAAAAACCAGTTTTGGGACACTGCGCCGGGATGGCTAACCTTCGAAGACGTGATGGTTACTATCGGCCGACGCAGGCGAAGCAGACGAGGTGTGCCTCACGAGGCTTCGCATCGGCCACTGCTATGTGACACATGCCCATTATTTGAACAACACCGCCCCAGCACGTGTCCTCACTCCAGCAACCGTCTCACTGTGCAGCGTGTTGTGTCCGCTACTGACAGCTGCGACCAGCTGAAACCAAGTCAGCACCGATTCTTCCCACCGGTCCCGCTGGAACAGATCCTAGGTAATGACGCGTCCATAGACATCGGGGAAGTTTTATCATATCTGAGAGAAGTACATTTTGACGTAGTATACACCCCCATCAGACACTCCTAGATATCACACTCTGTATCGGTCACTTTTACTAAAAAGGATAATCTCAGAATGATGCAATACAACATTGACAGGCACATATAGCCTCTGCAGCTGCAGTGCCCTAAAACTCCAATCATCATCAGCTCGGGTCCATGCCGGGTGTCCTCGCTTCTGGCCTCTGGCACGTTACACGTTCGCGACCGGCGAAGACCCCGGAGAACTGTTCAATCTCCGGTCCCCAGCTGCTGGCCAAATCAATTGTCTCTGTTGGAGAAGCTGGTTTACATTCGCTCTGGTGGGAGTCATTTCTCAACCCCCCAAGTATGGCGGTGCGCTCAGGTCAGGTCAAGTAACTCACCTCCAAAAATATCGGACTACAAATGAAATTGTAGTCCGCACACGATAAGGTAAATTGGTCACGTCAGGTCAATTCAGTAGCACAAGTTCGGTTCAATGTCTGAATTTGACCTAGTATGTTACAACTGCATACCGCATAGGCGCATCCAGGATTGCCGATCGGGGGGGCGCACCCGGACCAGGGGGTGCCACTTTTGACGGGCAAAACCTATCAGATGGGTGCCAAAACCCATCAGTGGGCGCCGATTTTCGCATCCTGGGGAGCGGGGAGGGGGGGGTGAGAAGCGACATTTCAGGGGCCGCTATCGACCTTTCAGGGGTGCGCCGTGACCATTTCATGTGCCCCCTTTACCCCCTGGATCCGCCTATGGGATAGCTTTAAATTCGCATTGACGAGGGGATTGTAAGGATGTCTCAATAAAGGTCGTATCGTGTTTGATCTGAAATATGTTAGCAAACAAGAAATTTGGTACCCCATCGTATTTGCAGACATCTAGTGTGATCAATTTGACAACTTAGACCAAAAGTTGACATCAGGTCAGGCAACGAAATAGGACGTAATTCCCCATCAATGTAAGGCGATTCTGTTGTTCTAGAATAAGGCTGACAAAACTAGGGTGTAACTCGGCTTCTAGCACAGCTAGTTCAAGTCTCTAATATAAATCGAAGGCTGGTTAAACAACAAATCGGCGTTAGGGCATCCATTTTGAGGCAAGGTTAATACAAAGGTCGCCAGAGGTCACCAGAGGCCACGGTTTTCAAAATTGTTACGTCTATTATTTTTAGATGGAACAAGATAGCTTAAATTTGGTATCATTGTAATGAGTATTGCCCAAGGATGATTTGAATACCCCGGAACATGAGTGAAAAAGGCGTTATTTCAAGGTCAAGGTCATAATATGGCCTCACAAGGTCATACCGCATATCATTGACAGTATTGGATCTGGCAAACATATATATGTCTTGTTTCGTTCTTGGTCTTATGGTTCCCGATTTATTACATTTTCTAAATGGGTCTTACCTATTTTAGGCCCACTGTGACGTCATTGGCCAACGGATATGGTCCAAACTCGGCTCTAAAGTAGAAAACGGTTCCACTGTTCCGAAGAACCTTAAACGTAACCTCAAAAACTTACTATATCTTTGTTTATATCATTTTTGGGCCCCTTTGGTTCAAGAAAAATGCAAATCAAGCATTGACGGAGAAGGAAAACTCGATTAAAACCGAAAAAATATAGCCAAAATGTCGTAGAAGTAGACAAAACACGATTTTTTTTATAGATTTAAGGCCAAATCAGCCAACTCATGCAAGTACTTAACATCAGAGAAATCAGCGGAGCCTGTGATATCTGTCGCCATGTGCAAGCTAAGACGTATAGGAGTCGAAAATTCATCTGTTTTGCCCACTGGTTTTGCCGTGACGAGTGAGACCTGTTTGAACGCGGATTAAGTTCCTCTCGCCTTCCGCATGGGAGGAGTGACATAGTCTCTTTGAAAGAATAAAATTTGTGTTGCCGGTATAATTTGGGAGATACCTTTTGGACGCGTTTATAAAGTTCCATATTTTCAAGGATCGGTCCCAGTTAAGAGTAAGGAAAATGTGAACAGGCCGGTGGTTTAGATGGGTATGGTGTGACAGGGCTGAAAATTGTGAAAAATAGTTCTTCATTTAAATTACTTGGTAGAAATCCTGGTTTAGGGGACTGTGCTCTTAGCTCAGGGGCACATGCCTTTTTATCATCCCTCCCAAGAATCCACCAGTATAATAAGCAATTTATATAACCAGGGGTGCCTATGCATCACAAGCCGTTTTAGCGATGATTCATTTCTCGTTAGCTCCATTTTACAAGGGGAGTTTCCATTGTGTTCTTATTCCCCATCTATTCAAGACCGGTTCTGGGGCCCCCTAGTGTTGATTAGAGACCTCTAGGGCAGCTTCCCCCTCCCCCAGTTGTGTCTCCAGAGACTAATCTAGCTCAGTGACCCCGGCCCGAGATGATGGGAGTTGCCTTGTGTTCTTATTCTCTATCTATTCAAGACCAACTCGGGGGCCTCCTATGTGGATTAGGGCCCCCAGAGCAGCTCATGCTTTACCCAGGGACTAGACTAGCTCATTGGCCCCAAAGATTAGGTCATCAGACTAGCTCAATGGGCCACATTTAGGCTCATAGGGCCTTAAACCAGTTCAAGAAGCCCCAGAACAGTTTAAGGCACCAGATCACCTCAGGGGGCGTCAGGCCAACTTCTCACAAGCTCAGCGCCCAGACCAGCCCAGGGCACCTCCAGAACCCAGATCCGCTCTTGGGCTCCAGATCAGTTCAGGGGCCTCAAGTCAGGTCAGGGGGCAAGATCAAGTCATAGAGCACCAAATTAGCTCAGGGATCCCTCACCAGCCCGGGACCCAATCAGTTCAGGAGCCCCGCAGAGCTGCTCAGGAGACACCAGATCAGCTTTGGAGACAAACAATAAGATCAGTGGTCCCCGACCAGCTTGGGGGTACCAGATCAAGTCAGGAGGCACTTAATCAGCTCAGGAATCCTCATTAGCCTCTACCCATGGGCCCAGCTCATCTCAGGGCTTTAGAGCTGCTCAGGAAATTACGCAATCAACTCAGGAGGCCCACGTCAGCTAAAGGGCACCAGATTAGCTCAGGGGGCACCAAACTAGCTCATAGGGCATCAGCTGGGCTCAGGAGGCACCAGATCAACTAAGGGGGCATTAGTTCAGCTTAGGGAACAATATATTTGCTCAGGGGGCACCAGATCGATCAGCTCGGGGGCCCAGATAAGTTCCTAGTCCCCAGACCAGAGCGGGGGTCTAGATCAGCTCAAGGAGAACCATATTAGCTCAGGAGACAAAGTATCAGCTCAGTCTTCCCCGACCAGCTTGGGGCCCAGATCAGCTCGGAGGTACAGGATCAAGTCAGGAGGCACTTAATCAGTCCAGGAGCCTCATTGCAGCTCAGGGGCCCTCATCAGTCTCAGCGGGCCTAGTTCAGCTCAGGGCCCCAGAGCTGCTAAGGAAATTGCTTAATCAACTCGGGAGGCTCAGATCAGCTTAAAGGGTACCAAATAGGCTCAAGGTGGACTTAACTAGCTCAGGGGACACCAGACTAGCTCAGATGGCATCGAATGGGCTCAGAAGGTACCAGATCGATTCAGGGGGCACCAGATCAATCAGTCCGGGGGCCAAATCAGTTCCTAGCCAGAGGTGCATAAACTTGCCAACTCGGCTACCGGAGTTTGTGACACACTTACGAAAATTGAGGTGCATAATTGTGACAAAATAGCGATCCTGACTGTATGGCTCAAGATCGAACCACATATTTTCGAAACAGAGAATGAAGCGTGTAGCGAATATTTTAACTTAGCAGCTCTGTTCTTCAATTGCACAGCGTACCATTAGTGATACAATATTGGTACTGTGTTCAGTTTCTACTAAAACGAGGGACCCCCGCTGCAGAAAACCCGCAAACCGCTGTCACAGTTGCCAGATTTTAACATGCAGCCCAATGGTGCCGATTGTTAGTAGTTTGCAGAAAGTTGTCGCCTAGATACCGGAAATGTGACAGTCAATTTTTTCGAGAAATACACGATTGTGGGCATATTTAAGGCATTAAAGATAACGCAGATACTTTATCAAGTACTTCTCTGTCCATTTTTTTAGGTTAAATCAGATTTACAGTTTGAGTGTCTTCGATTTAGCGGCCCCTATTTCTTCGAATTTAGTATTAAGTACGCCTTAAAGCTACTAATAAAAGTACTAAGTTAGTGAAAAAATATACATAGCTGGGCAGCAATTCTACTTAAACTGCGCAACAGCGACAAGACAAGTTAGAAATGTTTATGTGATGTAGAGCATGCCAAAAATTGAAACAGGCGGGAAGCCACTTATTTTGAGGGCATATTCATTAGGTATATTTGAGATAAGTGCATGCTAAAACTACCTAGAATAAATATTGCTGCCCATGCCTAATCTAATATGAATGTAGGCTATTGTAAGACTGATGCACTTTCCCATATCAAGCTTGGTTTTTCATTTCGTAGCCTGCTTGTGCCTTAGCTTATTTGTGCCCTAGATTGATTAGATAGATTTGGAGCTGGAGGAAGTTGGGAGAGTTGGCGCCAGCAACAGGCCGGCAACAACAGTGATTCAGGTGAATTTTCATGATCAAATTATCATCAATATTCTACAGATAGCAAATGTGTGCTAATGCAGTCCTCCACAAAGTGTTACACCCACACTGGAGAGGGGTCTGGCACTAACGCGCACTGGAGGGGGCCGAGTAGACCCCCTTCTTATCTCAGAAAATCACAGAAAATCTCAGAAAGAAATAGACTTAAAAAATGCTGGTTGGTGTGTTGCCTACTACCAGTGGTGGTAAGCAATGCACAGGACCTGAACTGCATGGAGTTAAAGTAGGATTTTGACTACACTGGGTCTTTCTTTGGTATGTGAATTCCAATGCCTCTGTACCTATTAGGCCAATAGACATAATTTTACATCTATGTAGGCTAGTTGCCTCAGAGTTTTTACTGCAAAAAGGAATGACCAGGCAGGTGATGATCGTGAATGGGATGCAAATTTTAAGCATTTGATGTGTTTATAAAAATGCTACCTAAGGTCCACTTTACCAACACATCTTAGGTAGATCCAAATACTATGTTGACATTGACATTTTTTCCCTTTTGTTGATATGTGAGATAGAAGTTAAGTGGGGGGGAAACCTGTGGTTAGGGTTCCCAATTATGTGTACATGTACGCTCCCATGAATAGATAGGTATGTTCCCAATAATGACTATTTTCATGATAATTGCTACATTTAATCATGTGGAAAAGTACCATAATTGGAAACACTCGTTCCAAAAATAGAAACTTCTTCAAAAAGGGAAATGCATGTCATTGGGGGAAACTGCGGTCAGAGTTGCCAATAATAGTTTTGACCCCAACACTGGAAAAAATTGCCCATAATTGGAAATTTTCCTTCCAAAAACAAAACATGATCTATAAATGAAAAATCGGTTTACTACTTTCATGCTGTAATGGTTTGGTGCTAGAACCTTGTCTGCTGCAAAAAGTAAGGGACAGGTAGAGGACATTCAGCATATTGGAAATAGTATTCAAGTATACAATTATTATTTCCAGCTCTCTGTGACAGAGGAGGCATACATCGCATTGAGTTTGTGACAGCCAGCATACTTTCTGCACCTCTGTTCCTAGCCCCCAGACCAGAGCAGGGGTATAGATCAGCTCAGGGAACATAAGATCAGCTCATTGTGCAGTCTAGGCCGGGTCGATGGAAACGGATCCCGGTGAAAGGGGGAAATTATTGGTCCTTGTTAAATTTAAAGCTAATCTGCAAATTTTCAGCAATTTTAATTGAGTCTGAGTACTAGCGAAAAGCTCATTTATCTGAGCACTTTTTGCTGTTTTTCTCCTAAAATGTGATTTTAGAACATTGGGAAGCCTCAGAGAGCTCCAATTTTGCGATTTTTGAATGCGCCGGGTGCTGTTACACCAGTCGTGGTAGAAGAGTTATAATCGAGAGACTTGCTTGCTTATGGCTTTTTATTAGGCGTTCTGTGCATAGCACCTTTGCCCGCCTCTAAAGGAGTGTGTGGGAGAATTTTAGAATTTTGTGTGAGGGCAAGCTACGTTAGACTGTTAAAGCAATGGGAGTTATTTCAAGTAATGGGTTGCAAGATGTTTTAGCTTGCAAATGGACGGTCGTGGCAATGGCATAGCCATGCCAAGGGAGGTCTTTTAATAAGTTTAGACCCGCAGAGTGCGAAGGTTATTTCTGTGGTTGAAGACCTTAAATTTAGAATTTGAAATTTAGAATTTGGAATTTAGAATTTGGAATTTAGAATTTAGAATTTTGTGTGTCAGCTATTGAT
Organism: Lepas anatifera; assembly: GCA_034440635.1. NCBI lineage: Eukaryota > Metazoa > Arthropoda > Thecostraca > Lepadidae > Lepas > Lepas anatifera. Next base: position 80,058 of record JAOTON010001085.1, on the reverse strand, counting down.
GTCCGCTTGTATACGTTACTCGAAAACCTCCGTTAACTCAATAATTTCGTATTTTAGAAAGTGCGCTAAACACCTGGCCAGGGTGCCGCGAATTTACCCTGCAACCCGGAGGTGAAGTTGCAGCTCCCCTCTCCGGCTGGGCAGCCGCCGCGCAGAGAAAGAAGTGTGAGAGGATAGTTAGATTGTTAGTAAGAGTATAGGTGTGGTTAGGATAGACCCGCAGTGAAAGGTATCACTGCGGTGAAGAAATCTAACCTATCTAACCTAACCTGATTTCAAAGTTAGCCTAACATAACCTATCCTTAGCCTACAATGAACCATTTAAAGGTTACAAAACTATTGCTTAAATTTCGCAGTGGATCATCTATGATTGGAAAATAGGCAAGTCCTACTTTGGGGGTGCACCATGCACCCTCATCATATATACTGGGAGGGGTGATTTATAGAAACTTCTCTAGCCCAGAGTCCTTTAGGAATGTAAAGACTTTTTCGAGTAGCTCAGGATGGTCGTTACCGAGCAGAGTTTTTAGGTCTACAGGGATGTTTTGGATTCGGCAGTAATCTAGCATGGGTTGCCGATGGGTATTGTGCTGGGGACAATCGATGAGAATGTGATAGGGATTCTCCATTGCGTCGCAGGTACCACAGGTACCCGCGTTCCAATAGGCATTTAATTTTGTGTGTCCATTTCTGAGTCTGGTTAGAATAACCTCGCGCCGGCGACTCTTTTGGTTGGAACTGGGCCAGTAGCCGATGTGAGGCTTGATATAGAATAGGTGGGCGCTGTGGTTTGTAGTCCAGTCATTTTGAATTTGCTTCCGGATGGTGTCCTGGAGGAGAGCTTTGCTATCGTCTCCAGACCACGTTAAGGGTGCGATCTCTCTAAGTTCTAGGGACTTTTTTGCCTGCTCATCGGCCTTTTCATTTCCTTGAATTTTGCAGTGGCCCGGGATCCAAAGAAAAGAGACATCAGGGGTATCATCGATACCTTTCTGAATATCTGCTATAACGTGGTGGCTGGGGTTGACTACGTTACTGATGGCCTGCAGGACAGATTTAGAGTCTGAACAGATGACGGCTGAGTTGATATTTTGGGTTCTGATTATGGCTAATGCATTTAGGATGGCAAAAGCCTCGGCTGTGAAGATAGAGCAGTTATCCGGAAGTCTTTTCTGAAGGCAAATATTTTGTCCCCAGATGCCAAGGCCTACTTTTTCGCCTATTTTGGAGCCGTCTGTAAATATAAAGGTCTTGTCCGCGTTACAAGATCGGAACTCTAGGAATTTTTGGGAGACTTCTTCCTCTGAGAAGTCCGTTTTACGGGAAGTGAAAAGAAATTCCACTTTGGGCTCTCTTCGAGTCCAGAAGCGGGAGAGTGGGGGTTTGCCTATTGTCGCTGGCAGTGCAAGATTTAGGCTTTCCAGGGTTTTCGCTACTCTGTGCTTAAATGGGGGCCACTTCTGTAGAGTGGCTTTATTTGCTCGTCTGGGATGGGCAAAACATTGTTTTGCCGGGTGATTTTCGGTGGATTGAACCTTGATGTAGTAAGAAATAAGCTGGGCGTCGCGTCTTGTCTGTAGTGGGCACAGCCCGCTATCAGTTAGCAGGCTGGTGATGGGGGATTCTCTGAGCGCGCCTGTGGCTGCCCGGATACTGGCGTTTTGGACTCGTTCTAGCTTTAATTTATTGGTCTTGTTCGTCGAGTCAAAAACGAACGAATTATATTCGAGAATGGACCGAATCAGGGACTTGTAGAGCATAAGCAGGGTCTTTCGATCCCCGCCATACTCTGTGCCGCCGAGCATGCGGAGAATGTTGACTCGCTTTTGACAGCTAGAGACGACTTTGGTGATGTGCTCATTGAAACTCAATCGGGAATCTAGGGTGACGCCCAAGAATTTGAAGCTATTGGTGCATTCAATAGGTTTACCCGAGATTTGGAGCCGTGGAGGGTCGTGTCTGGAATGCGCTCTGGCAAAGACAACGACTGATGATTTTTCCGCGGAGAGTGATAGACCCATTAAACTACACCAATTATTGATGTCGTTTAGGCTATCCTGCAACTGCGTAGTTGCGTGTTGAAATTCTGGTTCATTATACCGCCTGGTATCGATTGCAGTGGTTTTCCAAATGGCGACATCGTCCGCAAAGAGGGAGTAATTTATTCCAGGCGGTAGCTTTTTGGCGAAGAGATCATTGATCATTACTAAAAAGAGGGTGGGGGACAGAACGCTACCCTGGGGTGTGCCTTGGTCCTGGGTTGCCAGGTAGGAGAATGTGGTGCCACAACGGACTTTAAATTTTCGGTCCTTGAGGAAGTTTTCGATGAATTTTGCAAGGTGGCCACGAATTCCTAGTTTGCTTAATTTAAACAACAGGGCGTCTTTTTGTACGCGATCGAACGCCGATTTAATGTCTAAGAATGCAGCTATTGTTACTTGCTTTTGTAAAAGCCATTTTGGATGTCACTGACTAGTTTCACCAAATTGTCAGTGGTGGCTCGCCCGCGCCGGAAGCCTGATTGCATAGCATCAAGCTTCTTTTCGAGGATCTCGTGAAGTCTAACGTTTACCATGCGATCGACAAGCTTGCTAGCACAGCTAGTAAGCGAAATTGGGCGATAACCTTTTGGGTCTGTTTTTTCTTTGCCAGGTTTTGGAAGGGGAATGATAATACTCTCTCGCCACGATGTGGGGAAAGAGTCGCTAAGAAACATGTTGTTAATGGCCGAAAGCAGGTACTTTAGTGCTGTTTGGCTGAGGTGCCTGAAGAAAGAGTAGTGAATTTCGTCAGGGCCCACTGCAGTGTTTCCACACTTGCTAATGGCATAATTTAGCTCGGTCATTGTAAATGGTACATTATAATACTCTTGGTTACCATAATTGATGAATGTGTGCTTTTTGCACCATTCTGCCTGGTCTTTGGAGCGCTGGCTGTATGAGTTATTAGCTGCGACACTGGCGTAATGATCAGCAAATTTATCCATGACTTCCTTAGGTTCGGTGATGGGTTGGCCAGCTATTTCTAGTTGAGGGAAAGGTCCACGGGGTGGTCGCCTCGCAGAGAAAGCTCTAATGGTTTTCCAAACTTGGGTGGTGGGAGTGAAGCGGTTGAATTTGGAGGCAAAAGAGTTGAAACTGTCCTTTTGAACCCGCTTGCACGTGTTTCGAAAGTGTTCTTTTGCTGCCCGAAGTGCGGATCGAGTAGGGCTGTGTGCCCTCCTCTCATATGCCTTGCGGGCTCTAATCATTTGAGCTTTGGCGTGTGCCGTCTCTGCGTTCCACCATGGGGCTCCGTTTTTCTTTCGGGGTCCTCTGGTTTTTGGTATTGCTACTTGTGCTGCTGAGCTTATGGCTCTTAGTATTAATTCAATGTCTGCCGAGTGTGGGTCACCTTCGGTGACCAGTGTGAGGTCGACCTCTGCCTCAAATTTTGTCCAGTCCGCTCGTTTTAGACTCCAGGAAGGGGTAAACAGATCAACGCGGTCGAGTGCTCCTTGGGGGACATTGATTTTGATTGGGAGGTGATCGCTCATGCCTGGGTTGTCTTCGACATCCCAGGTAAACAGTGACGCAATTCTAGGCGTGCAGCACGAAATATCAATGGCTGAGTCTAAATGTCCGCTTTGCGTTGCTTGGCGGGTTGGTGCGCCGTTATTTAGGATAACTAAATTTTGAAAACCTATTGCGTCATATATAATTTCACCTCTACGGTTTGGCGTGGCGCTGCCCCAGGATGGGTGGTGACCATTCAAGTCTCCAAGTAATAACAAAGGCCCGTTTATTTGATTAAATAGTTGTGCGAGTTCCCGATTCGTTGGATCAGGGTCGCAAGGGGATATGTATATTGAAACAACCGTCAATTGGACGTGTTGTATTTTCAAACTAATAGCTACACAGTCCAGTGATGTTACCAAAGGCACGTGACTGTGTGGGATGCTATTTTCTATTAGGATGGCTGTGCCTCCCTTACGGACAGCAGCGTTTACGTTATGGCGATACCAAGAGTAACCCGAGATTTTGTATTTATCGTTATCTTTATCAGTAAGGTGGGTCTCTTGTAATGCTGCTAGTGCCGGTTTTTTCTCAGCAAATATTGATGAAAAAAGCGGGAATTTCCCGATAAGGCCATTTGTATTCCATTGCAGAATTGAACCCATGGTGGTTTTTAACGTTTCTGCTTAGGGGATCTACGCTTGCGAAGGTTATACGAGCACCTGCTGCTGCTGCTATCGCTAGCAGGAGAAACTGGGGTGGAGTGTCTAGAAAAGCTAATTTTCCTCGCTACGGGTGAGCTGCCGGGGCTGGAGGAGCCGGGGCTGGGGGTTTCCAGGAGGGGAGCTCTGGAAGTGTTTATAACAGTTTTTGCAGAGCTCGTCTCTGAAGCACTGCTGGTGTCAGAGACGGTCTCTGTCCCGGACAGCTCGTGGTCAGACTGACTTTTGTCGTCTGACGTTTCAAGATCACTTGAAAACTGAAACTGCATAAAATGACCTATGAGGTCGGTTTGGGATCCGCAAGTGCGGGTGGTTGGTGCTGTTTGGAAAGAAGCATCGCTTCTTTCCAAGGAGAGAGGAGCAGTTTCGGTTTGGGTTGAAATGTTTACTTTTTGGATTTTGGTTTGAGTGGCAGCCGTTTTACCCTGAGGGGGTGGGCTGCCACTCGTTGGAGGCCTTCTCGGAGCCTGCCTTTGGCGGCGCCTGGGAAGGGGAGCACCGGTGAATTTAGAGTGCTTGGGGGCAGGTAGCGAGGGGAAATCAGACTTGTCAGGCACTCGTGCAGAGTGGCTTTGCCACCCTGCTGCGGGTGTCCAGGTCTTCCTGGTGATTTTAGGTGCCTGAGGGGCGGGAGGATTTTCGGTCGGAAGACCTGGCGGAGAACTAGTGCGGGTCGGGAGATCCTCCCAGCCCGCAGCGGGCGTCCACCTACGCCAAAAAGTGATTGCGCCACGTGGTGGGGGGAGGGGGACGGACGGCCTGATGGGCGCCAAGAAAAGGGGCTCCATTAGAGGGCGGATGTGGCGGCTTGTGTTTTTGGGTGGCTGAGGCTGCTTCGAAATGGGGTGTTCCTGGCCGGCTGTGCTGGGGGCTGCTGTGGTGGCCTTGCTACCACAGCTTTTTGGGACTGTGCGGCTCTTTTCTTTTTGCAGCAGTTGTTTGCGGGCCAGGTCAAACGGGAGCTTTTTTTCCTCAGCCAGAACGTTAACCTCTTTTTCTCGGAGCCAGGTCGGGCACTTGGGATTATCTGCCCCATGAGCGCCGCCACAGGCAGCGCACTTGAGGCTTTTAGAGGTGCAATCTTTAGTGCGGTGCTTAGCACTGCACTTGCCGCATCGTGGGGTGGGGTTCTTGCAGTTTGTTTCTACGTGCCCGTACCTTTGACAAGTTTGGCAACGAATAGGGAGGGGGTAGTACGGCCTAACTGGGTAGACACAGTCGCCCAGTTTAATTTGGCCGCAGTCATCCCGACACTTTGTGTCGAAGGTGACAATGAATCGGTGGTCTCGTAGACGTGGGTCTTTTTGCGTAGAATTTTTGTTGGGGTTCAACTTTTCAAGGGCTAGCACATTTTGACCTTTAAAGTCAAACATGTGCTCAAGGTCCACATCAGAGAGATGGGACACTTCCGGGGCATTGATGATGCCCCGGTAGAAGTTAAGGGAGTGGTGGACAGAAAAGATGACTGGTTTCGACCCAAAAGTTTTTGTGGCCAGCAGGGCTCGGGTAGATTCCTGATTTGAGGTTTTGATCAGGATATCTTTTTGATGCTTGATAATCTCAAAACTACCTTTCACTTTTTGGCTGATGGCCTTATCCAAATTAAAGGTAGACTCTTTGGCCAAGTTTTGGTGAGCAGAAAGGTAGGTGCCAACCAGCCAAGCTCCGCTTGGCAGGTTGGCTTTGTTCAAACGGGGGCTGGAGGTGAGAGTTGGAAGCCATGGTTGTATGAATGGTATGTTTAAGTTTAAATGAGATACTTGGTATTAGCTTTGCTAACACCTTTGGGTAGAAATGGCTAGAGAAGCTGAATTAAGAAAGGGGTCCTACTGTTACTATCAAAGCTAATGGGAGTATTAACCTAGCTAGGGTTGGGTGTTGGAGTATTATCCTAACTGGGGAGTGCTTAGTGAAAGCACCTAGCCTTAGAAATGTGTGCAAAAGGCTGACTCAGCCACTAAGAGGGGGTTTAAGTCGGAGGGGAGGCAGGTGCCTCTTCGGGACCTAACAGGGGCCTAGGTGGCTGACTCAGCCTCTAAAAGGAGCCTGACTGGGGCCTATGCTGGTGAATCCCTAGGGGCAGGTACCGTGGTACCCTTGCACAGACGCAGCCCGGGTGGAGGGTTTGAGAGGGGACCCGCTTCTATTAAGCGGGGGTGAAAGTGAGATGGCCTTGCGTTATAGGGATTTTAGCAATGGAGGACCGATAGGTCCAGCCAAAGCCACACGCCCAAGGACTGACGAGGTCCAACAAGCGTGCTCACCCCGGGACAAACGTCCCACCACTCGGGTTTCCGGCCGAAGAGTAAAAGAGATAGTAGAGAAAGAGTAGGGTTATGGGACTGAGAAGAAGAGGTACCAGGTGGCCGGAATCCAAGAGACCAAGACCACCTGGACCGATAGGGTAATTACCGAAAAGACCAGCTGACGTCCAACAGCACCACACCAACCAGCTGTAAAAACAGCGGCTGGTGAGGCCGGCTGGAGTCAAAGTACCGCACTGACCAGCTGTAAAAACAGCGGTCGGTGGGACAGACTGGTCGCAGCGAAGACTCGAGCCGGGAGCAGGTCTTGAAAAAGTCTTCTACTCCTTCTTGTCTTCGCAGCAGGAAACGCAGCAAGCAGCAACGACAGCAAGCAGCAACGACACCAGACCTGCCGGCAAACGCTCAAGCAGGGTGTCAATCAGGCAAGCCTCCCTCGTCCTCTGTCCATAATCGAGAGAGATCTATTAGTCCTTTTATAGTGTTTTCCGTGGAGGCTTTAGCATCCGTCACCAGTGACATCTACCGGTGGACACGATAAACAGCGCGCGAAAGGCGTGCTGTGCGCCGGGGTTTGGTCCCATTTAAGGGGACAGGTGGTGATTCAATTTCTTGTAATCAACCGAATGGGATTAACCTGATGAAATTGCGGTTTTCACATGTGTCTGAGCCCATACCCTTTCCCCTTCCCCAGCCTTGTTTGCCTGATAAGCAATGGTACATAATCGTACCTATTGAACGGCAAATGGGCATTACAGAAACACCGTCTTAAGAGAATGTAACTTGAATTGGCACCAGTCTTGCTGGCTTTCATCTCCCCCCTCTCTCTCTCTCGCACGCGCGCTATCTCGAATCTCCTTAGGTACATTCGATCCGCTGCCAGGACCACCGCACATTTGACACCAAGCATTGACACTGGATATTGTCGCTCATTTGAGAGGGTAGGCTCGCTAAATACGAAGAAGTCACGCATCAGTTTGGCTAACGGCGTGACTTAAAGTGGTCGTGGTACTGTCCGCTGCGTTAATAGTCGGCTTATTTCACATGCTAAAGCCATCATTTTTAGCTATGGCTAGTGGTAGGAAATCTGAGCTAAAAACTCGGAAAACTCGACAAGGTACCGACAATTTTGTCGTGGGCCAACCTGCTGATCTTCCCACAAACGTGTTACCAACGAGGAAGCAGTTTATCAACTGTTTTCGAAACATACAGCGGGAGATAGACCCTTTAACCAGACGGCTGACATCTGCGGCAAAAGCAAAGAAGCTGGCGTGCGATCGAGTTGCAAGCACTTGGCGTCAGGAGGGGATTCCAACGGTTAGTGGATCTCGTATCAGCCAACTGGGTGACATCTGTCATAGACGTTTCAAAAAACTTATGAGAACTCCCAAGCGCGATCGGGATGATACCGTAAGGGAGAGGGAAGAGACGTGGTTCTCGTTTTTTTCGTGATCGGAATCGGATACACATGTAATTAAATGAGAATGTCTTACATATCAATTTTGTTTTTTAAGTCGAATAATAGTGTCAGTCTCCCTTATAATGAGTCATTCTCCTATTTTTCGCAGGGATCCTCCTCTGAGGACCCCACAGACACCGAAGCTGTGTCTTCAGCGGACAGCGCGGAGCATGAAGCGACCAGCAGTGAAGTAAACACGGACACACTGAGACACATGGCATTGGCAGCCGACAGATACGGCGTGTCAAATCGTGCGGCTGCTGCTATTGTTAATGGTTTCCAAATTGATATCGGAAGGATTTCCTCTAGTGATACCAGATTCATAGTGGATCACAAGAAAGTACAACGGGCTAGGGTGCTTGCTCGTATTCGAGAAGCAGAAAAGAGAAAAGACAAGGTTTGCGAATCTGAGTTGTCAGGTGTGTATTTTAATGGCCGAAAAGATACCTCGTATGTTATGATAGGCAGTCATCTAGATGAGTCAGGCCCCTCAACACGAAGAATAGCACAGCAGGAAGAACATATCGCTGTTGTTGCAGAGCCTGGCGGCGAGTATCTAACGCATTTTACCCCAGAATCAGGAAAGGCTCATGTAATCTTTAAGAAGCTCCATGATGTTGTTGAGGAATTTGGTGGGGACATAGCTGTGTTGGGGGCAGACGGAACCGCAGTGAACACAGGAAAAAATGGTGGCATATTTCGACTGTTTGAGCTTTTTGAAGGTAGACTAGTTCATTGGTTCATTTGTCTACTTCACTCTAATGAGTTGAATTTACGTGAATTGTTCACAAAGCTTGATGGCGTTAGTGCGGGACCGAGATCATTCAGCGGTCCAATCGGTAAGAAACTGTCCGAGGATCTCCACAATAAGCCATTAGTATCATTTAGTCCAGTACCTGGCAACCTGCAGAACCTGGATAAACAGACAATTGATGCCCTCAGCACAGATCAACAGATACTGTACAAACTGACTGCGGGCATCATTGGGGGGGAAATTGGCACTGAGCTTGCCGCCAGAAAAATCGGCCCTCTGAACCAGGCCAGATGGCTGACGTTGGCGACAAGAATTCTTCGTCTCTATGCCTCAACTGAACAGCCAACAAGCAACTTGAAGATGCTGACCGAATTCATTGTCAGGCATTACGTTCCCGCCTGGTTCCAAATCAAGTGCAATCCTCACTGCAAAGATGGATCCAGAAACTTATTCTGCAGCATCGAGCTCCTGAAGGGTTTGCCGCTCTCCGTACAGAAGATCGTGAGGCCTGTCATCCAGCGAAATGGGTACTGGGCTCACCCAGAGGCGATTCTTATCGCCATGCTGTGCGATGATGATATACAAATCCGGGAAAAAGCGGTCGGGGTGATAACACAGTGCAGAGCAGCTGTGTCTGGTGAGGTGCGGCCTTACGAGATCCCCAAGATTGACTTCCAGGCCAATAGTTATGCTGAGATGATTAACTGGTCGAATGAGCTAGTGACTGAACCCCCACTGACATCCAAGCTCAGTGTGCCGGAGCTGCTCTCTTTTAGAGATACAGCGCCCGCATACCCGGTACATACCCAGGCGGTAGAAAGGGCAGTTCAACTGGTGACTCAGGCTGGAAGCGCAGTGGTCGGAAGTGCTGCCCGTCATGGTTATGTTTGTGCGAGAATGCGGCACCGTGAAAGCATCCCTGTTTTTTAGTCGAAATGAGATTTTGTTGTTGATTGACTTGACCTACGAGTTCGTTAAACGACGTTTTTTCCATGTGTTGGTGACGCAAAAATGGTTTGATAAAGATACAATCAGATGCATCTTGTTTTCTGAGGGCGATATGGCTAGATCAACACCATACGCGTCACCGCCGACAAACACCGACACCAATATGGGACCAATCAGCCTTCAACCTTCTGCTGACGATAAATATTCTCACTCTAAAACTACTCCTAGAAACAAATACTCGTCGAATTTCGGGTCAATATTACATACTTCCCCTGCTGTGTCCTGCTTTCGTCTGTTTCGGTCACTTCCTTTCCGATGCATGTGTTTAGGCCTCAGGACATATGTAGATACGACTAAGCGATGGCAACGAGGGATGGGAAATATTTACTAAAGCCAGTGACTGTCCAGAAATCGAATTCTCGGTTTTCAGGCCTCCACACACAGTTAAAACCACTCCCTGGCGGCTTGACTCCCTCGACTGCGCTAGTTCTCCATTCTGCCACCAGGGGCACTATGACGGGCATCCCTCAGGAGAGAAGCGAGAATAACCGAGTCATGACACATTATGAAGTATAAATAGAGTCCTCTATATGCTGGAATGATATACGGAGAACACGACAATGATGTTTTTGGAGCCCTCAGATATCTCACTCACGCATTAATTAGGCATTCTGAAGAAAAAATGGGAAAAGTCCCTGCACAAATCGGTCATTCGCTACCACTCAGCATCAATTTAAAAAATTGGAAAAAAATCATATCATTTTCTTATACCCCAAGGACAAATAATTTCCCCCTTTCACTTGTTTCCTGGAGAAAAACCCCTCCGCTGACCCGGCCTTTTGTGCACCAGACCAACTCGAGGGGCACCAGATCATCTAAGGAGATATCAATAACCAGCTCAGGGGGAACCTGATCGCACCTAACATGTGTAGTGTTGTCATAAGGTCTGCCTAACTGTCATCCTGTTCCTTTGCAGTTATCAGTTGCCTCATTCAATATAAACCAGATGATACTTTCATGGTTTGAAATGCCTGATCAGCTAAGCTCAAGAGGCACCATATTCGCTCAGGGGACAATAGATAACTCTGGGAGGCATGAGATAAGGCCAAGGGGGCCAGATTAGCTCAATGGGCACTAAAACAGCTAATAGGGCACCAGGCAAGCTTGGAGGCATTATACTAACTCATAGAGCATTGATGGGTTCAAGAGGCGCAATAATTTGCTCAGGGGGCACCAGATTGACTCAGGGGGCTCAGATTAGCTTCGAGGGCAAGTGATCAGCTTAAGGGGGTCAAACCAGCTGAGTGGGCACCAGATGAGCTCAGGGGGCGCCAGATCAACTCAGCCCGTACGATTATTGGCGACGATGAGACATTAGCTGGAAACAGATTACGTGCCAGTGACGGATCCAAGGGGGGGCCAGGGGCCCGGGCCCCCCTTAGCTCCCAAGCGCCCCAGTAGAGCATAGCTCATATCGGGCGCCGAAGGCGCCCGATATGAGTGGCGCGCCTGTACCCATCTCGTGCGCCAAGGTGGTAGATACCACTTATTCCACTTGAATTAACACATACTCCTTAAAACCATGGCAAAGCGCCCCTGCCCAAACATTAGACGCCTTTACTGGTCTTTTGCGCCCCAGTTAAATGTTGCAGATGAAATTTAGAAAGCTAACAAAAGCGCCCCGGCAAAGAAAAGGCGCCACTAGATAGCAAGATTGCGCCATGGGGAACTAATACACTCCTGAGTAGCCTAGGCGCCCCCTGGATGAAGCGCCCCCAGGTAGCCTAGACGCCCCCTGGATGAATCGCCCCCAGGTAGCCTAGGCGCCCCCTGGATGAAGCGCCCTACGGATATCATATGCGCCCTTGGCTAGGAAAGGCGCCCCTGGGCAGCAAAGGCAAATCTTGGTAACATATTTACCCCGGACAGCATAAGCGTCCCTTAGATAGAAGTAGGCGCTTTAGGAAAATAAAATGTTCACCTTGGGTAGAAAAAGGCGCCCTTTGATAGCCTAGGCGCCCACTGAAAAAAGCGCGTTATGGATGTCATATGCACCCTTGGATAGCAAAGGCGCCCCTGGGTAGCAAAGGCGCCCCTAGGACGGCACCCCTTCGATAGAAAATCCGCCTTTGGATAGCCTAGGCGCCCCCTGGATGAAGCGCCCTACGGATATCATATGCGCCCTTGGCTAGGAAAGACGCCCCTGGGCAGCAAAGGCAAATCTTGGTAACATATGTACCCCGGACAAAATAAGCGCCCCTTAGATAGAAGTAGGCGCCTTGGGAAAATAAAATGATCACCTTGGGCAGAAAAAGGCGCCCTTTGATAGCCTAGGCGCCCACTGGAAAAAACGCCTTACGGATGTCGTATGCACCCTTGGATAGCAAAGGCGCCCCTGGACAGCAAAGACAACCCTGGATAACACAAGTGCTGTGGACAGCAAAGGCGCCCCTGGGTAGCAAAGGCGCCCCTAGGAAGGCACCCCTTCGATAGAAAAGCCGCCTTTGGATAGCCTAGGCGCCCCCTGGATGAAGCGCCCTACGGATATCATATGCGCCCTTGGCTAGGAAAGGCGCCCCGGGGCAGCAAAGGCAAATCTTGGTAACATATGTACCCCGGACAAAATAAGCGCCCCTTAGATAGAAGTAGGCGCCTTGGGAAAATAAAATGATCACCTTGGGCAGAAAAAGGCGCCCTTTGAAAGCCTAGGCGCCCACTGGAAAAAGCGCCCTACGGATATTATATGCACCCTTGACTAGGAAAGGCGCCCCTTGGCAGCAAAGTCAAATCTTGGTAACATATGTACCCCGTACAGCACAAGCGCCCCTTAGATAGAAGTAGGCGCTTTAGGAAAATAAAATGCTTACCTTGAGCAGAAAAAGGCGCCCTTTGATAGCCTAGGCGCCCACTGGAAAAAAACACCCTACGGATATCATATGCGCCCTTGGCTAGGAAAGGCGCCCCTGGGCAGCGAAGGCAAATCTTGGTAACATATGTATCCCGTACAGCATAACTGCCCCTTAGATAGAAGTAGGCGCTTTAGGAAAATAAAATGCTCACCTTGAGCAGAAAAAGGCGCCCTTTGATAGCCTAAGCGCCCACTGGAAAAAGCGCCCTACGGATGTCATATGCACCCTTGGATAGCAAAGGCGCCCCTGGACAGCAAAGACAACCCTGGATAACACAAGTGCTGTGGACAGCAAAGGCGCCCCTGGGTAGCAAGGGTGCCCCTAGGAAGGCACCCCTTCGATAGAAAAGCCGCCTTTGGATAGCCTAGGCGCCCCCTGGATAAACTAGGAGCCCGAGAAGGAAAACGAGCGCCCCACTGGGAAATACAGGCTCCCTCTGTATAACATAGATGCCCCTTATCCACCTTCAGCTGCCCTGGATTGGAGCAGCGCCCCCAAGAGCAAAGGCGCCCTTGGACAAAAAGCCGCCTCCTGGTATCAAAGGCGCTCTTAGATAACATATGCGCCCCTTAGATAGAAATAGGTGCTCCAGGAAAGCAAAATGCGCCCCTTGGTTAAGAAAGGTGCCCTTGGATAGCAAAGGCGTCCCTGGACAGCAAAGGCAAATCTGGGAAACATAGGTGCCCTGGACAGAATAGGAGCCCCTTAGATAGAAATAGGCACTTCAGGAAAATAAATGCAACCCTTGGATAAAAAAGTGCCCTTTGATAGTCCAGGCACCCACTGGATAAAGCGCCCAGGGATATCATATGCACTTTTGGAGGCGCCACTGGACAGCAAAGACAACCCTGGACACAAGTGCTTTGGACAGCAAAGGTGCCCCTAGGAAGGCACCCCTTCGATAGTAAAGGCGCCTTTGGATAGCCTAGGCGCTCTCTAGATAAACTAGGTGCTTGAGAAGGAAAATGAGCGCCCCATTGGAAAGTACAGGCTCCCTCTGTATAACATAGATGTCCCTTATCCATCTTCAGCTACCCTGGATTGGAGCAGCGTCCCTCAAGAGCAAAGGCGCCGCTGGACAAAAAGGCGTCTCCGTATATCAAGGGCACTCCTAGATAATATATGCACCCCTTACATAGAAATAGGCACTTCAGGGAAGTGAAAGGCGGCCTTTGGTTAGGACGGCGCCCTTGGACAGCCTAGGCGCCCTCTGCATAAAGCGCCCTACATATATCATATGTGCCCTTGGATAGCAAAGGCGCCCCTGGACAGCAAAGTTAACCCTTCTTGAAATAGATGATCTGGACAGCATAGGCGGTCATGGATAAACTAGGCGCCTGAGAAAGAAAACAAGCGCCTCACCTGAGAGTACAGGCGCCCCCAGGATATCATAGGTGTCCCTTTCCATCTTCAGCTTCCCTATTGTCTATGGTTTGGCACACCTGTCCGACAGTCGTGCGCTCTGTTACAGGGCTCGAGCGCTCAATTTGAGCATGGACTGCCTTAAACCACATTTCGCTAACCTATAACTGAAGGCTTAGTGCTCCATCGCTGCAACCGGGTGTCTTTTTCAGTATGTGCGCCCCACTTCCGAGAACGCTGCCCTCACCAACCAGCAGTCCTCCCCGCTAAGCAGATGAGCGCCTCTTTCTGATAACTAGTCACTTTATTTCAGTGTTCGAGCGCCTTATTTCAGAATTTTTATTCTCCATCTATTTTGGGCTCCTCCTGGATTGCAGAGGCGCCCCCTCAAGTGCAAAGGCGCACCTGGATAGAAAAGTGCGCCCCATGTTTGCAAAGGCGCTCCAAGACAGCATATGCGCCGCTTAGATGGAAATAGGCACTCCATTAAAGTAAAATGTTCCCTTTGGGTAGCGAAGGCAGCCCCAGATAACAAAGGTTCTCTGGACAGCATAGGTGCCCTTTAATAAACTGGTGCCGAAAGAGAAAAATAGCGCCTCACCGGAGACAAAAAGCACCCAGGATAACGTAGGGGCATGTATTTCAATCATGTCTGTGATTGAAAAAATACATCTAGACAGCATATGCGCCCTTGGATAGAAAGACACCCCCCGGGCAGTAACGGCGCCCCTGGAAAGCAATAGTGCGCCCCTGTGGAGAAAAAAACCGCCTCCTGAATAACCTAGGCACCGCCCCCGAAATATCAGATGCCCGTGGATAGAGCAGACTGCCTTGAATAAAACAGCGGCCCTGGATAGTAAAGGCGCCCTTTGATAGCATAAGCGTTCCTTAGCAACAATATGGGCGCTACATGAGCTCAAGGTTCACGCGCACCTAAGCCCAATAATAGAGCAATCAATCGATGCCAAAGCATTCCTTAAAGCACGGGCGCCAAACTTCCTGAGAAATAAAGGCGCCTCTGGATAGCAAAGGCGACCCTCGACAGTGGTGTAGGTATTCCTGAATAACAGCAGCGTCCCTTGATAAGAATAGCCCCAAGATGGCACAGGTACCCTGCTGATAGGAAAAGCGCCCCTGAATATCAGAGGCACCCTCTGAATGAGGTGCCCATGGAGAGCATAAGGGCGCCCTATGTATAGCAAATTGCCGCCCCCTGGATAGCCTAAGCGCCCCTTGCATAGGGTAGGCGCCACTGGGTAGTATAGGTTACCTTGAATAAAAATACGCCCCTAAATACCAAGGTGAACCTGGATAAGAAAAAGCTCCCCTTGGCCACTGGGTATCAAAGGCACCCCCGGAACAGCAAAGATGCCCCTGGATAGCTAGGTTGCGTCCATTGGGGAGCGAAGGCGCCCCTGGGTGGCACAGGGGCCTCATCGAAGCAAAGGCCCCTCCAGAGAGCATAAGTGTCCCTGATGAGCACAGGTACTCCTGGACAGCCCCTAAATGACGTTGCATAATGTTACGACACCTATTATGACGCATGCAATTACATCAAAGTAAAGGTTATTCAGTGTTTAGATCCAGGTTACAGGTCAATTTTAAAGGTCACTGGGCTTGATGATCAATGCTTGATCAAAGGTCATTGGTAAGCTTGGGCACAGCGCTAGTTATAGCGTAAATTAGGCCTAATTTGTTGGGTTGTGCCGTAATAGGTCAATGACCTTGAAGGACCTTGACCTCAAAAATTGCAGACATTGTTTAGAGCCTTCCCTTTTGGCCTCAGTCCTGTTCTAGAGTATTCACGCCCCGTTCCGGCCCGTTGGGGGGGTGCTTGAACACCCCCTCGAGGTCTCCCAGTGGCACGAAAAAACGTCGGCGCGAAGCGACACAGTACTTGTCACCCCTTATCATTGATCAATTCCGCAACTTTCCCTCAAAATTTAAGGTTGTGTCATCTCAGGTCAGGTCACCAGCGCAGTTCAAGTGACCTCATCCCAAAAATGTTAAAGGTGGCGTAAGTAAGAAAAGGGTGAACCTATCGAATTCAAGCTTGTACCATATAATGGGCCCAAAAAGTACTAATAGATTTATCCCGGGATTTTTCCCATCGATGACCTAGGGACAGGTACAAATCATGACCTCTCCATTGAAAATGCATGGGGTAAAACGGAAATTTGCCGAAAAATTGTTCTATGTCTGCAGACGCCGCTTGGAATACCTTCGGATTCCCCAAATCATAGTATCCTAGGCCTCTTTATCGGTTCATGTTGCAAGTTTAGACATATTACCTCTGAGAGTTCATCTGGGGCTTCCTAAGCAGGTTCTAAGACTTGGGTCAATTGCTTTGCAGGAAATATTGATAAAACCCGTATTTTGATACCATTTTTATTGCTATTGTGACTTGATTCATATGCATACTGACTATGCTAGGCTAGATGGTGACCTTGACCTACCCATAAGTCAGGTCATTTTTATGTTTTGACCTAGTATAGTCATATTATGCATTATTTGATGATTCGCCGTAACGAGAGGAAGCGAAGTGTGCCTAAAAATGATTCTAGCTCAACTCTGGCAGATGCTAGAGTATATAGACAGAGACATGTTGTAAGCTTTGTCTCGGGGGAGGGACCCCAGCGATGATCCCTGGAAAAATCTGCATTGGCCCCCAGGGGCCCTCAGGGAGTCAGGAAATCTGGCGAGGGTGGAATCCGGTAGGAGGGATTTTGGGTCTCCAAAATCAGCTGAGGGGCCCGTGCCAGTTAGGGGGACCTAGATAAGGGCGCCCGACGAGCTCATTTGACCTCAGTGCCAACACAGGATTCTCAAGACCAGCGTGGGGTGCCTACCTATCTAAACGGTTTCTAAATAGGCTCAGGGACCCAAAACTAACCCAGGGGTTCAGTTTTCAACTCATGGGGCCCAGGCACTCTGAGGGGAACCTGCAGAAGCTTAGAAGGCCCATAAAACTAATAGGGCCAGACTAGCTGAGTGGCTCGCCGAACTAGTGTCCAGATACGCACAGCGGGCCCCAAACAAGCTGAAGGGATCTATATCAGTTAAACGAAAACGATACCAACCCAGGGGACAATGACCAGCTTAAGGGACACTAATCCAGCTCGGGGCTCAGAGCTCAGAGCTCCAGTTTTTAGCTCAGAGGGCCCAGGACCTGTTGATGGGGCCCTATATCAATAAAAGGGCCCAGAAAAGCTTAATTGGCTTCAGCGGCGAGATATAGCTTTCAAGTTCAGTGTGAGAGCCTAGTTAACTAAAGCGGTCCCAGATCAGCTGAGGGGACTCGATATAAACTCAGGGAAGTCACCAAAAACTCAGGGGCCCAGGCCCGCAGAGGTTCTGCGGCCTATGAGGCTCAGGTTAGCGTCAATCGGGTATTTCAGTATGGAGCCGTTAGCCAGGACAACTGTGAAAAGTGGAGGTGGTGGATACTACGCCCCAGTTTTTGCCATGACCGAAGATAACTGTATTATTTGCTCATCGTGCTTCAGTTAGCGTCAGTGGGTGCTTTCAGCATTTTCTACCAAGGTACCAGTCGTTAGCTGGCCCGAAATATGCTTGATGGTAAACGTGAAGATGTCATCACTAAGGAGAAGCCTTCATGAAAATAAGCATTTACAAATCCTTTTTTAAACGCGTTTTTCATTGACACTGGCCGCCTTTTGGGTGGTAAATTGGCCAGTGGCGGATCCAGGGGGGGCAAAAATGGCATTCCCCAAACGGAAAAGCTCGGGACAAAACTATGTTTTCGCCTCCAAAGCGATCGACCTCCTTTTTCCCCTACTCCTTTTTAGTTTATAAGCAAGATTTTGGTGTTTCAACTCTCAACTTCAAACAGAGCATAATTTGATAAGATGTTCCCTGGCCTGTCCCCTCGAATCCGGAAATGTAAAAAGCACTGAAGATTGTATATTCGGGCACAACCCTTCATCAGAATCATGGAGTAGACATCAATAATTCTCAGTTATAGTATAGCCAGCCTTGGATAGGAAGAAGTATCTCGAGCCCTTTTTTGGGTTTTCGTCTGAAATACCCCAAAATTCTTCCGGCAAGTGATATAGGTGGCGCAGCTTTTGACTGCGTGACGTTTTTTTTTTTTTTGCTTTTCGACTGTTGTTTGTCCCTTCCAAACCGACCGGCTAGATCCGCGACTGAAATTGGCGCCCCTCAGGTTCGGCGCCCCCCAGGTTCGGCGCCCTCCGAGCCTGGGCCCCCCCTTAACGAAATCCTAGATCCGTCACTGTTACGTGCCCATACATACCGGGTGCTTGAAAAGGCGACAGAATGCCTTAGCTGACCACAAAAGGCACTTAATTGTCAAACAATAGTTTTTATCGCTTAATGCAGTCTAGTTGTATCCAAGTTCAACGCCTAGCGATCAAAGGGCACTCCGGCACCCGGGGGAAGGGCACGTGCTCCATGTGCCCCCTGGCTGCGCCTCTGGTGCCAAGTCTAAATGGCACCCTCTAATGCCACTTTGCACCGGAAATCCTGGATCCGCATTTTACATTAACCTCTTATCCCATCACTCCTTCCCCCACTGGGTCCATTTTTATTTATGTATGCACAGCGCTGGATCCAGGCGAATGGTTTATGGGGGCAGCGGGGCACAAAACGTGGAAGCATCTTGTTATTTAAAGGGACATTGTCGCAAAAATTTTTATTGGCTAGATCAAAAGGTTGCAAAAAGTTGTTTCAGAAGTCATATTTTCATTTTTGCAAATTCAGGCCAAAATGCCTCAAAATCGGCCTCAAAGTCAACATTTATAGACGACTTTACCGA
This sequence comes from Lepas anatifera, assembly GCA_034440635.1. Taxonomy (NCBI): domain Eukaryota; kingdom Metazoa; phylum Arthropoda; class Thecostraca; family Lepadidae; genus Lepas; species Lepas anatifera. The sequence goes on along the minus strand of JAOTON010001085.1, from coordinate 61,348 downwards.
GTCCTTATGGTATCGATTAAATGACGTAGTCCGGGCTGTGGCTTTCCATTTCTATACCAAAAAATGTAAAAAAATTCAATCAAAGCATTTTGGTAGCTAAACCTGAGATATAAAAAAATTATTTTATAAAAATAACTTTCCAAAACGCTTTTGAATAGGAAATATAGGACTTTAAAGAAATACCATCAACCAATCAGAAGCCCAGTCCTTATAGGATCTGGTCACGTGGGCTTATCTTACATCAATGTGATGTCATCACGGCTTTCAACGAGTTATCGATATTTACCATTTTAAAAGCCGCGGCAAACACGGAGATATGAATACAAACTCTATAAGACTTATTAGCGCTGCGGCCAGGCCCGGTCGGCACTAGAAACTGGAGAAAATCCGTGACGTAGGTGTGAGATCATCACCTGGTATGATGTCACACAAGCGAGGAAGAAAAATGTTTTGCTGGGGCTAAATTCCGGTGAACCTGGCGCCTCATTTTCAAGCACTTGCGCGGAGAACGGAGTTGTCTGTTTATCCAGTGTGTTTTCATGACAGTTTTGTGCAGGTAAGACGCGAATTTTCGATTATCTCACTCTATTTTGCTTATGATAGTGGTATTGTTGCTCTTCTTTAAATGATCACACATAAAAGGATGGGAATGGCATGATATATTGGACAGCTTCTTGATGTATGACCAATTTATGGCTGAATTCCAAGATTTTTAGGACGTATTTCGGTAATTTGTGTTCCCAAACATGCTTAAATAATATTTTAGCAGCATGGCCCATACTATAGGTTAAATTCTTGTGAATGATAGGTGTATTGCTTTGTAGTGCTTAGGACAGTTGAAGGGAACATGAGTTACAGATAAAACAAATGTAAGATAAATTTGATATTGCACCAAATTTATGTTTATCTAATTGGCTTATGTAGACATAGCATTCATGAGCCCTATCTTAGGAGTTTGATTGTTTCATTATGCCTTTTCTTAATGGCCCTAGCTTTTTTGTTCTCATGTTTGTTTTAAAGAAGGTACATTTTGTGTCTTGTTACGTTTAAAGTATTTTGAAATATTGTTTAAACTCACTCTCAGCATCACTGCTGAATCACTGCCTTGTGTAACAGTTCCTAGTCCCCAGTTTGCAAAGTATGGCACTTTTGATGAGGTCTCATCGGTGTGAGTGCCCTTTGAGACAGGAGCGAATGGTGAAAATTTTACTACCTTGGTGCGAATTTGTGAGTCTGGTGTGAGGAAGGCAACACTAAAAATCAACAAAATCATGTGGGAGAAGTGAAAAACTGAATTCTTCAACCATGGGTGTGTTTTCCTCCCTGGTATATTGCGGATTGGTGCGAATTTTTGGTGACAGGCAGTGCGAATTGGTGTGATAATTATAGGTGGCTGGTGCGACTTGTCTGGCCTGCTGCTATACTTTGCAGACTGGCCTAGTCCTATGTTCTTGGGCAGGTATAGAAAACAGGGATGTGCCTACTTAAGATATTTTGACTAATTATGTTTTGGTGCATTGTGTCATGGGCACAAACTATCTCATATTTTTTACCATGACCTCTGAACAGTGAAACTGCTTCATATTATTATATTCATGCACAATGTTTGTCTCAAACAATGCACCCTTTTGGACAGCATATGGAGAGAATTTTGAATATTTCAAGTTTGATATCCAGCACTGGCTATCTTATAAGAAATTTCGGTTTAAAATATCTGAGTGACTCGGATCTTGGAACTCTGGCCTCAAACTCTGGCAAGGTGAAAAGCTGTGGTAGCTGCTGAAGAATGTGTTATGTTTTATGCTTGCTTTCTTTTTAATACATGTCTTTTGCTTTTCCAGTAATGTAACATCAGGTGTCACTGGAAGACTACAGCAAGATCTACATCAAGACCTCAGGATGTACATCCCATCACAAACCAGGAGATAACTTTTTAACACCAGTCAATGAAGGGGCTTGGAGCTGATCAAACACTGGACTAGAAGACACATCTTATTTTCTTGCCAGTTATGAGTGAGAAGAGAGATCTCCTTCTTGTGGCCTGCCATCAGGGCTACCCATTAGTGTATGTGTGGCTACTGAGCTGGGAACCTACTCGCCCAATCTATAGATTTCTGAGTTCTTAGTCTTACACCGCAATGTGGTTAGTTTCTGGTGCCGATGACAGCAAAACAGCTTGCTTGCCAAATATAGATGTCGCCACAGCGTAGTCTCAGTGGCGGCATCTGCATTTTCATAGGTAGTGCCATCGGACCCACTTTGGTATTGCACAGTCTAATTCCAAAAAGTGTTCTTCGTCCGTGTTTGAATATCGATGTTCCCTGGAATCTGACTGCGGCAGTAAAATTAACACTTTAACCGTAAATGGCCTGGCTCGATTCGTATTTCATTGAGCAGCCGCATCTCGTTTTTCAATAATTAGCCGCAACATTGACTCGAATTTTAAGTAGGTTATTTTCTTTCACGCGCGTGACGTGGTTTTGCTACATTTAGAACAGCGTCCTAACCTCCTGCTGCTGGCGAGACCGCCTACAAGGCGGTCGCATTTGTAAGGTGCTTAATCCTCTCAGCGATGTTGAGCGGGCACATTGTCAAAATATGCTTTTGTCACGATTCAGAGCTTCTTTATAGCTCTTAAATTTTCTGGTCTCCAATCTGTTTACGTGGCATGTGTTCCCTGACGTTGCAGTGTGTGTTATCTTCATCGATGAGAATGATACATGTCAAGTGCGTGGCGGCCTGGTAAATGGTATTTTGCAAGGAATGTGTGGCCTGGATTTTTATCCAACATGGATTTTCATGCGTTTTTCCTCTTCTGCTATTTAATCTCCTTTTGCACTTTTGTTTCACAGGACAAAGGAGAAGTGCATGTACCGTGTTTGTCGCTCCTTAGCACGAAAATTTGAAAGAGAAAAATACATCTAGCACGAAAATTACATATAGTGTTGGAAACATAGTTTTTCTAGCTACAACTAAATATAAGTGAATATTTGCGCTGGACATGGCTGGAAGTCTCTTCTCGATCCAGGGGGTCCTGGGTAGGTTAACGCTTGTACGGCCATACAAGCCCTATACAAAGCCTATGGGAGACCCAAATTCCAAGGGGTCCTGACTTCCCAACCCCCGCGGGATTTCCACCCATGGCGCTGGAATATGAAGTTGACAATGTCCCTGATCCACAAACGCAATCACGTTGTATTTACACTTTCTCCACACTGCCTAGACGTGCCACGTACTAATCTGACGGAGCAAATTACGATAACCTGAATGGAAAGAAAGTATATCTGTAAATAAGATGTTTCTGATAACCAGGGCTGCCAAGTCACACAGTGAGACGCCAAGTTTTGCGTCGAGTGAATGAAATAAGCTGACGCTCCAAGCGGAAGGGGGGGCGGTGCGCTGGGGCGGTTCTAGCCGGAACCTGGGTGCAGGGTAAAAGGGATGAGTTCTCAATCGGGGGGGGGGCATATACTCCGTTTACCCCAGGGGCGTAGCCAGGATTTCGCTCAGGAATGGGTGGCACCCCGAAAAGGGCCCCTGCGACAGCCCCAAAAGTGCCCTGATGGGTAAAAAGGGCCCTCCTTGTTACAGAATAGAGTGCTGAACAGGCCCTGTCTGGTATAAAGTGCCAAATTTGGCCACAGAGCATGGTGCAGACGAGCCGCCCTTCGCACGGATCGTGTCCTCAGGGGGCCCTTCGAGCCCTCAGGGAGGGGCGGCTGTCCCTTCCGCCCCCCCCCTTGGCTACGCCCCTAGGTTACCCTGTTTGCAGGGGAGGGGAAGATAAACATTAAAAGAGCATCAGTTGCATTTTAGGGGACCAAGAGGATAGACGTATCCAGGATTGCCAACAGAGGGAGGGGAGCACTTCCCCGAGGGACGCCACTATTGAGCTGTCAAAACCTATAATCAGGTGGGCGCAAAATCCTACCGGGGGCGCTTATTTTTGCATTCGAGGAGGGGGGTGGTGGGAAGTGGAATTTCAGGGGGCGCCATGACCATTTCAGTGCGCACCGAGGGTTAATCGAAAGGAGTGCACTTGCACCTCTGCCCCCTGGATCCGCCTATGGGGAGCCAAGAACCGTTTTTGGAGCCCAAGAATCAATTGGGGGAGCCAAGATTAGTTTGAGAGGATCTTTCCGTTTTGATCTATCAGATGCATCCATGGTGGACCTCCCCTTTGCACCTCGGCAGCCTGGACACTTGCTGAGCTGAAATAATGTTCGTGAAAATTGAAAAACTGGCATCTCTAGCTGGTTGCTAACAGCTGTCACTAGCTTCTATGTTTGCGTTCGTAACTCTGTATCTCATTTTTAAATCAATTTGAACGTGAAGCTTGCGACCAAATGCTATTTCAAAAAAATTTAGCAAGATCTTTATTATATTTTTTTCTCCAATTTTGTTCTATATGTATTGAAAAAAACATAGATAACAATCGTTTCGGCACATCACCCCATACACCGAACGTACTCATTATCCAGTTTCTAGCAGGAGATGGACAACTGGAAAAACTACACTTGAAGCAGACTACAAGTACCTATTAGTGGATCTGGTATAAAAATGAAAAAAATTGAGCATGAGTGTCACTACTTGCATTCCTTTTATTCTCCTATATTATGCTATTGCGCAATTCAAACGACCAAATGAGAAATATACATGTTTTTAGTCTTGGAACACTTTACAACTATAAACACGCTGCAAGCGTACTTCATTCTGTCCATCACTATCTGTTAGATTCTGGCGCAAAGCTCGCGAAAGCTCATAGCACTGAGCCCACTAGCGCCACCAGACGGGAAACGCCCAGCAAAAACTCCAGTTTCTAGTGCCGACCCCAGGCCCGATCACTCTAAAGATTATAATTAATAATTGTTCGTTATTGCATAATTGCATTGCAGCGACAATGATACAAGAAAAAGATACGGGTCGCGCGATCCAGAAGAGCCTCTTTTGAGGCATGAAAAAAGGTTTTGGTGGTTTTAAGGACGAGGAGATTGTCGCCGGTCCGGTCTCGTGATCAACAAAACAATATCGTGGGTTATCTGTACGTAAAATATTTAGAGCATTTGATGTGGTCAATTGAGATTTTCTCAGAGGAAAAAATGTATGAGTGAAAAGTTAATGACACAATTTTAATTTTTGCCATCCATCATTGCTGGGCACCAATGCCCATTGAGGTTTTGTGTAGTGAGTGTAGTGAGTTAGTCAGGCACTAATCCCATCAAATATGGGCAATGCATTTAATGTTTCTGTTCTGCATTAATTAGGTTCACGAAGTTGGCAGAAAGCAAATTGTATGCTTAATTGATAACTATTCATTTTGGCCCGCTATTATAGCTGTGGTCTCATTCAGTCTGTCGACACCAATCAGCGAGCAGCATTGAGTCGATGTCACATGACTATAGCCTCTCCCTGAGAACAAATCATAGAACCAATTGTAGATTTACAGGCTGACAACCTGCTGTGGTGCTGCTGGATGAAACAGTAAAAGCAGAACAGTGGCAGCGCACTATTTTGTGATTGGAGATAAGTATTCTGGTTGATTATTGTTTGATAAGCAGTAGCACATACTAGAGGCAGTCGCGGCACTGATATTTCTTTTCTAGAGGAGAGGCTCGAGGGCCTGCAGACAGGACTGTGCTGACAGATGGAACAAGGCTTATGAGTAGTGTCAATGCCAAAAAATCCTCATTTTATTGTTGCACAGGTCAACTTGTGTACTAAAATGGGTGAAAATGATTGGCGATGACAATTTTCCAATGATTGTTTAGGCATATTATTTTTTAATGTCCCATATTCGCTCTCTTTTTGGTCCAACTTTCTATTTACAATATCTGTGCACTCTAGTAAAATTCTATATCAAGCCTGCAATTTGAATTACAAATTTCTACCTGTTACAAATACTAGTTCTGCACAATGTGTGCATGCTAGTGCATTTTCTGCTTGGTTTACCTTCTTTAAAGTATGAAAATGTTTTTGATAATTTCACATATTGAAACAGATTTTACCATTTATTTTGGTACCATGCAGTACATAATAGTTTGTGTACTCTTATCCACTTCCCGGATGAAGTTACTCATATTTCAAGTGCTACTGTTTGTTTCCAGACATGAAAGTGGCTGTAGCATGAATTCATCCATCTGCCCTCTGCAAATGCCCATCTGCATGTTTTTTTATAATTGCTATTTAAAATAAACTGAAGAAAAACTAGGATAAGATGTATTATGATTTGAAACACTAGGAATGTACCCAGCCAATACAAAAATATAATTGTGAACAAAGAGTATGGATAGACATATAGGAATGACAGGAGGGCAATCTTGGGTGATGCAATTTTTTGTGTTTTCCTAGAGGAATATGTGAAAGATTAGGCTGGTCACTTCAGAGAGAAAATTTTTTTACTAGAAAACCTGTCTTTTGTAGCTGCTGTGTATCATCAAACTATCATCCCAATCAATGGACCAGCTTGTGTATGATCATTTTGTTTGTTACTTTGAATGGGATGAACCCAATCAGACCGATTCTTCCATAGACCTGAAATTTGAAATATTTGTTTTCTATTGTGGGCCAGTTTGGAAATAATGTATTGTAATTTATAAAAAATCATGATTTTGCATGGTTCCACCCAACCCCTCCAAAAACCCATGATCTAGAGTATAGATCGTCTTTGAGGACATCTTTCTTCTTGAATATATATATATATATATATATATATATATATATATAATATTTTTATATGTTTAAAACAAGATGCAATGATATCTTGTTTGCTTTCATTGTGAGCTTGTGATATTTTATTTGTACCCTTTATTGGTCCCATCTGTTCCTGCTGTGAAAATGTCTTCTAATTTAAGAAGGGGCTACCCCAGAAAGCTGAATGCAAAACAGAAATAATAAGGTGCTGCCCCTCGACAGTGAGTGACTATCGCCATTTACGCCTGCTGCTGGAAGACAAGCTTCAGAGGACGAGCAATGGAATCCTAGAGTTGGCAGAGTACCACAGCCAGCAGTTTTCTGCATTGAACACGAACCTGTCTGAGTGCACCTCGGTCGTCTACCTGTGTGCCCGCAGTATACGTTCATGTGTGTGCGTAAGTGGTATTTATCGCCGTATATCAAGGCACATCCTCTGAGGACCTCAGTAAAACATACCATTAAAAGTACTTTTTAGCTTCAAGGTAAAAAAAACACATAATGCAACAGGTCTTTATAGTAAAAAATCAAGTGGTCAGATTTTGTTGGTGGTCGTAAGTGTGAAAGTCGGCGAAAATGATAAGTGACTACTTTGGGCTCACACTATTGCGGTGAAAATTTTATCAAATCGTGTAGCACTTATTGTGGACAGATGCAAAATCTGTTATGCTTTTGATGTACGCTCAGTATTTGGTTCGCTCCCACCCTTCTTAGAGTGCACTTCAAGGACTGGAAGCTAGAAGCCGCATACCCACTGGTGGGTTCAGGGAAAAATTTACTTTCCTCCCAAACTCTGCGATTTTCGCCGATCTTTAAAACATTTTTATTCACGATTTTGAACCCTGTCTTCCCCCCCACCAAAAAAAAAAACATTGGCCTGGATCCATCACTGACGTACTGAGTTATATCCGCTAGTTCACGTTGCACTCGGAAGATTGCTCTTTGGGGACTCGCAGACCTGATTGTTGCACGCGTTTCTCACCTGCCGAGGGTTATCACTCGCTTTTAATTTCCTGGTAGGTTATATTTTCTCATGTTTTTGTGAGTCTGAATATAAGCCTCATTGATCAACTGATATCTGTTGGTTTTTAAAAGTAGATGAATCTTGCATTGCGTAGCCGAGGAGCATGATTATAAATTGGTAAGATGTTTCATGGCTTTGCCTCTCGAATTCCTGATTAATGGAGCCTGTGATCACACTGTGATCACATATTCGGGCACAGCCCCTCGTCAGAATCCTCATAATACAATAAGCGAAAACTTGTGGGCAGTGTCTGGATGTGGGCGCTCGTCTGGGAACGGGGGCTGTGCCGGTGGGTGCACTGGTGAGGGTAGTGTACAGACCCTCACCCTCGCACCCTGCGGGGCGGTTGTGTGTTCCCCGCTGAGCGCCTGATACTCGCCGACGCTCCTGGGGGAGCTTCCTGCTCATCGCTGACCTAACTATGCATTGAGTTTTAACGTCGAAGAGTGTAAACTATGAATAAATGCCTCCGCCACCGAGGTGGGGGAAACCGGAAAAAAAGTGTGACCAAGGCTTGAAATTTAGATCTGATATGGAACTCGGTTGCTGAAATAATGTAGTTCAGTATTGGAATATTCGAATATTGGAACTCGATTCGAGGATATCCTAGCACTCTGACTAAACATTTATGTGTTCACCTATTATATTATGAGAATTGTGGTGAAGGGATGTACCTGAATATTTATCAGTGTATTAGCCCCATTTTGCAACCATGATTCGAGGAGGCTGGTCATGAAACATCCTGTCAACGTAGATAATCTAATAAACAATCTAATAAAAATAACGGTTAATATACTATTTTATATAATAATATGATGTTATATGAAGTGCTTCTGCGACTATGATGAGAAAGGACCGTTTCCAAACTCCGAAGTATTAAAAATAAAAGCTTATCATTTTCATAAACAAATGTCATTCAAGATGCCAGCAGCTTGCTTGTCTTAAAGCCGCAATGCGTGTTCTTAGGTTTAGGCTCCGTCACTACCAATGTTAAGATTAATTGTAGTATCCTTTTTATTTAATACGAACTGTTCCAGGTTAGAATTTAGAGGTATATTTTCTTGATGCACCCGGATCAGAAACTAACTCAACTTGAAGTCAAAAAGGATGTATTCTTAAATCTTGTATATCTATATACAAAAAATTGAACTAGCTACCACCACGGACAGAGAAGTGAGGTGGTCAGTCCATCTCCAACCTGCAGCACACAACAAACGTTCCCCCTGAAACAAAAAGTGATCAGGTTTGGGTTCGTGGTGCGTTCCACACTTGGTGGCTGCACATATTTTTTGTTAGTTCATCCAAGGATCGTGGTGACTGCTCTTTGGTTCCCCAGTTCTGACGCATATCAAGAGTTATTCTTCCTTATCACATTCAGCTATTCTCCGGTTCTCTAGACTACGTGTTTTATATTCTCCGGGGACCAAAGGATTAAAATTATGTCAAATATTTAGATGTCGACGGACACATTAATCTGATTGATTGATTGAGTGTTCCGGCCATACGGGGAGGGCGCCCTTGTAGGCGCCCCAACCGCCGCAGAAACATCACCAGCCGTTGCGGGTCCGCCAGCGCCTCCCGGATGGGCGGGTCGTCCCGTCGAAATATGTCCCAGCGCAGGTCAGTGCACGCAGGGCACTGGGTCAGAAGCTGGTGGAGGGCCTCGTCCTCTCCGTCGTCGCATTCCCGGCACTTGGCTTCCGGGTCCAGGCCGATCCTCTTTCGGTAGCTGCACAGGAGAAAGGAGTGGCCAGTGCGCAGGCCCCCGCCTCCACACTCTCCTGTCGTGAAAGGCCCAGACGGTCTTTTAGGGTGGTCCGTCCTGGGACACCGCCACATTTAATCTCGAACACGTTTTATCTCGTACGGATTAAGGTTTTATCTCCTTGTTTTACCAGATAAATACGCGCATTGACGGGGCTCTGAGCCACCTTCGCTTTGACGGGGGGCGGGTACCCTCCCCTCCTAAAATCTCGAGAACCACACATTATGTAGTGAAAAAGTGGTAAACGGCGTTTGGTAGCCCATACGCTTCTCCATCGAAATATTTTAACCATTTTGTCAGATCACTTCAATCGGATGAGTTCACTTTGTTCCGACTTATGCTATCTTAAACATTTTTAAGGTCAGGTCACTTGACCTGTACTGGTTACCTGACCTGAGATGACCTAACCTTGAAATTTGACAAAAGTTGTATTGTATTGTATTGTATTTTTTACGAACACTTCCACACATACGGTGGCTTTTCAAGCGCCGTCGTAATGAACGTGAAGTGATGAAGACTATGAAAGGAGACGGTAAGGATTAGGATGGATGAGGTTAAAGGAAGGTGGGATACTACCTGGAGGGGTCGCTGCTGCCCAAGGCGCATGCGCTCGCTGCCTCCAGGCAGTTTAAGGATAACGAGGAGGATAAGGATAGGATTGCTGTTCCACACACGCACACATACATAAATTGATAACACAAAAATAAACTGAAGAAGATGAAGATGAAATCGGCGGTGTTCGGCATCGTATTCTTTTTGGTTTCGTAGACGTCACTGTCTGTTTCCAGTTCAGCATTTTATTTTCTTGAACTTCATATTCGTACTTGGCAAATTGATCCCACCGCACTTCGCTATGTCATCGATTTCCATGTTTCCTGTTCTATATTTCTGTCACTCACTCTTGGATTTTTAATGACTTGTATTAGTCCTGATATTTATTGAGTTGTGATTAGGCAATTCTTGCACTTGTCTTTTGAAGTATATGCAGTAAACATGCAGACATTGCAACTTCTTCTCATGTTCGTTATATATGTATTTGGTTTATTTGACAACCATCCAAATTAGGAATAACTCGGACAAAGGATTGTCACGCGACTTGGAGGAAAAATCAAGTAGCTTCAGAAGAACTTGCCTGTTGTGAAAAAATTCAAGATTTCAAAATCTTCACAAAATGTCGAATCTGTTCTGTATTCATTTGTCACAAAGAATTGCTTGCACCATTCTGCGATTATTGCCATTTTATAGGAAATTGATCGATCTTTTGATTGCATATACTCACGACCAATAAAAGCTCAATGCTGCTGAAAAAAACACCACTTCTTAGGAGCGTCAGAAACACGTCCAACCCGTTTAAAAGACAATAACTGTGTTGTAAAAATGATGAGAGAAGGTATGCCAAGTACGGCGACGCTACGCGCCGCCGTTTTTATATTCTATCCGAAAAACCAGACGGGGGGCGGGTACCCTCCTCCCGTCAATGCGCGTGTTAAAACGATTAATTAATCTCGAGACACATTAATTTAGGGACTAACACATTTAATCTCAAAGAGCCACCCTTGCTTTTTTATTGGGTCGGTTTCTGGTTCCTGGTTTGCACCAAAACCGGTAAGGCTTCAAGAATGACCTTCAGCAAAGGACACAAAAGACATTTTGGAATGGCAAACAGCATGTCCCGGTGGTCAGAAAACAGGGGAACTGTTCTCCAACAGAGGTAAATCCGACGGACTGAGAACCATTGGAGGGAGCTGGAGACAAGCCGGTCCCAGTTTGGTACGCCGGTCAGATTAGAAAAATATTTGGGGCTAATATTCCCCTTCCCTCAACTACCCGGACGGAGGGATAACCAGAAGAAATTGTCCTTAGAATAGCTACTTCATCCAATAGGAGGATCCAGGAGGGCAAAAGGGGGCACGTGTCCCCCCTCTCTGATCGACTCTCGGTGAAACCTAAAATGCCGCGTTCCATCCCCTCCCCCAAAATGCACAAATCGGCGCACACCGATAGGATTTAGCGTCCATCTGATAGGTTTTTCCGGTCAAAATTGGCGCCCCCCGGTCTGGATGGTGCCCTCCCTGGAGGTTAACCCCCCCCGATCGGAAATTATGGATCTGACTATGCTTCATCCATTAGTACGCATGAACAATCAAGAAGAAAACCAGAAAAATTGTTTTTTACAGTAAAAACTTCCACTACCTAGATTCGAACCTGTATTACCCGTGTGAGAGTCGGGAATGGAGGCCACTATACCAGCCCCGCTGCACGACATCTGGCCGAGTTTAAAACTTCCCTGATTAGTTTTCTCAAACTGAATGTTTTGGACAAACTAATGTAATTCTTGTATTTTTGGGACTTAATAAAAATAAATTGAATATTAATACATCATAAAAACATTTTTACGGCAAAAAATATCATTTCTAGAACTTAAAACCTTGATTGATAGAATAGAGGTGAAGAGCAGGTTACAACCTATTATTGATATTGTTAACAAATTTGAATAATTGTTGAGTGGCCTCCAAAAATTTAGCTGAAGATAAAGAAACGATTGACGGTACCAGAATCAGGATTTTTCAAATATTAAGAAACCACAATAAAATTTTTTGCGACAATGTCCCTTTAAATCAGTAAAAAATCGACGACAATCTGGAGGTTTGGGCAGCAAATGCCTTTCATTTCCCCTCCCCCTGGAATCACCCCTGCGTATGTACCTGCACTTGCAGGCACAACCAGACCCTTTTCGGAAGTGTGTTGGCATGTGTTGGGATATCAGTGTAGGCAAAAGATATTCCTCGTTACAGCTCCGAGCTAGTGTGCAGAGGAATATTGTTTGAAGAGCTGAGGAACTCTGGAAAACTTTGAAGTATTTTAGTTGAACAAACTTGGCACCGAGGACTGCCAGTAAACAAGAGCCGTGCTATTCTGCCCTACAGAACAACATACCTACCGAGTTATATCACCATACTGTGGGGATATAACGACGCACTATATCCCCGTCTATGAGGTGAAATAGGGCCTTATATCCCCATATAGCGGTGATATAAGGCCCTAAAAGGGCCAATCAAAAGCCGTTTAGCCGACTCGTGGTTTTGTTTCGAAACATTTTATGGTAAAGCTAGTAGCAGAATTGTTGACAGTAAGCCAATGAAAGATAAAAATAATACCCTGCGTAATCTCTATTAGTGCAGATGGCGCTTCAGTCTTCTTTCGCGCCCTGTTTGCATATATTCTTCAAAATAAACAAATTGATCAACCTGTGTCGATTGAAAATGTCGGGAGGAGGGTGGTGAGTGACAATAATTGAAATATTGGAGCAACTTTGGTGGAAAAAGACCAGTAACAGTTACTCAAACCCTTAAAGCATGAAATAGAAATACCTGGAATGGAGACTTCAATAGGTACAAACCCTCCCCGCTTTTGGGTGTCATTCTAAAACATTAAAAAATCCTTCGCTAAGTAAAGCTCGGTAAGGACTAATGTGAAGTCTATGGGAGATGTGCTGGCCAATGACTTTAATGCCTCATAACTTATAAACTGTCGCTTGCACAGAAAAGCAACCATGCATTTCAGGAAAGCCTTATCTGTGTTGCGTCCGCTAAAACACATTTTAGGCATGAAATATCTAAAATATCAGCAAAGTGCAAGACAAATCAGAATTTTGGGTGCGTTCTTTGAAATATTCCAGCCTGGAATTCTGGGAACAGTGACATCACAGCTGTTCTTTTAAACTTTTCCCGGGATTCCACATCGAATATTCCCGTCATGCCGTGCGGAACGGTGGGAATAGAAAAAGCAGTCCCGCTCAAGATGGCGGCGCCCATGCATGAATTTTGTGACAGTAAGTTTGTGGACTTTGAATATTTATCTGCTTGTAAGGTACATTATATGTTTTTGCAGGATAATCTGAACCTAATAATAACACCTAAATGAAAGTAAATGAAAGATTTGGGTGTGCACAAGTCAAAATAAATAATGAGACTGTCACACCTTGCCATTTACTCTGCATTCCAGCCTCGTTAAAGAACGTTCCACTGCTGGAATCCGGGGAATATCATGATGTCACAACCCCTGGAATTCCACCTCAGAATAATTCAAAGAACACAGCGTTTATACTGCATCTCAACTTGTATTATTACATGTTTAAAGAGTGTGTGATTCAGCACCACAGTAGCGCAGTGGGTTAAGCGTTCACCTAGCGAGTGAAAGGTCTAGGGATCAGATCCCGCATGGTGCACTTTTCATCTTCATAATGGTAATTTTGTTGCTCAATAGCACAGTTAGCAGAATGCTTATCTAGCAATCCTAGTGTTCCAGGTTTGAATCACGGCTCACACACATTCTGTTTTTCTATTTTATGGTTATTATGCCATTATTTAGGTTTATATTGGATAAATAATACCTCAGTAGTGGCTGTTCACTCTCAGTTGAAGTAAGACATGCTCTAAAGCCTGTTTTTTTGTTGAATATTTTACTGTTATCTATATTTTAATGTTTTTGTTTATTTACCCCATTCTTTTTAATGAGCCCCACAAAAGCATCCCAGAAATTAAGGAGGCTTCCGTTCCAGGTTTCTTTATTCCATGATTAAAGTTCAGGGAGTACTTGTACAGGGAGTGTTGTGAATGACTGGACTGACTCTCTGACCAATAATGACTATATATCTCTCTCTGAATGACTCTCTCTCTCCCTGTCTGAATGACTGTCTGATAATCATTCTATATGTCTGAATGATTATCTCTGTCTGAATGACTGTCTGTCTGAATGACTCTCTCTGTCTGAATGACTTTATGTCTGAATGACACTATATGTATGAATGACTCTCTCTGTCTGAATGACTCTCTCTTTGTCTTAATGACTCTCTCTGCCTGAATGACTCTATGTCTTAATGACTCTCATCTGAATGACTCTCTTTCTGAATGACTCTCTGTATATGAATGACTCCTATGTCTCAATGACTCCCTATGTCTCAATGACTCCCTATGTCTAAATGACTCCCTATGTCTGAATGACTCCCTATGTCTGAATGAATCCCTATGTCTGAATGACTCCCTATGTCTTAATGACGCCATATGTCTGAATGACTCCCTATGTCTGAATGACTGCCTATGTCTGAATGATTCTATATGTCTGAGTGACTCTATCTGTCTGAATGACTCTGTGTGTCTGAATGAATATGTCTGAATGACTCTCTGTATGAATGACTCTCACTGTCTGAATGACTATCTCTGTCTGAATGACTCTCTTTGTCTGAACGAATCTCTATGTCTGAATGAATATCTCGGTCTGAATGACTCTATCTGTCTGAATGACCCTCTCTGTGTCTGAATGACTCTCTTTGTATGAATTACTCTCTCTCTGTCTGAATGACTCTCTATCTGTCTGAATGACTCTCTATCTGTCTGACTCTCTATCTGTCTGAATGACTCTCTATCTGTCTGAATGGCTCTATATGTCTGAATGACTCTCTATCTGTCTGAATGACTATCTGTCTGAATGACTCTCTATCTGTCTGAATGACTCTCTATCTGTCTGAATGACTCTCTATCTGTCTGAATGACTCTCTATCTGTCTGAATGACTCTCTATCTGTCTGAATGACTCTCTATCTGTCTGAATGACTCTCTATCTGTCTGAATGACTCTCTATCTGTCTGAATGACTCTCTATCTGTCTGAATGACTCTATCTGTCTGAAACTCTCTATCTGTCTGAATGACTCTCTATCTGTCTGAATGACTCTCTATCTGTCTGAATGACTCTCTATCTGTCTGAATGACTCTCTATCTGTCTGAATGACTCTCTATCTGTCTGAATGACTCTCTATCTGTCTGAATGACTCTCTATCTGTCTGAATGACTCTCTATCTGTCTGAATGACTCTCTATCTGTCTGAATGACTCTCTATCTGTCTGAATGACTCTCTATCTGTCTGAATGACTCTCTATCTGTCTGAATGACTCTCTATCTGTCTGAATGACTCTCTATCTGTCTGAATGACTCTCTATCTGTCTGAATGACTCTCTATCTGTCTGAATGACTCTCTATCTGTCTGAATGACTCTCTATCTGTCTGAATGACTCTCTATCTGTCTGAATGACTCTCTATCTGTCTGAATGACTCTCTATCTGTCTGAATGACTCTCTCTCTCTCTCTCTCTCTCTCTCTCTCTCTCTCTCTCTCTCTCTCTCTCTCTCTCTCTCTCTCTCTCTCTCTCTCTCTCTCTCTCTCTCTCTCTCTCTCTCTCTCTCTCTCTCTCTCTCTCTCTCTCTCTCTCTCTCTCTCTCTCTCTCTCTCTCTCTCTCTCTCTCTCTCTCTCTCTCTCTCTCTCTCTCTCTCTCTCTCTCTCTCTCTCTCTCTCTCTCTCTCTCTCTCTCTCTCTCTCTCTCTCTCTCTCTCTCTCTCTCTCTCTCTCTCTCTCTCTCTCTCTCTCTCTCTCTCTCTCTCTCTCTCTCTCTCTCTCTCTCTCTCTCTCTCTCTCTCTCTCTCTCTCTCTCTCTCTCTCTCTCTCTCTCTCTCTCTCTCTCTCTCTCTCTCTCTCTCTCTCTCTCTCTCTCTCTCTCTCTCTCTCTCTCTCTCTCTCTCTCTCTCTCTCTCTCTCTCTCTCTCTCTCTCTCTCTCTCTCTCTCTCTCTCTCTCTCTCTCTCTCTCTCTCTCTCTCTCTCTCTCTCTCTCTCTCTCTCTCTCTCTCTCTCTCTCTCTCTCTCTCTCTCTCTCTCTCTCTCTCTCTCTCTCTCTCTCTCTCTCTCTCTCTCTCTCTCTCTCTCTCTCTCTCTCTCTCTCTCTCTCTCTCTCTCTCTCTCTCTCTCTCTCTCTCTCTCTCTCTCTCTCTCTCTCTCTCTCTCTCTCTCTCTCTCTGGGGCTCACTTATAAACGTTTGTGCCGGTTGCTTTGTGATGATTGTACGCCGTGAGCTACGGTTGTGCTTGTCTTCATATTTGCTTGATGCAGTGCGCTTGATGTGTATCGTCTGTATATATGCTTGATGTAGTGTGCTTGATGTCTATCTACAGTATATTTACTTGACACAGTGGGCTTGATGGCTTTGTGGCTGTCTGATGCTCAGCTTCACCGTGATAACTAGCAGAATCATTTTATGTGGCTCTTAGGGGGCTCATTTCTACACTTGTGAGCCCATGTGGCGTCTACTTTTTATGATATCATCTTAACTCTTCATGTTATAGCTCATCTCTTCTTTGTTGCCTCACCTGATCAGCAACGCTGATGTTATTTCTGTTACTGCCTTCATCTCGCCTACATCTAAGAGAAACTCAGTACTGCTGCCATCTCGGTGGCGGGGGGGGGTTCGACCAGGATTCCAGTGTGCTGTGCTCCGCTCCCTTCGACTGGTAGCCCAGAGAGCCGTTTATGAATACCGCAGGAGCGGCCGGGGGAATGATTCCATCATCGCCAGTGCTGCTCGCGAAGGCTGCCGGCCCATCTGGGACCCGGACGCTATCTGGCGGCTCCGCCACACTCACTGGACGGCTGGAGGCCGACCTGCTCGCTTGCTGCGGGGGCTGCGGGCCCTGAGTCGATCGTCAATTTCATCGGGTATAACTGCAGCACCCGATGTGTGGCCCCATCGTGCGTCGCCCGGACCCGTTCCCTCTAAACTGCCTCACCAATTTATCTCCGCCATTCGGGCTAAATGGAGCTGATAATCTGCACGTTAGACCGATTATGACCTCGGCTTTATCGACATCTTCATGGTCGTGTTGGCTCGGGCCGTACCGGCAGTCGGCGGGAAATGCTGTTTGCCTGGGGAGTGGGCTTCGGGGAGTAGCATCGAGCTGAATCTCAATCTACCTGCCCGGGACGCTGGCTGTTGCCTGCTGGGGACGCTGATTCTCACATGCCCAGCACACTGACTTTCCTGACCAGGACACTGGCTCTCATCTATACGGGATGCTGACTCTCACCTGCTCAGGGCGCTGACTCACCTGCGCGGACTCACATGCTCAGGACGCCGGCTCCCACCTGCTTGAGGCGTTGACTCTGCTCGGGATGCTGACTGTCATCTGATCGGGACGCCGACTCCCACCTGCTTGGAACGCCGACTCTCATCCGCTCGAGACGCCGACTTTCACCTGTTCGGGACGCCAACTCTCATCGGCTCGGTACCCTGACTCACCTGCTCGGGACGCTGACTATTTCCTGCTCGGGACGCCGACTCTTATCCACTCGGGACCCTGGCTCTCAGCTGCTCGGGATGATAGCTCTCACCAGCCTAGGACGCTGGATCTCACCTGCTCGGGACGCTGGCTCTCACTTGCTCAGGACGCTGGCCGTCACCTGTCCAGGACGCTGGCTCTCACCTGCTCAGGAACCGACTCTCATCCGCTACGACACTGACCTCACCTGCTCGGGACGCTGACTCTCACCTGCTCAGGGTGCTGACTCACCTGCGCGGACTCACATGCTCAGGACGCCGACTCCCACCTGCTCGAGGCGGTGACTCTGCTAGGGATGCCGACTCTCATCTGCTCTGGACGTCGACTTCCACCTGCTTGGGACGCCGACCCCCATCCGCTTGGGACGCCGACTTCCACCTGCTCAGGACGCCAACTCTTACCCGCTCGGGACCCTGACTCTTACCTGCTCGGGACGCTGACTCTTGTCCGCTCGGGTGCCGACTCTCATGCTCGGGATGCCGACTCTTATCCACTCGGGACTCTGGCTCTCACCTGCCTGAGACGCTGGATCTCACCTGCTCGGGACGCTGGCTCTCACTTGCTCAGAATGCTGACCGTCACCTGTTCAGGACGCTGGCTATCACCTGCTCAGGAACCGACTCTCACCTGCTCGGGGCGCCAACCCTCATCTGCTCGGGACGCTGGCTCTTATCTGCTAGCGACACCGACTCTCACCTGCTCGGGGCACCAACTCTCATCCGCTCTGAACGCCGACTCTCATTTGCTACGTCACTGAACTCACCTGCTCGGGACACGGATTCACATGCTCGGGACGCTGACTCCCACCTGCTCGGTGCGCTGACTCCTTCCTGCTCAGAATGCCGACTCTTATCCGCTTGGGACGCCGACCCCCATCCGCTTGCGACGCCGACTTTCACCTGCTCGGGACGCTGACTCTCATACGCTCTCGACGCCGACCCTCTCCTGCTCCGGACTCGGGTTCTCACTTGCTCAGAACGCTGACTCTCATCCCCTCGGAACTCTGGGGCTCTCACTTGCTCGGGATGATAGCTCTCACCTGCTCAGGATGCAGGATGCCACCACGACGTCGCTCCCCCGGACCTGGGGCAGGCTGGTATGAATGCTCCCCACGATGGACAGCCTGGTTCTCATGAGGGCTGGGCACCGCCGGAGGGCGTGTTCTGGCGTGTCTGCCTCCTCGTTGCAAATGGGACATCTTCCCGCAGGGCAGCAGATGGTGTTGCACCCTTGGCACTCTCGGGAAGGGCTCCAGCCGAGACAAGGTAGGAACTGCCTTGAACAGGACCAGTGTCCCGCTCGCAGCTGTTGGACGTCGACCGATGCCAGCCAGTTGCCAGCCGGCAGAGGTCCCCTCAGGGGACCGATATTCACTTGCCGGATTCGTCCGGCAAGTAAAGATTGGAGCAACGAGGAATGATGCGCCCGGGGCCCCAGTGAGCCCTGGAGGGCACGTCGTAGCATAACCGCGGACTTATCATTTCTGACCCTCCGGCGGCCGCCGCCTCTTCCGACTTCGGTCGGTTAGAGTCAGCATCTGTCGGCGGTGGCTCTGGTGATGAGGCCCGCGGTGATACTGATGGCTGCCTTACGGGCCCTTTGTTACCTGGTCGGTAACCGTATTGGATCGGGTCAGCTCTGTCCTGCACCTGCCAGTATGTAGCTCCTGTATGTTTTTTGTTCTATTATTTTGTTGATTATTGTTAGTTCCTGTCACCTTTTTGTGCCTTAGTTGTCGCCCTCACAGTAATTTGCCTTCTTTGGCATTTTATGGGTGTAAGACGCCCACTCGAGGCCTATCTCGAGCCCCGGCGACGAGGTTGACGGGATCCTGGGGTGTTTAGGTCCCCCTCGGGTGGGTCAGTCCCGAGGGTTCCAACACGCTCCCTTTGGCCCAGATATCTCGATCTAACCGGGGGTAAGCCGTCCGTAGGCTGCCGCGGACGGCCTAGCTACTCGGCAGTGTCTACGGGCGCTGTCGCTTGGTCCAGCTGGGCAGGGGGATTATGTTTCGGGCGTGCGGCGCGGTGCCCTTCGCGGTGGGGACTGTGATAGTTCTTGCCGGGCTCGACGTGGGCCGGGGTTTCGGAAATCGTCGATTTGCGAGACTTCGGCCTGTTGCGCGCGCCTGGTGGACCGCAGTCTCCGCTGGGTGAGGGCTGCTGCGTTTTGCTTCGTCCCGACTCATGGCCCTGCCGGCCCACTGCACAGTGATGCAGGAGGCCTGAAAAACGGGACGAAACTCATAGCTCAATAAATAATAATGAAAGAACAATGATTTTGGGTGCAATTTGAAGCTCTTCATCAGGCGGCTCAAACAAGCACACCAAATTTCGTTTTTCCTCTTAACCCTCATTTTTGCCTGGGGGTTGATTCTACCCCCTCTTAATTTTTCGCGATGGGAGAAAATCTGCTCGCTTTAGCGCAATGCCGCGTGGCAAGTGCGAACCAACATTAATTTGATACATCTTGACGAAATTTCAATCCAAGGTCAGGTCACGTCACCGAGTTATGATGTCATTTCTAAATCGATGTAAAGCAATGTAGGTTCTCAAAACAAGGTTGGCAAAAGCCGGGAATACCTCAGCTTCTAGAGGAGTTAGATCGAGTTTCTATACACTATTCGAAAGCTCTTGTAAAGAAAAATATAGGGCGGACATCCATTTTGAGGTCAGGTCCATAACGAAGGCACCAGAGCACCCCTTGGGACCCATTGGGTGCGCTACTTTATGCGGAGGCTATCTGGGTTTTTTAACGGTTCTGTCAGCGGCAGTAGCTTTATGAAATAATTACTTAGTCGCAAATCTGACCATGCGATAAGCTGAATAAAGATAATAGTAAGAGAATCAATTCGTATGATTGATAATTTGATTGAATGATTGGATTTCCCCAGTTGTCAGCCGGCAAACATTGGAAGTGAAAAATGCATTCTCACCTCGTATTTATTAACATTGTGAACACATTTAGGGTAGATCCGGGTAATAAAACATCATCGGAAGATAACCACTGTTAAGCTTTAACAACCGGCAAACGCAATAAAATGTGCGACAAGCGACTATCTTCAAAATCCAAGAGAGGTAGTATGTACAGCCGTTTCGATACTGATTGGTTGGTATTAGGCTGCGGTCGTTTTTGCAAAATATCTCTCAAGAGCTGGTCTTTACAGAGACGATTGTTGACTCACCTGCTTCGTTTTAACTGGATGCATGAATTGACGTGCGAAATACTTCATCATGTCCAAAATTTGCAAGTTATTGAGAAAAGACACCGAAAATAATCGGGATCGGTAAAAACAACTTTTTGTACATAATTTACAAATTTACGTTTCATCCAGTCTGCAGGGTCCCAAATTTAAAGAGCTCATCAAAATTCATTGCTAGAGACGAAACGTTTATGAGAAGAGTAATCGTTTTTAAAATATTTCTTAAACGAACTGACACTAACCCGGTGTCCTAACCAAGACGCAACGCTTCGCAAGGAGACACAGACCACCGTGAGTTCATCCTCTTACACTGCCACTACGATGGATCGTTTGGAAGTTAGACCCCCCGTGCGGACTAGACCAGAACAGCCTGGCTCATCTATCCCTGTGTGGGTCAAGTCTTCTTCCAGGGTCCTGGTCCTTACTCTAGAGGAGGGCAAGAAAATGAATCCCTTTCAGGTTGTCGAGGCCTTGGCTAAATTCGGAACCACGACCCGTGTCTATCGGCACTCCGCCAGCAAATTGGACGTCACCATGTCCTCAGAAGAAGAAACGTACAGTCTGCTGTCGGCTAAAAGCCTGTCGTACTCTGGAGAAGGAGGAACCTTGGTATCGATACCGATAACAGTGACTCTCCACCCCACAAAGAACAGCGATGCTGGTGTGTTTCTTATCGGGAGCTCGCTGGGTCAACAGAACAGGACGTATTGAATGGTTTGAAGGAGCAGGGGGTGAAAAACGTGCGGAGAATGAGTAAGAGGGTGAGCGGTGAGCTTGAAGCGACAAACACTTTCGTTCTGACTTTCAATACTAAGGAGCTGCCTCAAACCATCCGTGTAGGCTGGCTTTCCGTGCGCGTTCGTAGGTACGTACCGCACCCCACGCGATGCTACCGATGTCAGAGATACGGTCATGTGGCCAAGACTTGCAAAGGGCAGGAGATGTGTGCGAGGTGCTCGATGGCAGGCCACGGCTCAGCAGTTTGCAAGGCGGGCGTCCCCAAGTGCGTCGGATGTGGTGGTGACCATGAGGCGTGGTCACGCACATGCCCCACGTTCCTCTCTGAGAGGGAAAGGCTGAAAGAGCATGTTCTGGGAAGGCCTCCCAAGGAGAATGTATCACAAGGAGATAGCCGCCGTGAGGTGCCTGGCTCTCTCAAGCCGCCTGTGATGGAGGGAACTTCCGTGCTGTCCTCATCCTATCGCGATGCCCTCGTGGGAGGCACTGTGCAATCGAGATCTCCCGTCAACCTTGATTCCTCCTTGCGAGATGTCATGCACATATCAGTCCGTGATTTCATTAGCATTTACGGTGGACGGGTGCCACAACCAGTCAACCACTTCAGTACCCAGACTGGTGAAGTTAGGATCACATCTGATAAGTCCGTTCAGACTGACCCAGTTGCCAACTTTGTTAAATCCCCATCAGTACTGATGCCTGACAATCAGAGTGGGCACACAACGGATAAGAGCACCCAAGCGGATCTCGAGGAAGGTTTGCCTGCGTCGGGCGCCGCATCACCAGCGGACCATTCTGGGGAGATTACAGGGCCTGATGTGAGTGGGGAGCAGCCAGTCCCTGACACGGGGGATGCTGCTCAGTTGGAACGTTCTGCCTCAGCACCACCAAAGGGGCGCAGTTTGCGAAAGGAGCAAAGTGCAGCGCTATCCCAACACCCGCAGATAGCGACTCTGCACCTATGCCTCCGCCATACCCGCCACCGTCACCGCCGACACAAACACCGCCACCAAAAACAAATGGCATGGGTCGCTCAATTTCAGAGTCCCGTGAAATTAAACGAAGACTTTCCCCTTGTTCAAGCTCAGGAAAGGCATCCCCCAACACGGCACGAAGAAACAACAAAACCAGATTTCCTTTTCCTTGACACAAAGGGAAAGAAAATCTGAGTGCCAAGAGTGCATAAAGAGTTCCCCATTAAAATAAAGCAAGCAGGGTCCTAAGAAAATTTTGGATAAATCAAAAATGTTGGCAAGATGTGTCACGCCCTTCTATTAGTGATGAGAGGCATTCCGGTCCAAGAGCCCGGGAAACATAGATGAACAGAAACACAACTTTCGTTCGCAGCTCTCCGCCCAAGGGTCTCGGATATCCCGAGCGAACGGAGAGACCACCACATGCATGGGATGCACGTACGGCTTGGTGCGTATCAGAAATGTACGACGGAAGAAGCTGGGAAACTTAGGTAGAATCTCGGCACATCGGTTTTTTTAAGCTGCTGTTCTTGCTGAACAATGACTTATGCTAGCCTCTTTCTAAGTAGCTTTTGCAGACCGTATATAGTTGAAATCTAATATGATAATGATGGGCGCGAAATGGCCAAGACGCTGAAAGCTCCCTAAAACCCCAATACACGCATACACACCGGCAGAGGCGGCGGGACTTCCTCTCCCATGAGTGAGTGGTACCAGCCGGCGGGCCAAGCTCTGATTTAGTGAGACCTCGTCGCTCTGGCATCCCCCGGGACACCATGGTGACGTCCACCGGCACCTGTTTCTGGGGAAGGGCAGAGGCCTCCCTGGCAAGCGCGTCTGCCCTCTCGTTTCCCAGGATTCCGCAGTGGGAGGGGACCTATTGCAGAATTACTTGCCGGTTCCCTCTAGCGATGGTCGAGAGGGCCTCCCAGATCTGAACCCCGAGCGGGATGACTTGTTCTGCGGGGCTGGCACGGAGCGAGGCCAGGACCGACAGGGAGTCAGTGCATATCACAATGGGGTCGTCCACACAAGTCAGAAGCTCGCAAAGGAGGCGCAATGATGCCGAGATTGCGAAAAGCTCCGCACGGAAGCTGGAGCTGAGTCTGCCGGCGGGGGCTCGGAGCTCGTGGCGTTCACCCGGCTCCTCGATGAATGCTCCGGCTTCGCCGTTCAAGACGCCTCCGTCAGCGGAGCCATCCGTCCAAGCTCAGATTGCACACTGTGGTAGGGCCGTCAGTTGGAAGAGCGCCGCTTCCTTCTTCGTGGACGATGATCCTCCCGGTATGTTTTGGCCCACATCAAGGTTGAAAATCACCGGCGATGCAATCCCCTCAAACGGGGGGGGTGGGGGGGGGCGCTGCGGTAGCAGAGGCTTCACCGGGGGCAGTAATACCTGCCGCGAGCCAGACCGCGCGCCTGAGCTCCTGCCACCCCGTAACCGAGGAGAGGCGCGCCGGGACTGTGGTTTCACCCACCGCTCGGAGTGGGTCGTTTTCTGGGAGGGTCAGGGACTTCGCGAGGAAGCGCGCCGCCAGGGTCTTGCAACTGGCGGCTACCGGAGCCAGGCCTGCCTCCACCATCAGCGCGTGTGACGGAGTGGAGATAGGTCCCTCGTGATCACACGTGCCGCGGCTCTCAACTCCCTCGCTCCAAGAGAAGTGCGTTGGGCGCAGTGGCGGCAGGAACCCAGGCTTCCGCGGTGTGTTCTAGGGCTCTGCGCACGTAGGCATTGGCAACGGTCCGGAGCAATCTCTCTTCGAGTCCCCAGTGGCGGCCAGTCAGCTGACGGAGCTCCGTAATGCGAGGTCGCACCCTTGTTCTGAGGCTCCTGTAGTGTGGCCCGAAGTGCAGGATTCGATCCAGGCGATCAGAGCTTCTTGGTGGAGGCCCGTGGAGGCACCGCTTCAGACAAGGCAGCCTCACCGGCATCACGAAAAGCGCTCTAGTTGGCCTTGTGGACTCTTGCTTCCGGACTCGGTTAGGCGGGCACTCCGAGCTTCGCACCTCGACCAACTTTGGCAGGTGGTCGCTTCCGAGATCCCGGCCGAGTCGCCATGACGACCTTCTAGCGAGTTCTGAGCTGCAGGCCACACACGTCAGGCGCAGTCCGGCTGCCAGTGCGATAGCTCAGGAACGTCGGTGCTCTACTGTTAAGTGTGTTCCAGCCGACGCGATCCAGCCAATCATCGAATCGTCGCCTCATGGGGTCTGCAGTCTCGATGTTAGAGTCCCAGAGAGGGTGGTGGCCGCTTAGGCCTCCGACAACAATGAAGTAGCCGTTGTGCGGGACGGCATCGGGCGAGAATCAGTCCCGACGATCGTCATTCTCCGCTGACCTGATGTGAAGCCGGTACAAGTTCCAAATCAAGAGCGGACGCTTTCCGAGGACGCGCACGCCGCAGACCTCAGTCGAGTCGTCAGCCGTGTCCAGAGGGCGGCCCACCAGAGGCTCGAAGTGGAGATCCGCCTGGAGGTAGAACGCCACATCGCCATTCCTGACGACCGCTGCGCCTTTCCTTCTGCCTCGCGCCCTGCGGTTGAACGCCGGAGTTTGGAAGTCGGGTATGCGGGTAGCAGTCTTGACAGGAAGCTAGGCCTCCTGAACAGCTACGACGTCCGCGGATACCGTCCGAAGCCAGCTTTTGAGTACCGGGATTTTGTCCCGGATCCCCTCGGCGTTTCAGACAACAATGTGAAGGAGACTTCGTGTATGCCGGTTGCGGCGGTAGCGTCGGTTCTGGGCCCGTCTTCTGTGCTGTCCCCTCGGCGGCCTCCGGTGATCACCCCCTCCGCCGGCGCTCACGGAGGAGGACGCGGCCGGCTGATCACTCATCTAGTAGGCCGGGGCCGCGCTGCGTGCGCGGCACCCGGATCCGAAGGTGGGCATGTCGTAGCCCCGGGGTGGAGAAAAACAAGTTGATTTTGCCAAATCCGGGAGGCTGGGAAAGCGACGACGGTGGCGGGATGCCGCCAGCAAGTCCCTCTCGGAGAGGGCACGTGGGAGGCCGTTTGGTTTCCGCGGCTGGGGCAACCAGTTGCGGTGGGCCCGAGGGCTCACATCTTCCACCACTTGAAGGCGGTCTCCGTCGGAAGGCTTAGTTTGGGTTCGGCGATGCCGATGCTCACTACCCTGCTGTCATAGGACCGTGCCCGGTGGTGTTGTAAGCGTCACGTGATGGACCCATTCATCCTTGCTGCGGTCCTGCTGGAGAGGTGGGTCCGGGACCTCCTCAATAGTGTGGATCCCGACGGTGCTTGGTGTCAGGGGAACACCTCATTCTACGAGTTGGGGCCCATATCTGCTGATGCTGCGATGTCTGAACTGCGATTTGGGTTGGAGGTGAAGGCTGAGAACTACCCCGGCAGTGCGGGTCCCGGCGATGCTCAACGTCGGCAACATATTTCTCATCTCGCCTATTGAAGTCCCATCAACCGTCTAAAATCCACATAACTGTTTTTTCACCATTATCCCTACGTTTTTTTCTAGTTTTAGTTTCAGCTGCATATGTGGGCCTTAAACCAACAAACTTAAACGGTAAACTGAGCATTCGGAAAGCTATAATTAGACCCCAGCATGTTCGTTGTCACTATGTCTTCACAGTTTGTCTTAACAGTTTTGTTGCACTAATGTAAGTATGTTTTCTTGTTTTATTGTCTCATGTCAGCCTATTTCGTGTTTTTTGTCTCTTGTCTCTTTGCTCTGTTTTGTTGTTTCCTTTTCTTTTTTGTTATTTTGTTTAGCGCGTTATGTTCAATATCAAACCGGTGTACCTCTACTTTCTGAATTGGAAATACGCTAACTCATTTATTTTGGTATTTGCTGCTTTGTCTTCTGGAAAAGTTATTTTATTTTCTGTTGCTCACTGTTACCTATTTTTTGTTATGCTCGCTCGCTCTGTGTGCTACTCATCCCTCCACTTTCGCTCTTTCTGTCATTTTGGTAAAAGAAACAAAAAGATGATGATGATGATGACCTTTCCCCATAAGATTGTCGTAATTCACTTTTCGGCTAAAGAAAACGGGATCAAATTTCAGAACTTGCTTTCCATACGATACGTGCTAAGAATCGACTTCAGACCCCCATTAAGCGAATTCTCTGCATCAAATAACCCTTGAACCGTCACATTTAGCCACTTCGTCCCAATGGGTTTCCTAAATCCTTTGGACCAGAATTTGGCCCCGATTTGAATTGCATCGTGAAACTGCTGATAATGTTTTTTTAGAAGATTTAAGGTTCGGTCCCTATGTTTCACATTTCTATTTTCATGAAAATAACTTTAATAACTCTGTATCAAGCTTCAATGTTATGGTAGAATCAAAGAAATGCATTCCAGGGGACGCGGGGACTCTTGCTGATTATATTCACTGTTTTTTTCAGGATATGAAGACTGGTGTTTCCTTCCCCCTTCATGGTGGAATCTGTTGCGGCGGCAGCCGAAGAGACAGCGACTGGTGCAATTCGTGGAGAACTCGCCGTGACTAACGTATCGGACGTGGACGTTGAGCTGTAAATCATGGGTGATCTGCATTAGATACGGTCTTATGAATATTAAGTATTATTTTGACTGGGCCTTTCTATTTTCTTGTTAAGCGTGCTGTTGCGATCATGGGAGGAAATTTGTGTCCTTTTTGTAGCAACATTTCTTAGGGTTGCAATATTGCCTCTCGCCCGCCCAGTTGGTGTGCCCGCGACACGTTGCTGCTGTGGCAGTGCAGCAGCTCTGACTGGTGGAAAATCAATGTTTCTGTGTGATTCGTTTACCTGTATGTGCTCAGGCTTGTCCCTAAACGTAAGTAAACCGATCCATAGTCAAATCTAATGAAAACTGGGGAGGATAGTCCGGGTGAAATAGTGAAAAACCAGTTTTTGTAAGAAAACAAATCAAAATCGGATAGTAGTGGGCACTATTTTGCCGCTTTTTGGCGCCACGGCTAGATTGAACCCCCTAGATCCACCCTTAAGCTATTGGTGTCGTGTCACCCCCCCTCGTCTGCCCTTGAGTTTCTTTCATCTGCCATGTCCTTGCTGTCGTTTGCGCTGTCCTTTGTGCGTGCTAAAGTATCCCTCAGATGATGTGTCGTTACCTCCACGTATCCTGCCCTTTCTCGTCTGTCATCCAGTCCCACTCGCTTGCCTTGCCCCATCGCCTTCGGTTGTCATGTCCCTTTGTTCATCTTCTATGTCCTTTTTAAAGGGAATGTGGCACCTCTATAACGTGATTTTAACTGAGATAGCCAAGCTGTAAAGCAAGTCGGAAAACCCGGTACTCTATATATCATTTGTCTTGGAACTCGTTATTTCCGTATAAAAAACTAAAACCTACCCGAAATATACCCCTCATGTACCTCTCACCAGGCGTCCATTGTTGTGAGCTGCTGGTGTGACGACATATCCTGACGTCACGATGAGCATCAGCCAATCGAAGCCCTTGAAGCGTTTTGAGTATGGTAGTGGTTGCCAGATCATGACATCATCTACAGGCAGATATTTATATATTTTCCTAGAGGAGTATTTTAAAAATCAAGATATTGAGCTTATTGTACATTTTCAGAGAAATCATGAGTGGTTTCATTATTTTCGGCTAAAAGTACGCCTAATTACACTAAATTACAGGATTCGACCAAGGTGCCTCATTTCCTTTAATGTTCCCTAAGATTTCGCATGTATCGTGTTTTCGCCTTCGTGCTCTTGTCCTCCCTCGTCTGCCATGTTTGCCTTCTCTCGTCTGCTCTTCAGCTCTGTCCACGCATTTTGGTCCCTGATATTCATTTGCCCTGTCTTGTTTTGTCTGCTCGGTCATAGCCCTCTTTGGCTCTGTTCTGTCCTCATTTACCCCTGTCTCACTCGTGTGCTCATATATCCCTTTATGCAAAGCCCTCAACTTTGAATGCCCTGTCCGGTCCTCATCTATGCTTTCCTCCAACGTTACCTCAAATTCCTCAGCATTTAGGAAAATATTCCCAAGGGCACTTCATTTCATTTAATCTTACTAACAAAATATTTGATACGTTCGTTTTAGCTGCACATTGATTCACAGTGGACACTTGGTATTGCCATCATATTTGTTTGGAACAAAGTAACGGGTGAAATTAAGTTTCTTTTTTTTTACTTTTGAAATGGGTTTTGAGAGGGTACTATATGATCTGGTAGTTTTGCGCGCCCCTAAACTCAAATGATTAATCGAATAATCAAAGAGTTTGGTAGATAGTGTATACTACCACTACTGGCATAATAGAATTAATTCAAATCCTCTTGATTTGAATTTTCCTCAAATTTGTTCTTCGAAATAAATGACATTAATACAGGCTACGACGGGCGAGGGCACATCAGGGGGGGGTATTTTAGGGCGGATAAAGGAGACCTGGTAGATAAGAAATACTTCGGGGTGACCGAGGGAGGGCAGGGTACCGATGACTTCAAGGTCAATGCCTGTACCAAGATTCGTTCAGGGGGATCAAGGCGTCAAGTCCGGTTACTACCCCCAATGCAACCATGTTTCATCCGCTTTTAGTTTGATTTTGGCCGATTAGAAAAGCGTTATGTTTTTGCCGACTGTAGTGAATTCCCCAAAATGTTCACTTTAACCTGTTTGTGGATCGATCTTTTTACGTTGACGGACAAACCGCATCACATCCGGACATAAAATCATATACAGAAATACATTCCTTGCACCTGCACTGCTATAAACATAAAACCGCAAGGCCCAATCCGAAATAAGGAAAAATCATATACATCTTTAGGTACTGCAAATAGTCGAACCATGCTCAGTATCATGAAGTAACGTTTGACCGTTGAAGAAGTGCTCTTGCTAGAGAGCTTCCGGCTGTTAAGTGCTCGTGCATGTCAGGTTCTGAAGCTTGCGATCTCAGATTCTTAGATGGTTGTGTAGATTCTGTGTTGTACGTCGCCGCCGATGGTGATGTATTTTGGGTTGTGCGCGATAAAGCAATATATTTTGTTTCCGATACTGCTGTGGACTGGTATTCCATGGCGATGCAGTGTGTTTTCAATGCCCTGACTTTTTTATTTTGTAAAAAGTTCATGTAAATGAACATGATGTGGTCCAAGGGCCGATTTTCTTGTGTGCAACAATTGTCGTAGATGCTGTTCAGTGTCGTTCGTGCCATGGATAAAGATAATGGAGCTGGTTTTATTCATCAGGATGGATTTCATCTTTTTGCGTATGTGTTCGACATTTATGAAAGAAAATATCATTTCAGCCGAAAGTAAAGCATGTCCATTCTCGTTTAAACCAGAGCTTTGATCATTCCGCCTACACATTCACGTGGAAATTCACATGTGATGCTGCTTATTGATAACTGTTCAGCAGACAACAATTTCGAATCAGGGGGATAAGGATAGCTCTCCAGCTACGATACATGACTCTTTTTATATGGCATCGTGGAATGTTGTTTATGTTGTGATGTGATTTCGAGTTCGCATTGCGTACTTGGTGAAGGAATGGAACGCCTACGAGTAAAGATATTAGAACGAACGGGGCACCTCAAGCCTTGCATTGATGCTGTGTTTTTCAATTGTGCTTGACATGTTTGCCAGGTAACGAGTGCACAAATGCAATGGCGTGGAAACGCTGTGTTTGATGTTGAAAGATCACCCTCAAGAAAGTTTGTAGTTTCACTGTGTTTTAAAACGCTGAGTTTTTATTACGAAGGAGATCGATACTGGAGACGAAAAGAGCTGTCTAATTTCTCGACGAAAACGTGTATGTTCAAACATTTTGACGTGGAGCACCGTAATGAATAGGACGATTTGACTGAAAGTTCTCACCAATAGGCGGGAACGATGTTGATGTGGTTTTTGTGTTTACTGGGTGTGTAAGACGAAGTATTGGATGTGCTTTCCAGTTATGTGAAGTCTGTCTAAAGTATTATAGTATCATGTGAAAAAGATCGCTCACGCTTATAATCGGAGTGGCGCCGAGCGTGAATTTTACAATTCGTCAACAGTGAGTCATCTGCAGGCCTGCGTTATATTCTCGGTGTCCTTAGGCTAGGAAAAGGTCGCTGGGAGTCGTGTATAGTTTGTTTTTGCATGCTCTCCGAGTAGTACAGGTATCGTGAGGTCATTGTCGACAAATGCGACGATTGATATCGTTGAGCTACACTTTGCATCCGAAGTTCTTTTAATCGAAAAAGTTTTACAGTAGTGTAGTTTCTAGAATCGTACATTCCAAGCTTATAATATATGCGTGAAGCTGACCATGATGTTGAATTTCTGCGAAATGGAGTGGGAATATAAAACATTGCCCCTTGGACGGATATCTGTGTCAGGAACGAGAGACTTGCGAGAGAGTGCCGGTTGGCGCGTCCAGTTTTCATGTCTGGCACTTTTTAGCCGTTGCATATCGGGGCTGGGTGGCCGAGTTGTCTGCTGAATTTCAAATTGGATTTCCTCTCGTTGGGTTCGTGGCTTCAATGGCTGGGTTGAAAATGGCCTTCCCTGCTTCATCTGGTCTGATCTTGAACTTCCACGCTAATTCTCAATGTTCCCTCTAAGTGGGAAAATGTGTGCGCTGATAGACCATGCTAAAATAAAAATGTCACAGAATGGTGTGCAGTTTGCCCTCTGTCAGGATATCCTCTGGAGTAAATTTGTTTAACACGCGCTGTGGGGGAGGTCCTATAGTGCCCCCCTCCCGGAGATCTCGGAAACCAAGATCGTTAGAAAAGGCCCATTGGTGGTGTCAGCGATAAACGAACGATATGTACAAACGTTTTCCGGAGGACCAGAATTATATTCACGAGATAAACGAACGGAACAAGACGCTTCGACGACACGAACAAAACTGCCGCCACTCCGGCACACTGGGCGGCGGGCGACCTCCAGTGCCGCTGGCTCAAGACAAATAGTAAGGGGCGGCGGCGGATGTCTGGCCAGAGGGTCGGGCCCCCCACTGCGCCATCCGCTGGCAGCCCGGGGAGGCCGTGGTACGTCTAGACGGCTACACGGGCGGAGGGGAAGGCTGGGCTGGATGTCTGGATGCTGTCTGAGTACGCTACCGTACTCACACCCAGCACCACACAGTATCGAACGCACGGTTGTTGCCTGCACGGACGGGGCACGATATTTATAACGCACGTTGCTTATGTACAATCTGTCACCCATCACTCATACGAAGGTACATACATACCTGATATTTACAGATATAGTCGAAACGGTCAGAGCAACACTCATATGAGCCTCACACGAGGCCTAAACGTCACTCTCCAGCACACAGAGCCACGCAGCGGGACGGGTGTACTGTTCGGTGGCGGTTTTAACCTGTGCCCAGCGAACCACCCCATCCTCGCTGGTCGTGGCTCTTGTACTGCGGCCGAGTGCTCACACTCCGGGGGGCGTGCTATGAGCTATCCCCTGCTATGAGCTCAGGATCGCCGCATTTCACGTTGGCATTGTCCGTCTGTCATTTCTGCCGCACGTGCGTGGTAGCGGTGACTATCCCGTCTTATGCGCACTGAGCGTGAGTCTGACATGAAACGGTCCGGAACAATCGGAAGTTGGTGTTCTGATTTGGGGTGATCGGCTGGTCTGTCGCTCCTCCAGATCGCTCCACAGAAAACGGAGAGCTGGCTTGTTTCCGATTCTCATGCGGACCCAGTGGCATATGGTCACTGTTCACGCCATCAGCGCCATAAGACGCCACAGAAACCACATCCGAGCCCCTGGCAGGTCGGCAAACAGGCCCGGCACCACTAATAGATTATTGTTCAAGCTGGTACCATCGGACCGCGCTATTACGTCAATCACAATGCGTGGGTCTCTTGTTTGTTTGCGCTGGTGACCGCACGGCAGGCGGAAGTGCTGCTTTCGCGGGTGAGGGACCAGGGGCGCAGCGGGGGCCAGCTTCCGGGCATGACCGTCCCGCAGGTATTTCTGAGTGTAGTCTGACGTTTTAGCGGTGTTCACGTGCTTTAGATTCATGTGACTGGGTGGAGCGGTCCATTCCTAACTCCAGGGACAGCTGGTCTTCCACCATAGTCAGCTGGCTTCCCAGGTCAAATATGGCACTCGCTGCTCTCTGTCCACAGGGCCCGTACACTAAAACCGGCATCGTCTGCAAAATATCATGGGTGTGCTCCGTGGCGGCCGCGCCGACGTGACCGGTGTCGCCTCCCCGCTGAGCCGGGAATATCCGCGGCGCGCCGTGTAGCAAAGGGTGGTGGCGGCCCTCGCAGTTGACGGCCGCAGTCAAGGGCGTAGCCAGGATTTCACTCAGGGGGGGGCGGCGCTCCGAAAAGGCCCCTGCGACAGCGCCAAAAGGGCCCCGATGGGTAAAAAGAGCCCTGCTTGTCACAGAATCGTGTCCTCAGAGGGCTCTCAGGGGGGGGGGGCTGTCCCTGCTGCCGCCTTGGCTACGCCCCTGGATGAATGCAATTTTAGAGTGCTCCTTACTTGACGTAGCGAAATTTGTTCCCCAATTATTTGTTTTCTGTGGACATACATAAATATTCAAAGAAAAAAACAGCTATACAGGGGTATGTTTTACCCCGCTAAGATGACCTAAGACGAAGCAGACTCAAAAGTTAGTAATGTGCATTCTGCCCAATACCTTTTATTAGACATCGTCTGTCACTAGCATTCGGAGAGTAAGCATTTATCTACGGAATAGTAAATGTATACTCACCTTTCTCACAGTCGAGATAGGTTAAGTTGAGAATATTTTTGTTTTGGACCCTAGATAGAATAGGACATTTCCCGCTGAAGAGATTGACCCCACTGTGGGTGCTCCCTTGAACAAAACGTTCCACCGCCACTGCAAGCAATATGGATTCAATGCGATGGCTGTAACTTGTTTTTCATTCTCTCGCCAGTTCTCCCCCCTTGCCTGTCACCCTCACCCCTCCCCTATCATGGAAGACAGTCAGCTGCCTGTGGAGTAGGCGGATCTAGGACGGTCACTATGGTTAAATGAATTATACTTTGGGGAGCCCACCATTTTGCGTCACGTACACCATTGCACCATTGCATCGTCACCGCCGGGTATATATGTCTCGTTGCTTTCGTGGCCGTTTTCGGGCATTTGCCGTGGAACGCCGGTCGGCCCCGGTATGGTATATCCGCCTCTGTTTGCTCGTCGGAGCGGGTTGCTTAGAAGACCGGATTTCACGCACCTGGTCGTTCTGTGATTGGGGAGACGGTCCACACTCAGAGGATTGCTCCATCGGAAGGAAACTTTTACTAGATTACCTACAGAGATGATAGGTAGCCCAAAATGCGATGTTGTGATATGATTGTATTCTTGCCAAGGGTGGAGATTCCGGGGGCGTGGGGATCAGGACCCCTGGATTTTGGGTCCTCCATAGGCTTTGTATTTATATTTATATATTTTTTGCATTAATTTGTATATACTTGTACAAATATTTGGTTCCTTGAGAAAGCTTAAAAGTAAAATCAAATTAACGATCAGATATATATGCTTCTATCAACTGTCATTACCGTGCTCTGTATTTACTGTACATGATGCATTGATTTATTGTGGTTGACTTACGGTGCAATTTGATTGCATTTTCGAAAAAAATAACCATGGGCTGTCAATGCTCTTACTTAGGTACTTAAGTCTTTTTGGATACATGCATGCATACATACACGTGTTTTTGTGAAAATACATGTATGTATGCATGTATGCATCCAAAATGACTTAAGAAGTAAGAATAGTCCAAACGTTAACTAACTGTAGACTCCTGTAGTTTTGAACCAGAAGCGCCAACTTGATTATCGCCAATGAAAGGGCTACTGGAAAATGTAGCGGTTGGTGATGGTTACAAGGAACATTATTTTGGTCTTCACTTTGTCCTCAAAGAATCGAGGGAATATCCAATACATATCTGAGCTATTTAACTTTCGCTGGATATATCAAACCACAAATAACAGTAAACCGGTAAAAAGTGAGCTATCGTTAAACACGGTTAAACCAATAAAACAATCACGGGATCTGCCTTCTCTGGTTAGAACTGAATCGGTGGGCGAAAGTTCGAACACCCCCCCCCCACCCCACTGGAGCTAATGTGGCTCGGAGACCCGCTGGGCCGGAGGTTAAATGGAACGATTCGCATTTTTTCTCGTTATCTGCACTCTTAACACGGTGGTTATGAGATGCTGTTTTCTTCTGAGTTTCCCATGACATCGAAGCGGAAGTTTTTGGCCACGACAGAAGCCACGACAGAGGTAGCCGCCCGAGCCAACGACGGTGGCTGTTAGGGGTCGGCTCTAACTGGCCACGCTGTCTACCTCCATAGCGGACGTCCCCCTCCCTGCCTTTCCTGGAATGGAAGGGACGGCCACGGACTACCCGTGCAGAGGCGCTGTCGCTGATCCGTCATTAGTGACGGGTCAAAGGGCACGGCAACACAGTGAAAAACACCCAATTCCGGCTTTGGGCTAATACCAGTCGAAAAGAGCTCCGGCGCCGGAAGGGTTAACATTAATATGCATATGGATTGGATGAGGTAATTGCACTTGACTTGTTAGGTCACATACAATCTTTGACAGAAATGTGATTATTTTAGACAGCGTTGCGGCCAAAAGTACCTAAGGAAGAAGTTCGTATCACTTAAGTACGTACTTAAAAGTATATAGGTATGTCAAAAGTACGTCTTGCTAATGTACGTGGGATATAATGTTCGTAATGCAAAAATCACACTTCGTACGGTACAATGTACGTGACGCAAAATTTTTGCAGTGAAAGAAGTACGTAAAGATTGAGTTCGTACGGTACAAAGTACTTATGGTAAAATGTTCCTAACGGAAAAAGTACGTAGCACGTTACGTAAAATGTTCTTAATGGAAAATGTAGGCAATGGAAGATGTTGGAGTGGTATTAAGCACACAATGAGAAAATATGTAGCATAGAGATGCGTGTTATACTTTTACAAGAAAGCTGCTCAAACTAATATAAGGTTACAAGAGAAAAAATAGGGTAACTATCACATTGCACTGCAGTTGGGATAAGCTGCAAATACCATATCAGATTACAGCGGAGGATCCAGGACATAATATTGGGGGAGCATAGGGGCTTGAGCAACACCCACAATCACCTTGGATCAGCCTCCACCTTTGCATTAGCTATAGGTACTCAAACATTTGGGGGGATGCTTAAGCCCCGAGCCCCCTGCATCCGCCACTGCAAAATTAGGTAAAGAAAAGTTGGTACATTGATAGGTTTCGAAGAGTATGATTATAAGTTTACAAGGTGTTTATTGGCCTGTATCATCGGTTCTTGGATGTAAAATACATCTTGATTATATGTTCAGGCACGACCCTTCATCAGAAACAGGCAGGTCAAACCACAAACTCACAGTCATAGTGTAGCCAGATCTCAAATTGAGCTTCATAAAAATGTCGTTTAAAATGAATTCTGAAAAATTGGATGTCGTCACAACAATAATCTGGCTACCTCTAACATAAGGATAATCTGGCTACCTCTAACAGCAAAACTAGTCCAGTCGTTGTGTGACAGACTTTTAATCTTTTTCAGCCAAATGCTATCTATATTTAATAGCAACGAATCCGCTTGAATGAGTTATATATATATATATATATATATATATATATATATATAAAGTATATAAGTTCTAAAAATAACTACTCCTTTAGCACTAGTACGTGTAATGCTAGACCAGCAGAATGGCTGCAAGTTTTCCTATTTATTTTAGGCTGATGTGTCATCTTGTATTTGATATGTTTCGCTCGAATCACTCAGTTAATATCGTAATAAGCGGTCAGGGTCAAATTATCCATTAACTCAATTCATCTTGTAAGATAACTTATTTTTTTAGGATTGGAGTTTTAGAATATATGAATAATTTTTTATGGCAATTTAATCCTAACGCTTAAAGGGAGATACGCAAAACAAATTTTTAATCGCTAGATCAAAAGGTCACAAAGAGTTGTTTCAGAAGTCCTATTCTCATTTTTGCGAATTCTGCCTGCAAATGCCTTAAAATTGCTATCAAAGCCAACATTTCTAGACGAATTTACCGGTACACCTCTTATCGATGTAAATTCACCTATAGGTGAAAAATTCACACGAAACGCGTCTCCACTGATTTCGCTCAAATTCACACCATAGGTTCGTCGCGCCTTCAGAAACTCACCCCTAAAGTGATTTTCCGTAACATTTACCCGTTCACTCGCTAGAGGTGAACAAGTGAAATTCACCCGAAACGGCATCTCCTCCGATTTCGCTCAAAATCACACCATAGGCTCATCGTACCCTCAACAGCTCACCCCTAACGTGATTATACGTCATATTCATCCGTTCATTCGCTAGAGGCGAAAAGTGAAATTCACCCGAAACGGCGTCTCCTCCGATTTCGCTCAAATTCACACCATAGGCTCGTCGGGCCCTCAGCAACTCACCCCTAAAGTGATTATACGTCATATTCACAAGTTCACCCGCTAGAAGTGATAACGTAAATTCACCCAAAACGGCGTCTTAAGCGACGGATTCAGTGACGAATTCGCCCGATATGGCGTCTCCTGCGAGTTAACTCAAATTCATACAATAGGCTCCTCGGGCCCTCAGCAACTCACCCCTAAAGTGCTTACGCGTCACATTCACCCGTTCACCCGCTAGACCGAAAAAGTGAAATTCACCGGAAACGGCGTCTTCAGCGACGGATGAAACGGCGTCTTCACCGTTTCGGGTGAATTTCACTTTTCCACCTCTAGCGGGTGAAAGGGTGAATAAGACGTATAATCGCTTTAGGGGTGAGTTGCTGAGGATCGGACGAGCCTATTGTGTGAATTTGAGAGAAATCGGATGAGACGCCGTTTCGGGTGAATTTCACTTTTTCACCTCTAGAAGACAAACGGATGAATGTGACGTCAAATCACTTAAGGGTGAGTTTTTGAGGCTCGATGAGCCTATGGTATGAATTTGAGCAAAATCGCAGGAGACGCCATTTCGGGCGAATCCGTCGCTGAATAAGCAAAAGCTGAAGACGCCGTTTCGGATGAATTTCACTTTTTTTCCTCTAGTGGGTGAACGGGTGAATGTGACGGAAAATCACTTTAGGGGTGAGCTGTTGAGGGCCCTACGAGTCTATGGTGTGAATTAGAGCGAAATCGGAGGAGACGCCGTTTCGCGTGAATTTCACTTTTTCACCTCTAGCGGATTAACAGGAGAATGTGACGTAAAATGACTTTAGAGGTGAGTTGCTGGGGACCTGAAGAGCCTATGGTGTGAATTTAAGCGAAATCGGAGGAAACGCCATTTCGGGCTAATCCGTCGCTGAATCCTAATGCGATCCGTCGCTAACTTTATGGAACTTGCTGAAGCCGCGGCGGCAAGGAAGTTGCGCGTCAGAGCCAAGTCACCACACCAGAAGTTGGGAAATGAAAACGTTCACACATTCTCGTGTTTTCAACCTGATTATCGGAGTCGGATTATTAGGTATCACGTTCAGAGCCTAATGTTTCTTCAGAGGCAGCGTTTCATAGAATAATTTAATCGAATCAAGAAAGTCCATAGCAGAGGCCCGACCAAGACGAACTTAAAGGGAATGTGGCACTTTCATAACGTGATTTTAACTGAGATAGCCAAGTTGTAAAGCAAGTCGGAAAACCCGGTACTCCATATATCATCTGCCTCGGAACTCGATATTTCAAAAGAAAAAAGCTAAAACCTACCTGACAACAACCCCCTCATCAACCCCTCGCCAGGCGGCCATTGTTGTGAGCTGCTGGTGTGAGGAAATATGCTGGCGTCACGATGAGCATCAGCCAATCGAAGCCCTGGAAGCGTTTCAAGTATGGTAGTGGTTGCCAGATCGTGACATCATCCACAGGCTGATATTTATTTCTTTTTCTAGAGGAGTATTTTAAAAATGAAAATATTGAGCTTATTGTACATTTTTCAGAGAAATCATGAGTGGTTTCATTATTTTCGGCTAAAAGTACGCCTAACTGCACTAAATTCCAGGATTCGACCAAGGTGCCACATTCCTCGCCCACCGATTCAGTTCTAACCAGAGAAGGCAGATCCCGTGATTGTTTTATTGGTTTAACCGTGTTTAACGATAGCTCACTTTTTACCGGTTTACTGTTATTTGTGGTTTGATATATCCAGCGAAAGTTAAATAGCTCAGATATGTATTGGATATTCCCTCGATTCTTTGAGGACAAAGTGAAGACCAAAATAATGTTCCTTGTAACCATCACGAACCGCTACATTTTCCAGTAGCCCTTTCATTGGCGATAATCAAGTTGGCGCTTCTGGTTCAAAACTACAGGAGTCTACAGTTAGTTAACGTTTGGACTATTCTTACTTCTTAAGTCATTTTGGATGCATACATGCATACATACATGTATTTTCACAAAAACACGTGTATGTATGCATGCATGTATCCAAAAAGACTTAAGTACCTAAGTAAGAGCATTGACAGCCCATGGTTATTTTTTTCGAAAATGCAATCAAATTGCACCGTAAGTCAACCACAATAAATCAATGCATCATGTACAGTAAATACAGAGCACGGTAATGACAGTTGATAGAAGCATATATATCTGATCGTTAATTTGATTTTACTTTTAAGCTTTCTCAAGGAACCAAATATTTGTACAAGTATATACAAATTAATGCAAAAAATATATAAATATAAATACAAAGCCTATGGAGGACCCAAAATCCAGGGGGTCCTGATCCCCACGCCCCCGGAATCTCCACCCTTGGCAAGAATACAATCATATCACAACATCGCATTTTGGGCTACCTATCATCTCTGTAGGTAATCTAGTAAAAGTTTCCTTCCGATGGAGCAATCCTCTGAGTGTGGACCGTCTCCCCAATCACAGAACGACCAGGTGCGTGAAATCCGGTCTTCTAAGCAACCCGCTCCGACGAGCAAACAGAGGCGGATATACCATACCGGGGCCGACCGGCGTTCCACGGCAAATGCCCGAAAACGGCCACGAAAGCAACGAGACATATATACCCGGCGGTGACGATGCAATGGTGCAATGGTGTACGTGACGCAAAATGGTGGGCTCCCCAAAGTATAATTCATTTAACCATAGTGACCGTCCTAGATCCGCCTACTCCACAGGCAGCTGACTGTCTTCCATGATAGGGGAGGGGTGAGGGTGACAGGCAAGGGGGAGAACTGGCGAGAGAATGAAAAACAAGTTACAGCCATCGCATTGAATCCATATTGCTTGCAGTGGCGGTGGAACGTTTTGTTCAAGGGAGCACCCACAGTGGGGTCAATTTCTTCAGCGGGAAATGTCCTATTCTATCTAGGGCCCAAAACAAAAATATTCTCAACTTAACCTATCTCGACTGTGAAAAAGGTGAGTATACATTTACTATTCCGTAGATAAATGCTTACTCTCCGAATGCTAGTGACAGACGATGTCTAATAAAAGGTATTGGGCAGAATGCACATTACTAACTTTTGAGTCTGCTTCGTCTTAGGTCATCTTAGCGGGGTAAAACATACCCCTGTATAGCTGTCTTTTTCTTTGAATATTTATGTATGTCCACAGAAAACAAATAATTGGGGAACAAATTTCGCTACGTCAAGTAAGGAGCACTCTAAAATTGCATTCATCCAGGGGCGTAGCCAAGGCGGCAGCAGGGACAGCCCCCTCCCCTGAGAGCCCTCTGAGGACACGATTCTGTGACAAGCAGGGCTCTTTTTACCCATCGGGGTCCTTTTGGCGCTGTCGCAGGGGCCTTTTCGGAGCGCCGCCCCCTGAGTGAAATCCTGGCTACGCCCTTGACTGCGGCCGTCAACTGCGAGGGCCGCCACCACCCTTTGCTACACGGCGCGCCGCGGATATTCCCGGCTCAGCGGGGAGGCGACACCGGTCACGTCGGCGCGGCCGCCACGGAGCACACCCATGATATTTTGCAGACGATGCCGGTTGTAGTGTACGGGCCCTGTGGACAGAGAGCAGCGAGTGCCATATTTGACCTGGGAAGCCAGCTGACTATGGTGGAAGACCAGCTGTCCCTGGAGTTAGGAATGGACCGCTCCACCCAGTCACATGAATCTAAAGCACGTGAACACCGCTAAAACGTCAGACTACACTCAGAAATACCTGCGGGACGGTCATGCCCGGAAGCTGGCCCCCGCTGCGCCCCTGGTCCCTCACCCGCGAAAGCAGCACTTCCGCCTGCCGTGCGGTCACCAGCGCAAACAAACAAGAGACCCACGCATTGTGATTGACGTAATAGCGCGGTCCGATGGTACCAGCTTGAACAATAATCTATTAGTGGTGCCGGGCCTGTTTGCCGACCTGCCAGGGGCTCGGATGTGGTTTCTGTGGCGTCTTATGGCGCTGATGGCGTGAACAGTGACCATATGCCACTGGGTCCGCATGAGAATCGGAAACAAGCCAGCTCTCCGTTTTCTGTGGAGCGATCTGGAGGAGCGACAGACCAGCCGATCACCCCAAATCAGAACACCAACTTCCGATTGTTCCGGACCGTTTCATGTCAGACTCACGCTCAGTGCGCATAAGACGGGATAGTCACCGCTACCACGCACGTGCGGCAGAAATGACAGACGGACAATGCCAACGTGAAATGCGGCGATCCTGAGCTCATAGCAGGAGCTCATAGCACGCCCCCCGGAGTGTGAGCACTCGGCCGCAGTACAAGAGCCACGACCAGCGAGGATGGGGTGGTTCGCTGGGCACAGGTTAAAACCGCCACCGAACAGTACACCCGTCCCGCTGCGTGGCTCTGTGTGCTGGAGAGTGACGTTTAGGCCTCGTGTGAGGCTCATATGAGTGTTGCTCTGACCGTTTCGACTATATCTGTAAATATCAGGTATGTATGTACCTTCGTATGAGTGATGGGTGACAGATTGTACATAAGCAACGTGCGTTATAAATATCGTGCCCCGTCCGTGCAGGCAACAACCGTGCGTTCGATACTGTGTGGTGCTGGGTGTGAGTACGGTAGCGTACTCAGACAGCATCCAGACATCCAGCCCAGCCTTCCCCTCCGCCCGTGTAGCCGTCTAGACGTACCACGGCCTCCCCGGGCTGCCAGCAGATGGCGCAGTGGGGGCCCGACCCTCTGGCCAGACATCCGCCGCCGCCCCTTACTATTTGTCTTGAGCCAGCGGCACTGGAGGTCGCCCGCCGCCCAGTGTGCCGGAGTGGCGGCAGTTTTGTTCGTGTCGTCGAAGCGTCTTGTTCCGTTCGTTTATCTCGTGAATATAATTCTGGTCCTCCGGAAAACGTTTGTACATATCGTTCGTTTATCGCTGACACCACCAATGGGCCTTTTCTAACGATCTTGGTTTCCGAGATCTCGGGAGGGGGGCACTATAGGACCTCCCCCACAGCGCGTGTTAAACAAATTTACTCCAGAGGATATCCTGACAGAGGGCAAACTGCACACCATTCTGTGACATTTTTATTTTAGCATGGTCTATCAGCGCACACATTTTCCCACTTAGAGGGAACATTGAGAATTAGCGTGGAAGTTCAAGATCAGACCAGATGAAGCAGGGAAGGCCATTTTCAACCCAGCCATTGAAGCCACGAACCCAACGAGAGGAAAACCAATTTGAAATTCAGCAGACAACTCGGCCACCCAGCCCCGATATGCAACGGCTAAAAAGTGCCAGACATGAAAACTGGACGCGCCAACCGGCACTCTCTCGCAAGTCTCTCGTTCCTGACACAGATATCCGTCCAAGGGGCAATGTTTTATATTCCCACTCCATTTCGCAGAAATTCAACATCATGGTCGGCTTCACGCATATATTATAAGCTTGGAATGTACGATTCTAGAAACTACACTACTGTAAAACTTTTTCGATTAAAAGAACTTCGGATGCAAAGTGTAGCTCAACGATATCAATCGTCGCATTTGTCGACAATGACCTCACGATACCTGTACTACTCGGAGAGCATGCAAAAACAAACTATACACGACTCCCAACGACCTTTTCCTAGCCTAAGGACACCGAGAATATAACGCAGGCCTGCAGATGACTCACTGTTGACGAATTGTAAAATTCACGCTCGGCGCCACTCCGATTATAAGCGTGAGCGATCTTTTTCACATGATACTATAATACTTTAGACAGACTTCACATAACTGGAAAGCACATCCAATACTTCGTCTTACACACCCAGTAAACACAAAAACCACATCAACATCGTTCCCGCCTATTGGTGAAAACTTTCAGTCAAATCGTCCTATTCATTACGGTGCTCCACGTCAAAATGTTTGAACATACACGTTTTCGTCGAGAAATTAGACAGCTCTTTTCGTCTCCAGTATCGATCTCCTTCGTAATAAAAGCTCAGCGTTTTAAAACACAGTGAAACTACAAACTTTCTTGAGGGTGATCTTTCAACATCAAACACAGCGTTTCCACGCCATTGCATTTGTGCACTCGTTACCTGGCAAACATGTCAAGCACAATTGAAAAACACAGCATCAATGCAAGCCTTGAGGTGCCCCGTTCGTTCTAATATCTTTACTCGTAGGCGTTCCATTCGTTCACCAAGTACGCAATGCGAACTCGAAATCACATCACAACATAAACAACATTCCACGATGCCATATAAAAAGAGTCATGTATCGTAGCTGGAGAGCTATCCTTATCCCCCTGATTCGAAATTGTTGTCTGCTGAACAGTTATCAATAAGCAGCATCACATGTGAATTTCCACGTGAATGTGTAGGCAGAATGATCAAAGCTCTGGTTTAAACGAGAATGGACATGCTTTACTTTCGGCTGAAATGATATTTTCTTTCATAAATGTCGAACACATACGCAAAAAGATGAAATCCATCCTGATGAATAAAACCAGCTCCATTATCTTTATCCATGGCACGAACGACACTGAACAGCATCTACGACAATTGTTGCACACAAGAAAATCGGCCCTTGGACCACATCATGTTCATTTACATGAACTTTTTACAAAATAAAAAAGTCAGGGCATTGAAAACACACTGCATCGCCATGGAATACCAGTCTACAGCAGTATCGGAAACAAAATATATTGCTTTATCGCGCACAACCCAAAATACATCACCATCGGCGGCGACGTACAACACAGAATCTACACAACCATCTAAGAATCTGAGATCGCAAGCTTCAGAACCTGACATGCACGAGCACTTAACAGCCGGAAGCTCTCTAGCAAGAGCACTTCTTCAACGGTCAAACGTTACTTCATGATACTGAGCATGGTTCGACTATTTGCAGTACCTAAAGATGTATATGATTTTTCCTTATTTCGGATTGGGCCTTGCGGTTTTATGTTTATAGCAGTGCAGGTGCAAGGAATGTATTTCTGTATATGATTTTATGTCCGGATGTGATGCGGTTTGTCCGTCAACGTAAAAAGATCGATCCACAAACAGGTTAAAGTGAACATTTTTGGGAATTCACTACAGTCGGCAAAAACATAACGCTTTTCTAATCGGCCAAAATCAAACTAAAAGCGGATGAAACATGGTTGCATTGGGGGTAGTAACCGGACTTGACGCCTTGATCCCCCTGAACGAATCTTGGTACAGGCATTGACCTTGAAGTCATCGGTACCCTGCCCTCCCTCGGTCACCCCGAAGTATTTCTTATCTACCAGGTCTCCTTTATCCGCCCTAAAATACCCCCCCTGATGTGCCCTCGCCCGTCGTAGCCTGTATTAATGTCATTTATTTCGAAGAACCAATTTGAGGAAAATTCAAATCAAGAGGATTTGAATTAATTCTATTATGCCAGTAGTGGTAGTATACACTGTCTACCAAACTCTTTGATTATTCGATTAATCATTTGAGTTTAGGGGCGCGCAAAACTACCAGATTATATAGTACCCTCTCAAAACCCATTTCAAAAGTAAAAAAAAGTAACTTAATTTCACCCGTTACTTTGTTCCAAACAAATATGATGGCAATACCAAGTGTCCACTGTGAATCAATGTGCAGCTAAAACGAACGTATCAAATATTTTGTTAGTAAGATTAAATGAAATGAAGTGCCCTTGAGAATATTTTCCTAAATGCTGAGGAATTTGAGGTAACGTTGGAGGAAAGCATAGATGAGGACCGGACAGGGCATTCAAAGTTGAGGGCTTTGCATAAAGGGATATATGAGCACACGAGTGAGACAGGGGTAAATGAGGACAGAACAGAGCCAAAGAGGGCTATGACCGAGCAGACAAAACAAGACAGGGCAAATGAATATCAGGGACCAAAATGCGT
Organism: Lepas anatifera; assembly: GCA_034440635.1. Lineage (NCBI taxonomy): Eukaryota > Metazoa > Arthropoda > Thecostraca > Lepadidae > Lepas > Lepas anatifera. The sequence continues at coordinate 16,591 of JAOTON010001085.1, read as the reverse complement.
GGACAGAGCTGAAGAGCAGACGAGAGAAGGCAAACATGGCAGACGAAGGAGGACAGAGCACGAAGGCGAAAACACGATACATGCGAAATCTTAGGGGACATTAAAGGAAATGAGGCACCTTGGTCGAATCCTGTAATTTAGTGTAATTAGGCGTACTTTTAGCCGAAAATAATGAAACCACTCATGATTTCTCTGAAAAATGTACAATAAGCTCAATATCTTGTTTTTTAAAATACTCCTCTAGGAAAATATATAAATATCTGCCTGTAGATGATGTCATGATCTGGCAACCACTACCATACTCAAAACGCTTCAAGGGCTTCGATTGGCTGATGCTCATCGTGACGTCAGGATATGTCGTCACACCAGCAGCTCACAACAATGGACGCCTGGTGAGAGGTACATGAGGGGTATATTTCGGGTAGGTTTTAGTTTTTATACGGAAATAACGAGTTCCAAGACAAATGATATATAGAGTACCGGGTTTTCCGACTTGCTTTACAGCTTGGCTATCTCAGTTAAAATCACGTTATAGAGGTGCCACATTCCCTTTAAAAAGGACATAGAAGATGAACAAAGGGACATGACAACCGAAGGCGATGGGGCAAGGCAAGCGAGTGGGACTGGATGACAGACGAGAAAGGGCAGGATACGTGGAGGTAACGACACATCATCTGAGGGATACTTTAGCACGCACAAAGGACAGCGCAAACGACAGCAAGGACATGGCAGATGAAAGAAACTCAAGGGCAGACGAGGGGGGGTGACACGACACCAATAGCTTAAGGGTGGATCTAGGGGGTTCAATCTAGCCGTGGCGCCAAAAAGCGGCAAAATAGTGCCCACTACTATCCGATTTTGATTTGTTTTCTTACAAAAACTGGTTTTTCACTATTTCACCCGGACTATCCTCCCCAGTTTTCATTAGATTTGACTATGGATCGGTTTACTTACGTTTAGGGACAAGCCTGAGCACATACAGGTAAACGAATCACACAGAAACATTGATTTTCCACCAGTCAGAGCTGCTGCACTGCCACAGCAGCAACGTGTCGCGGGCACACCAACTGGGCGGGCGAGAGGCAATATTGCAACCCTAAGAAATGTTGCTACAAAAAGGACACAAATTTCCTCCCATGATCGCAACAGCACGGTTAACAAGAAAATAGAAAGGCCCAGTCAAAATAATACTTAATATTCATAAGACCGTATCTAATGCAGATCACCCATGATTTACAGCTCAACGTCCACGTCCGATACGTTAGTCACGGCGAGTTCTCCACGAATTGCACCAGTCGCTGTCTCTTCGGCTGCCGCCGCAACAGATTCCACCATGAAGGGGGAAGGAAACACCAGTCTTCATATCCTGAAAAAAAACAGTGAATATAATCAGCAAGTCCCCGCGTCCCCTGGAATGCATTTCTTTGATTCTACCATAACATTAAAGCTTGATACAGAGTTATTAAAGTTATTTTCATGAAAATAGAAATGTGAAACATAGGGACCGAACCTTAAATCTTCTAAAAAAACATTATCAGCAGTTTCACGATGCAATTCAAATCGGGGCCAAATTCTGGTCCAAAGGATTTAGGAAACCCATTGGGACGAAGTGGCTAAATGTGACGGTTCAAGGGTTATTTGATGCAGAGAATTCGCTTAACGGGGGTCTGAAGTCGATTCTTAGCACGTATCGTATGGAAAGCAAGTTCTGAAATTTGATCCCGTTTTCTTTAGCCGAAAAGTGAATTACGACAATCTTATGGGGAAAGGTCATCATCATCATCATCTTTTTGTTTCTTTTACCAAAATGACAGAAAGAGCGAAAGTGGAGGGATGAGTAGCACACAGAGCGAGCGAGCATAACAAAAAATAGGTAACAGTGAGCAACAGAAAATAAAATAACTTTTCCAGAAGACAAAGCAGCAAATACCAAAATAAATGAGTTAGCGTACTTCCAATTCAGAAAGTAGAGGTACACCGGTTTGATATTGAACATAACGCGCTAAACAAAATAACAAAAAAGAAAAGGAAACAACAAAACAGAGCAAAGAGACAAGAGACAAAAAACACGAAATAGGCTGACATGAGACAATAAAACAAGAAAACATACTTACATTAGTGCAACAAAACTGTTAAGACAAACTGTGAAGACATAGTGACAACGAACATGCTGGGGTCTAATTATAGCTTTCCGAATGCTCAGTTTACCGTTTAAGTTTGTTGGTTTAAGGCCCACATATGCAGCTGAAACTAAAACTAGAAAAAAACGTAGGGATAATGGTGAAAAAACAGTTATGTGGATTTTAGACGGTTGATGGGACTTCAATAGGCGAGATGAGAAATATGTTGCCGACGTTGAGCATCGCCGGGACCCGCACTGCCGGGGTAGTTCTCAGCCTTCACCTCCAACCCAAATCGCAGTTCAGACATCGCAGCATCAGCAGATATGGGCCCCAACTCGTAGAATGAGGTGTTCCCCTGACACCAAGCACCGTCGGGATCCACACTATTGAGGAGGTCCCGGACCCACCTCTCCAGCAGGACCGCAGCAAGGATGAATGGGTCCATCACGTGACGCTTACAACACCACCGGGCACGGTCCTATGACAGCAGGGTAGTGAGCATCGGCATCGCCGAACCCAAACTAAGCCTTCCGACGGAGACCGCCTTCAAGTGGTGGAAGATGTGAGCCCTCGGGCCCACCGCAACTGGTTGCCCCAGCCGCGGAAACCAAACGGCCTCCCACGTGCCCTCTCCGAGAGGGACTTGCTGGCGGCATCCCGCCACCGTCGTCGCTTTCCCAGCCTCCCGGATTTGGCAAGATCAACTTGTTTTTCTCCACCCCGGGGCTACGACATGCCCACCTTCGGATCCGGGTGCCGCGCACGCAGCGCGGCCCCGGCCTACTATATGAGTGATCAGCCGGCCGCGTCCTCCTCCGTGAGCGCCGGCGGAGGGGGTGATCACCGGAGGCCGCCGAGGGGACAGCACAGAGGACGGGCCCAGAACCGACGCTACCGCCGCAACCGGCACACACGAAGTCTCCTTCACATTGTTGTCTGAAACGCCGAGGGGATCCGGGACAAAATCCCGGTACTCAAAAGCTGGCTTCGGACGGTATCCGCGGACGTCGTAGCTGTTCAGGAGGCCTAGCTTCCTGTCAAGACTGCTACCCGCATACCCGACTTCCAAACTCCGGCGTTCAACCGCAGGGCGCGAGGCAGAAGGAAAGGCGCAGCGGTCGTCAGGAATGGCGATGTGGCGTTCTACCTCCAGGCGGATCTCCACTTCGAGCCTCTGGTGGGCCGCCCTCTGGACACGGCTGACGACTCGACTGAGGTCTGCGGCGTGCGCGTCCTCGGAAAGCGTCCGCTCTTGATTTGGAACTTGTACCGGCTTCACATCAGGTCAGCGGAGAATGACGATCGTCGGGACTGATTCTCGCCCGATGCCGTCCCGCACAACGGCTACTTCATTGTTGTCGGAGGCCTAAGCGGCCACCACCCTCTCTGGGACTCTAACATCGAGACTGCAGATCCCATGAGGCGACGATTCGATGATTGGCTGGATCGCGTCGGCTGGAACACACTTAACAGTAGAGCACCGACGTTCCTGAGCTATCGCACTGGCAGCCGGACTGCGCCTGACGTGTGTGGCCTGCAGCTCAGAACTCGCTAGAAGGTCGTCATGGCGACTCGGCCGGGATCTCGGAAGCGACCACCTGCCAAAGTTGGTCGAGGTGCGAAGCTCGGAGTGCCCGCCTAACCGAGTCCGGAAGCAAGAGTCCACAAGGCCAACTAGAGCGCTTTTCGTGATGCCGGTGAGGCTGCCTTGTCTGAAGCGGTGCCTCCACGGGCCTCCACCAAGAAGCTCTGATCGCCTGGATCGAATCCTGCACTTCGGGCCTCACTACAGGAGCCTCAGAACAAGGGTGCGACCTCGCATTACGGAGCTCCGTCAGCTGACTGGCCGCCACTGGGGACTCGAAGAGAGATTGCTCCGGACCGTTGCCAATGCCTACGTGCGCAGAGCCCTAGAACACACCGCGGAAGCCTGGGTTCCTGCCGCCACTGCGCCCAACGCACTTCTCTTGGAGCGAGGGAGTTGAGAGCCGCGGCACGTGTGATCACGAGGGACCTATCTCCACTCCGTCACACGCGCTGATGGTGGAGGCAGGCCTGGCTCCGGTAGCCGCCAGTTGCAAGACCCTGGCGGCGCGCTTCCTCGCGAAGTCCCTGACCCTCCCAGAAAACGACCCACTCCGAGCGGTGGGTGAAACCACAGTCCCGGCGCGCCTCTCCTCGGTTACGGGGTGGCAGGAGCTCAGGCGCGCGGTCTGGCTCGCGGCAGGTATTACTGCCCCCGGTGAAGCCTCTGCTACCGCAGCGCCCCCCCCCCACCCCCGTTTGAGGGGATTGCATCGCCGGTGATTTTCAACCTTGATGTGGGCCAAAACATACCGGGAGGATCATCGTCCACGAAGAAGGAAGCGGCGCTCTTCCAACTGACGGCCCTACCACAGTGTGCAATCTGAGCTTGGACGGATGGCTCCGCTGACGGAGGCGTCTTGAACGGCGAAGCCGGAGCATTCATCGAGGAGCCGGGTGAACGCCACGAGCTCCGAGCCCCCGCCGGCAGACTCAGCTCCAGCTTCCGTGCGGAGCTTTTCGCAATCTCGGCATCATTGCGCCTCCTTTGCGAACTTCTGACTTGTGTGGACGACCCCATTGTGATATGCACTGACTCCCTGTCGGTCCTGGCCTCGCTCCGTGCCAGCCCCGCAGAACAAGTCATCCCGCTCGGGGTTCAGATCTGGGAGGCCCTCTCGACCATCGCTAGAGGGAACCGGCAAGTAATTCTGCAATAGGTCCCCTCCCACTGCGGAATCCTGGGAAACGAGAGGGCAGACGCGCTTGCCAGGGAGGCCTCTGCCCTTCCCCAGAAACAGGTGCCGGTGGACGTCACCATGGTGTCCCGGGGGATGCCAGAGCGACGAGGTCTCACTAAATCAGAGCTTGGCCCGCCGGCTGGTACCACTCACTCATGGGAGAGGAAGTCCCGCCGCCTCTGCCGGTGTGTATGTGTGTATTGGGGTTTTAGGGAGCTTTCCGCGTCTTGGCCATTTCGCACCCATCATTATCATATTAGATTTCAACTATATACGGTCTGCAAAAGCTACTTAGAAAGAGGCTAGCATAAGTCATTGTTCAGCAAGAACAGCAGCTTAAAAAAACTGATGTGCCGAGATTCTACCTAAGTTTCCCAGCTTCTTCCGTCGTACATTTATGATACGCACCAAGCCGTACGTGCATCCCATACATGTGGTGGTCTCTCCGTTCGCTCGGGATATCCGAGACCCTTGGGCGGAGAGCTGCGAACGAAAGTTGTGTTTCTGTTCATCTATGTTTCCCGGGCTCTTGGACCGGAATGCCTCTCATCACTAATAGAAGGGCGTGACACATCTTGCCAACATTTTTGATTTATCCAAAATTTTCTTAGGACCCTGCTTGCTTTATTTTAATGGGGAACTCTTTATGCACTCTTGGCACTCAGATTTTCTTTCCCTTTGTGTCAAGGAAAAGGAAATCTGGTTTTGTTGTTTCTTCGTGCCGTGTTGGGGGATGCCTTTCCTGAGCTTGAACAAGGGGAAAGTCTTCGTTTAATTTCACGGGACTCTGAAATTGAGCGACCCATGCCATTTGTTTTTGGTGGCGGTGTTTGTGTCGGCGGTGACGGTGGCGGGTATGGCGGAGGCATAGGTGCAGAGTCGCTATCTGCGGGTGTTGGGATAGCGCTGCACTTTGCTCCTTTCGCAAACTGCGCCCCTTTGGTGGTGCTGAGGCAGAACGTTCCAACTGAGCAGCATCCCCCGTGTCAGGGACTGGCTGCTCCCCACTCACATCAGGCCCTGTAATCTCCCCAGAATGGTCCGCTGGTGATGCGGCGCCCGACGCAGGCAAACCTTCCTCGAGATCCGCTTGGGTGCTCTTATCCGTTGTGTGCCCACTCTGATTGTCAGGCATCAGTACTGATGGGGATTTAACAAAGTTGGCAACTGGGTCAGTCTGAACGGACTTATCAGATGTGATCCTAACTTCACCAGTCTGGGTACTGAAGTGGTTGACTGGTTGTGGCACCCGTCCACCGTAAATGCTAATGAAATCACGGACTGATATCTCGCAAGGAGGAATCAAGGTTGACGGGAGATCTCGATTGCACAGTGCCTCCCACGAGGGCATCGCGATAGGATGAGGACAGCACGGAAGCTCCCTCCATCACAGGCGGCTTGAGAGAGCCAGGCACCTCACGGCGGCTATCTCCTTGTGATACATTCTCCTCAGGAGGCCTTCCCAGAACATGCTCTTTCAGCCTTTCCCTCTCAGAGAGGAACGTGGGGCATGTGCGTGACCACGCCTCATGGTCACCACCACATCCGACGCACTTGGAGACGCCCGCCTTGCAAACTGCTGAGCCGTGGCCTGCCATCGAGCACCTCGCACACATCTCCTGCCCTTTGCAAGTCTTGGCCACATGACCGTATCTCTGACATCGGTAGCATCGCGTGGGGTGCGGTACGTACCTACGAACGCGCACGGAAAGCCAGCCTACACGGATGGTTTGAGGCAGCTCCTTAGTATTGAAAGTCAGAACGAAAGTGTTTGTCGCTTCAAGCTCACCGCTCATCCTCTTACTCATTCTCCGCACGTTTTTCACCCCCTGCTCCTTCAAACCATTCAATACGTCCTGTTCTGTTGACCCAGCGAGCTCCCGATAAGAAACACACCAGCATCGCTGTTCTTTGTGGGGTGGAGAGTCACTGTTATCGGTATCGATACCAAGGTTCCTCCTTCTCCAGAGTACGACAGGCTTTTAGCCGACAGCAGACTGTACGTTTCTTCTTCTGAGGACATGGTGACGTCCAATTTGCTGGCGGAGTGCCGATAGACACGGGTCGTGGTTCCGAATTTAGCCAAGGCCTCGACAACCTGAAAGGGATTCATTTTCTTGCCCTCCTCTAGAGTAAGGACCAGGACCCTGGAAGAAGACTTGACCCACACAGGGATAGATGAGCCAGGCTGTTCTTGTCTAGTCCGCACGGGGGGTCTAACTTCCAAACGATCCATCGTAGTGGCAGTGTAAGAGGATGAACTCACGGTGGTCAGTGTCTCCTTGCGAAGCGTTGCGTCTTGGTTAGGACACCGGGTTAGTGTCAGTTCGTTTAAGAAATATTTTAAAAACGATTACTCTTCTCATAAACGTTTCGTCTCTAGCAATGAATTTTGATGAGCTCTTTAAATTTGGGACCCTGCAGACTGGATGAAACGTAAATTTGTAAATTATGTACAAAAAGTTGTTTTTACCGATCCCGATTATTTTCGGTGTCTTTTCTCAATAACTTGCAAATTTTGGACATGATGAAGTATTTCGCACGTCAATTCATGCATCCAGTTAAAACGAAGCAGGTGAGTCAACAATCGTCTCTGTAAAGACCAGCTCTTGAGAGATATTTTGCAAAAACGACCGCAGCCTAATACCAACCAATCAGTATCGAAACGGCTGTACATACTACCTCTCTTGGATTTTGAAGATAGTCGCTTGTCGCACATTTTATTGCGTTTGCCGGTTGTTAAAGCTTAACAGTGGTTATCTTCCGATGATGTTTTATTACCCGGATCTACCCTAAATGTGTTCACAATGTTAATAAATACGAGGTGAGAATGCATTTTTCACTTCCAATGTTTGCCGGCGGACAAGTGGGGAAATCCAATCATTCAATCAAATTATCAATCATACGAATTGATTCTCTTACTATTATCTTTATTCAGCTTATCGCATGGTCAGATTTGCGACTAAGTAATTATTTCATAAAGCTACTGCCGCTGACAGAACCGTTAAAAAACCCAGATAGCCTCCGCATAAAGTAGCGCACCCAATGGGTCCCAAGGGGTGCTCTGGTGCCTTCGTTATGGACCTGACCTCAAAATGGATGTCCGCCCTATATTTTTCTTTACAAGAGCTTTCGAATAGTGTATAGAAACTCGATCTAACTCCTCTAGAAGCTGAGGTATTCCCGGCTTTTGCCAACCTTGTTTTGAGAACCTACATTGCTTTACATCGATTTAGAAATGACATCATAACTCGGTGACGTGACCTGACCTTGGATTGAAATTTCGTCAAGATGTATCAAATTAATGTTGGTTCGCACTTGCCACGCGGCATTGCGCTAAAGCGAGCAGATTTTCTCCCATCGCGAAAAATTAAGAGGGGGTAGAATCAACCCCCAGGCAAAAATGAGGGTTAAGAGGAAAAACGAAATTTGGTGTGCTTGTTTGAGCCGCCTGATGAAGAGCTTCAAATTGCACCCAAAATCATTGTTCTTTCATTATTATTTATTGAGCTATGAGTTTCGTCCCGTTTTTCAGGCCTCCTGCATCACTGTGCAGTGGGCCGGCAGGGCCATGAGTCGGGACGAAGCAAAACGCAGCAGCCCTCACCCAGCGGAGACTGCGGTCCACCAGGCGCGCGCAACAGGCCGAAGTCTCGCAAATCGACGATTTCCGAAACCCCGGCCCACGTCGAGCCCGGCAAGAACTATCACAGTCCCCACCGCGAAGGGCACCGCGCCGCACGCCCGAAACATAATCCCCCTGCCCAGCTGGACCAAGCGACAGCGCCCGTAGACACTGCCGAGTAGCTAGGCCGTCCGCGGCAGCCTACGGACGGCTTACCCCCGGTTAGATCGAGATATCTGGGCCAAAGGGAGCGTGTTGGAACCCTCGGGACTGACCCACCCGAGGGGGACCTAAACACCCCAGGATCCCGTCAACCTCGTCGCCGGGGCTCGAGATAGGCCTCGAGTGGGCGTCTTACACCCATAAAATGCCAAAGAAGGCAAATTACTGTGAGGGCGACAACTAAGGCACAAAAAGGTGACAGGAACTAACAATAATCAACAAAATAATAGAACAAAAAACATACAGGAGCTACATACTGGCAGGTGCAGGACAGAGCTGACCCGATCCAATACGGTTACCGACCAGGTAACAAAGGGCCCGTAAGGCAGCCATCAGTATCACCGCGGGCCTCATCACCAGAGCCACCGCCGACAGATGCTGACTCTAACCGACCGAAGTCGGAAGAGGCGGCGGCCGCCGAAGGGTCAGAAATGATAAGTCCGCGGTTATGCAACGACGTGCCCTCCAGGGCTCACTGGGGCCCCGGGCGCATCATTCCTCGTTGCTCCAATCTTTACTTGCCGGACGAATCCGGCAAGTGAATATCGGTCCCCTGAGGGGACCTCTGCCGGCTGGTAACTGGCTGGCATCGGTCGACGTCCAACAGCTGCGAGCGGGACACTGGTCCTGTTCAAGGCAGTTCCTACCTTGTCTCGGCTGGAGCCCTTCCCGAGAGTGCCAAGGGTGCAACACCATCTGCTGCCCTGCGGGAAGATGTCCCATTTGCAACGAGGAGGCAGACACGCCAGAACACGCCCTCCGGCGGTGCCCAGCCCTCATGAGAACCAGGCTGTCCATCGTGGGGAGCATTCATACCAGCCTGCCCCAGGTCCGGGGGAACGACGTCGTGGTGGCATCCTGCATCCTGAGCAGGTGAGAGCTATCATCCCGAGCAAGTGAGAGCCCCAGAGTTCCGAGGGGATGAGAGTCAGCGTTCTGAGCAAGTGAGAACCCGAGTCCGGAGCAGGAGAGGGTCGGCGTCGAGAGCGTATGAGAGTCAGCGTCCCGAGCAGGTGAAAGTCGGCGTCGCAAGCGGATGGGGGTCGGCGTCCCAAGCGGATAAGAGTCGGCATTCTGAGCAGGAAGGAGTCAGCGCACCGAGCAGGTGGGAGTCAGCGTCCCGAGCATGTGAATCCGTGTCCCGAGCAGGTGAGTTCAGTGACGTAGCAAATGAGAGTCGGCGTTCAGAGCGGATGAGAGTTGGTGCCCCGAGCAGGTGAGAGTCGGTGTCGCTAGCAGATAAGAGCCAGCGTCCCGAGCAGATGAGGGTTGGCGCCCCGAGCAGGTGAGAGTCGGTTCCTGAGCAGGTGATAGCCAGCGTCCTGAACAGGTGACGGTCAGCATTCTGAGCAAGTGAGAGCCAGCGTCCCGAGCAGGTGAGATCCAGCGTCTCAGGCAGGTGAGAGCCAGAGTCCCGAGTGGATAAGAGTCGGCATCCCGAGCATGAGAGTCGGCACCCGAGCGGACAAGAGTCAGCGTCCCGAGCAGGTAAGAGTCAGGGTCCCGAGCGGGTAAGAGTTGGCGTCCTGAGCAGGTGGAAGTCGGCGTCCCAAGCGGATGGGGGTCGGCGTCCCAAGCAGGTGGAAGTCGACGTCCAGAGCAGATGAGAGTCGGCATCCCTAGCAGAGTCACCGCCTCGAGCAGGTGGGAGTCGGCGTCCTGAGCATGTGAGTCCGCGCAGGTGAGTCAGCACCCTGAGCAGGTGAGAGTAAGCGTCCCGAGCAGGTGAGGTCAGTGTCGTAGCGGATGAGAGTCGGTTCCTGAGCAGGTGAGAGCCAGCGTCCTGGACAGGTGACGGCCAGCGTCCTGAGCAAGTGAGAGCCAGCGTCCCGAGCAGGTGAGATCCAGCGTCCTAGGCTGGTGAGAGCTATCATCCTGAGCAGCTGAGAGCCAGGGTCCCGAGTGGATAAGAGTCGGCGTCCCGAGCAGGAAATAGTCAGCGTCCCGAGCAGGTGAGTCAGGGTACCGAGCCGATGAGAGTTGGCGTCCCGAACAGGTGAAAGTCGGCGTCTCGAGCGGATGAGAGTCGGCGTTCCAAGCAGGTGGGAGTCGGCGTCCCGATCAGATGATAGTCAGCATCCCGAGCAGAGTCAACGCCTCAAGCAGGTGGGAGCCGGCGTCCTGAGCATGTGAGTCCGCGCAGGTGAGTCAGCGCCCTGAGCAGGTGAGAGTCAGCATCCCGTATAGATGAGAGCCAGTGGCCTGGTCAGGAAAGTCAGTGTGCTGGGCATGTGAGAATCAGCGTCCCCAGCAGGCAACAGCCAGCGTCCCGGGCAGGTAGATTGAGATTCAGCTCGATGCTACTCCCCGAAGCCCACTCCCCAGGCAAACAGCATTTCCCGCCGACTGCCGGTACGGCCCGAGCCAACACGACCATGAAGATGTCGATAAAGCCGAGGTCATAATCGGTCTAACGTGCAGATTATCAGCTCCATTTAGCCCGAATGGCGGAGATAAATTGGTGAGGCAGTTTAGAGGGAACGGGTCCGGGCGACGCACGATGGGGCCACACATCGGGTGCTGCAGTTATACCCGATGAAATTGACGATCGACTCAGGGCCCGCAGCCCCCGCAGCAAGCGAGCAGGTCGGCCTCCAGCCGTCCAGTGAGTGTGGCGGAGCCGCCAGATAGCGTCCGGGTCCTAGATGGGCCGGCAGCCTTCGCGAGCAGCACTGGCGACGATGGAATCATTCCCCCGGCCGCTCCTGCGGTATTCATAAACGGCTCTCTGGGCTACCAGTCGAAGGGAGCGGAGCACAGCACACTGGAATCCTGGTCGAACCCCCCCGCCACCGAGATGGCAGCAGTACTGAGTTTCTCTTAGATGTAGGCGAGATGAAGGCAGTAACAGAAATAACATCAGCGTTGCTGATCAGGTGAGGCAACAAAGAAGAGATGAGCTATAACATGAAGAGTTAAGATGATATCATAAAAAGTAGACGCCACATGGGCTCACAAGTGTAGAAATGAGCACCTAAGAGCCACATAAAATGATTCTGCTAGTTATCACGGTGAAGCTGAGCATCAGGCAGCCACAAAGCCATCAAGCGCACTGTGTCAAGTAAATATACTGTAGATAGACATCAAGCACACTACATCAAGCATATATACAGACGATACACATCAAGCGCACTGCATCAAGCAAATATGAAGACAAGCACAACCGTAGCTCACGGCGTACAATCATCACAAAGCAACCGGCACAAACGTTTATATGTGAGCCCCAGAGAGAGAGAGAGAGAGAGAGAGAGAGAGAGAGAGAGAGAGAGAGAGAGAGAGAGAGAGAGAGAGAGAGAGAGAGAGAGAGAGAGAGAGAGAGAGAGAGAGAGAGAGAGAGAGAGAGAGAGAGAGAGAGAGAGAGAGAGTCATTCAGACAGATAGAGAGCCATTCAGACAGATAGAGAGACATTCAGACAGATAGAGACATTCAGACAGATAGAGAGTCATTCAGACAGATAGAGAGTCATTCAGACAGATAGAGAGTCATTCAGACAGATAGAGAGTCATTCAGACAGATAGAGTCATTCAGACAGATAGAGAGTCATTCAGACAGATAGAAGAGTCATTCAGACAGATAGAGAGTCATTCAGACAGATAGAGAGTCATTCAGACAGATAGAGAGTCATTCAGACAGATAGAGAGTCATTCAGACAGATAGAGAGTCATTCAGACAGATAGAGAGTCATTCAGACAGATAGAGAGTCATTCAGACAGATAGAGAGTCATTCAGACAGATAGAGAGTCATTCAGACAGATAGAGAGTCATTCAGACAGATAGAGTCATTCAGACAGATAGAGAGTCATTCAGACAGATAGAGAGTCATTCAGACAGATAGAGAGTCATTCAGACAGATAGAGAGTCATTCAGACAGATAGTCATTCAGACAGATAGGTCATTCAGACAGATAGAGAGTCATTCAGACAGATAGAGAGTCATTCAGACAGATAGAGTCATTCAGACAGATAGAGAGTCATTCAGACACATAGAGAGAGTCATTCAGACAGATAGAATCATTCAGACATATAGAGAGTCATTCAGACAGATAGTCATTCAGATATATAGCGTCATTCAGACAGATAGAGAGTCATTCAGACAGAAGTCATTCAGACAGATAGTCATTCAGACAGATAAGAGTCATTCAGACAGATAGGTCATTCAGACAGATATATAGGTCATTCAGACAGAGAGTCATTCAGACAGATAGAGAGTCATTCAGACAGATAGAGGTCATTCAGACAGATAGAGAGTCATTCAGACAGATAGAGAGTCATTCAGACAGATAGAGAGTCATTCAGACAGATAGAGAGTCATTCAGACAGATAGAGATCATTCAAGATAGATATCATTCAGACATAGATAGAGAGTCATTCAGACATGGAGAATCATTCAGACATAAGAGGTCATTCAGACAGATAGAGTCATTCAGATATATAGTCATTCAGACAGATAGTCATTCAGAAGATAGGACATTCAGACAGATAGAGTCATTCAGACAGATAGAGAGTCATTCAGACAGATAGAAGTCATTCAGACAGATAGAGAGTCATTCAGACAGATATAGAGAGTCATTCAGACAGATAGAGAGTCATTCAGACAGATAGAGAGTCATTCAGACAGATAGAGAGTCATTCAGACAGATAGAGAGTCATTCAGACAGATAGAGAGTCATTCAGACAGATAGAGAGTCATTCAGACAGATAGAGAGTCATTCAGACAGATAGAGAGTCATTCAGACAGATAGATCATTCAGACAGATAGAGACATTCAGACAGATAGAGAGTCATTCAGACAGATACAGAGTCACTCAGACAGATAGTCATTCAGACAGATATAGAGTCATTTAGACAGATATAGAGTAATTCAGACAGATAGAGAGTAATTCAGACAGATAGTAATTCAGACAGATAGAGAGTCATTCAGACAGATAGAGAGTCATTCAGACACATAGAGAGTCATTCAGACAGATAGACAGCCATTCAGACAGATAGAGCCATTCAGACAGATAGAGTCATTCAGACAGATAGAGAGTCATTCAGACAGATAGAGAGTCATTCAGACAGATAGAGAGTCATTCAGACAGATAGAGAGTCATTCAGACAGATAGAGAGTCATTCAGACAGATAGAGAGTCATTCAGACAGAAAGAGTCATTCAGATAGATATAGAGTCATTCAGACATATATAGAGTCATTCAGACAGACATAGAGTCATTCAGACAGATAGAGAGTCATTCAGACAGATAGAGAGTCATTCAGACATATAGAGAGTCATTCAGACAGATAGGAGTCATTCAGACAGATAGAGAGTCATTCAGACTATAGAGAGTCATTCAGACTTATAGAGAGTCATTCATACAGATAGTCATTCATACAGATAGAGAGTCATTCAGACATATAGAGTCATTCAGACAGATAGACAGTCATTCAGACAGATACAGAGTCACTCAGACAGATAGAGAGTCACTCAGACAGATAGAGTCATTCAGACAGAGAGAGAGATAATTCATACAAAGAGAGTCATTCAGACACAGAGAGGGTCATTCAGACAGATAGTCATTCAGACAAAGAGAGTCATTCAGACAGAGATAGTCATCCAGACAGTGAGAGTCATTCATACAGAGAGTCATTCAGACATATTCATTCAGACACACAGAGTCATTCAGACAGATAGAGTCACTCAGACATATAGAATCATTCAGACATAGGCAGTCATTCAGACATAGGGAGTCATTCAGACATATGGTGTCATTAAGACATAGGGAGTCATTCAGACATAGGGATTCATTCAGACATAGGGAGTCATTTAGACAGGGAGTCATTCAGACATAGGGAGTCATTTAGACATAGGGAGTCATTGAGACATAGGGAGTCATTCAGACAGAGTCATTTACAGACAGAGAGTCATTCAGACATAGAGTCATTCAGGCAGATAGAGTCATTCAGACAGAGAGAGAGTCATTCAGACAGAGAGAGTCATTCATACATATAGTGTCATTCAGACATAAAGTCATTCAGACAGAGAGAGTCATTCAGACAGACAGTCATTCAGACAGAGATAATCATTCAGACATATAGAATGATTATCAGACAGTCATTCAGACAGGGAGAGAGAGAGTCATTCAGAGAGAGATATATAGTCATTATTGGTCAGAGAGTCAGTCCAGTCATTCACAACACTCCCTGTACAAGTACTCCCTGAACTTTAATCATGGAATAAAGAAACCTGGAACGGAAGCCTCCTTAATTTCTGGGATGCTTTTGTGGGGCTCATTAAAAAGAATGGGGTAAATAAACAAAAACATTAAAATATAGATAACAGTAAAATATTCAACAAAAAAACAGGCTTTAGAGCATGTCTTACTTCAACCGAGAGTGAACAGCCACTACTGAGGTATTATTTATCCAATATAAACCTAAATAATGGCATAATAACCATAAAATAGAAAAACAGAATGTGTGTGAGCCGTGATTCAAACCTGGAACACTAGGATTGCTAGATAAGCATTCTGCTAACTGTGCTATTGAGCAACAAAATTACCATTATGAAGATGTAAAGTGCACCATGCGGATCTGATCCCAGACCTTTCACTCGCTAGGTGAACGCTTAACCCACTGCGCTACTGTGGTGCTGAATTACACACTCTTTAAACATGTAATAATACAAGTTGAGATGCAGTATAAACGCTGTGTTCCTTGAATTATTCTGAGGTGGAATTCCAGGGGTTGTGACATCGTGATATTCCCCGATTCCAGCAGTGGAACGTTCTTTAACAAGGCTGGAATGCAGAGTAAATGGCAAGGTGTGACAGTCTCATTATTTATTTTGACTTGTGCACACCCAAATCTTTAATTTACTTTCATTTAGGTGTTATTATTAGGTTCAGATTATCCTGCAAAAACATATAATGTACCTTACAAGCAGATAAATATTCAAAGTCCACAAACTTACTGTCACAAAATTCATCCATGGGCGCCGCCATCTTGAGCGGGACTGCTTTTTCTATTCCCACCGTTCCAGACGGCATGACGGGAATATTCGATGTGGAATCCCGGGAAAAGTTTAAGAGAACAGCTGTGATGTCACTGTTCCCAGAATTCCAGGCTGGAATATTTCAAAGAACGCACCCAAAAATTCTTATTTGTCTTGCACTTTGCTGATATTTTAGATATTTCATGCCTAAAATGTGTTTTAGCGGACGACAACAGATAAGGCTTTCCTGAAATGCATGGTTGCTTTTCTGTGCAAGCGACAGTTTATAAGTTATGAGGCATTAAAGTCATTGGCCAGCACATCTCCCATAGACTTCACATTAGTCCTTACCGAGCTTTACTTAGCGAAGGATTTTTTAATGTTTTAGAATGACACCCAAAAGCGGGGGAGGGTTTGTACCTATTGAAGTCTCCATTCCAGGTATTTCTTTTTCATGCTTTAAATGTTTGAGTAACTGTTACTGGTCTTTTTCCACCAAAGTTGCTCCAATATTTCAATTATTGTCACTCACCACCCTCCTCCCGACATTTTCAATCGACACAGGTTGATCAATTTGTTTATTTTGAAGAATATATGCAAACAGGGCGCGAAAGAAGACTGAAGCGCCATCTGCACTAATAGAGATTACGCAGGGTATTATTTTTATCTTTCATTGGCTTACTGTCAACAATTCTGCTACTAGCTTTACCATAAAATGTTTCGAAACAAAACCACGAGTCTGCTAAACGGCTTTTGATTGGCCCCTTTTAGAGCCTTATATCACCGCTATATGGGGATATAAGGCCCTATTTCACCTCATAGACGGGGATATAGTGCGTCGTTATATCCCCACAGTATGGTGATATAACTCGGTAGGTATGTTGCCT